>JAJNNY010000035.1:0-375097 GCA_022453515.1 Astrocystis sublimbata | reverse complement strand
CTAAAATCTAACTAAAATAAGGGGCCTATATCTTTTGTAACACTAGTAAAGGATTTATTTAAACCTCTCTAAGCACTTAAATCTATTTATAAAAACGTTATAGCTTTTCCGAAGTTAGATCTCTTGGGACTATTTTAACCTAAATCTATTCTAAAAAAAGCTTTGGTTTTTTAGAAGTTGGCTTTTTCGAAACTATTTTAAACCAAATCTAAAATCTATTGCTAAAACCTTCTACTACTTCCTAAGTAGTATAAGAACTTAAATAATTATCCTATAGGGGATTATTTCTGGCAGGCCGAAAAAGCATATCTTTAGAGCTATAAAGATATAAAGACCTAAAAAGAAATCGATATACATATTACTTAAAAAAAGCTAATACTGGACTATATATAGGTATATATTTATAAGTTCGATAAATACGGCTTCTATTAGAAATATAAGGCCTGACTTATTATTAGAAGCGACTAATAGCTTACTAATAAGCGCGAGAATACCTATGCTTCTATTTTTACCGGACGATTATTCCGAACCCTAATTACTATTATAGCTAAATTTAATCTAGAACTAAAGTAATATAACGCTATTAATATATTCGTAAATACCAAGTTAGATAAGGAAATATATATACGAATACTACCTGGCTACTACAAACCAAAAACTTCCCTCCGCTTGTTTTAGGCTTTATACGGTTTATAGGAGTCCCTTCTATTCTAGTAACGCGAATTGACTAAAACATTAATGTTAATAAGCTATAAGGCTATTTTTTACGAACTATGCTGCTATTCGAAATAAAGAGTACTTATTTTTATTTATATAGATAATATTGTCCTAATATATAGGAAAAAACAGGAGATTATTACCTAACAAGCGATCCTTAAATTTAGATACTACTACTAAATAACTAATAGAAATAACCTTTTATAGTTTTTTAGTATAGAAGTAATTAAGGATTATAAGAAAAAGCTAATCTAGCTAACCTAATCGTTATATATTAAAAAGATTACTAAACTCCGAAATAGTAATATATCTAGCAGATAAGACACCCCTATAAAAGGCAGAGAACTACTTCCGTATACCTAGATCGCCTCGAAACATAATATTTATAAGTATTAAAAAAAAATCAGATCTATAATATACGCGGCTATAATTACTTATTTTAATATAGCTTTTGCTATATCTCGATTATTTCGGTTTAATATAAATCTAAGCTTAGAATATAACCTTACTACCAATTAACTATTGTTTTATTTTAACTCTATATAATACTATACTTTCTAGTTTAAAAACAGAAATAAGTTTATTATAATTAGTAACTTTTTATTTACTAATAATACTATTAATAGGAAAAGCTTATAGGCCTATATAATAACTCTATTCAAGGGTATTATTAGATAGTATACAAATAAGCAGGACATTATTACTACTTTTACTACTAAGGCAGAACTTCTCGCCCTCTCTTAGGCCGCTAAAAAAGCTATATTTATTAGCCGGTTAATTAGGGAACTTAGAGTTACCCTAGATAATTCGCAGATCCAGATCTAATATAATAATTAGTAAACTATTAGACTAGTTACTAAAAATATTGTTATTTTATAAACCAAGCTTTACTATATTAATATTTATAATTACTAGCTATATTAAAAGGTTTTAAATAGAACCTTAAAAATAGAATATATACTTATAAACGATATAATTACAGATAGTTTTATTAAATTATTACCTAAAGAAAAATAGACCTTATTTCTATAATAGTTTAACTTTATTAATATATAGATAGCTAAAAAGATATAGTTACCCCGGAATATATTTTAAACAGAATAAGATATAATAGAGAACTTATTAAAAGGAGGAGAATCAGAGACTTGGATTACTTAGTAATCAGGAGATATGTGTGTTAGGAAGCCTTATAACTAGTGCTTCCTAAGGGGGTGTATCAGATATAAGGGGTATAAGGTTATCCGTATTATTGGTTAAATAAGGGCTAGATATAGGACCCATATCAAGGGACCAGGTCCCCCATACTATTCTAGGACGAGCGCGTCTCCGGGGAGGACAACAATAAGAACAATCAATCACCACTTTACCACATGCTGCAAGTTATCGCTTATATTTGACAACAAGAACATCTTGCCTTAAGTCAAGATTTTAATTAAAGCTAATAAAAAGGTAATTAAAATGTAATATTTAAAAAAAGAATTTGTTTTAAAAGCTATAAAAAAGTTTAAATATATACATTCAACGGCTGTGGAATATATTAACTACCTTTATTTTGATGAAATCCGTCTCGTTTTCCACCTTATCTATCTTCCCCTTTTCCTCCTGCTGATGTTCGATATTTCCGCCCACTACTTCCTTGGTCTTACACTAGTATCGCGTAAGTTAATGCTGCTGCTCCACGCCCGGTTCTTCTTCTTGTTCCTCCTCTTCCGCCTGGTCAGTCTCCCTTTCTCCCACCACCCTAATCCCCGCGTCCCATCCCCCATCCCCAAGTACACTCCCATTCCCACTTGCACTCTCACTTCCACCCATAGTATCAGTGCCCTCATCCTCCTCATCAACAACAAAAATCCCAAACCTCCGCACCCCATTCTCATTCTCGCCCCCCATAGCCCTTCCCTCTAGATCCGGCACAAGGCCCCAGCCTAACCAGATCTTCGTGTTCCCCCCTTTCCCAAAGGCGGCAGCAATTTCATCCTGACTCCGCCATTGCGCGTCGGCAGGGAGCTTCTCCAACAAATTCCCGCCAAATATCAGCGCCGCCACGGCGGCTATGCTTGTTGGAGCCATGGGCAGCACGTCCGTTTGATGTGTGAAGACCCAGCCCACTATCAGGAGCACGAGCGACGCGCCTAGCAGGGCTTCAAGGATGCGCGTCGATGCTGCGTCTTGCACGACTCGTTTGCGTGTTGGGTCCGTGACTTTGCCAGTGTACACGGGCTGCGCGTCGTTGGTCATGGACGAATCGGACGTCAGAGTGACATTAGACGTGGAAGCAGGGACGAGTCCCCGTGCAAGGTTCTGCGCCTGGATGATGCCGTGCTGGAAGCGGATGGTATCGGCGACTTTCTCATTGGCGGCTTCGTCACCGAGGTCCGCTATGGGAATTGCATTTCGAGAGGAAATGAGCGTGGCAAAGAAAGGGTCAAGTAGTTGCAGGTATATTTGGATAGGCGATAAGTAAGAGTATATCTGATATTGGGAGCTGCCTTGAGTGTTATCCACGCCAACTGGGATTGTGGTGTCCTGCGCTGTGCCTTCCTTCGCTCGAGGCGCCCGTTCCGGTGATGTCTCGATCTTCAAATTTGGCCCAAAGAAGGTAGTGTCGACGTCGACGCGTTCAAAGGTAACATTACAACCCAGCGAAGCAATGTGTTGCACCATAGGTTTGGAGTAATAATTTATCTTTCCCCAGGTATAAAGCAGATCACTGCAACCTCGAGTATATAACTTAACATACTGCGTGAGACTAGGGATTAGCACATAGATGGATGAACTTTAGGTGCCATGCCAGATCCAGTCAACCCTTGATGCAGGAGCTAGATGACCATATTTGAACAAGACAATGTGTTCTGTGAATCAACTATTACTCAATTTTTATTACAAGTGATTGGATCAAGGGAAGAACTAGGGACGCCATATACCGTACCGTATCTCCTCCATGCCCAAAGTACGTGGCATTCGAGAAGGTCTCCAGAAAATGATTGTACTTTAGGTCCTCATAGCTTGGGTCAAGTTGACACTCTTCGCCCTTGATCCATATGCCCAATGGGTTGTTCCTAGAAATATCGATGTAATCTGGGTCCTGGGCATGTCTGGAATATGTATAATTGACGGTAAGGTTGAGCCGATGGTTCCATGACTCGGTAAGGCGACAGTCCAGTCTGCTTCGCAACGCTGGAACAACAGCTTCGATGTATGCAGTTGATAAGTTGAACAAGGAGCTGGAATCCATGGTTACGTTTGGCAGAAAATGTGGAAAAGCCAGGTTTTGGTACGTAAAACTGGGATATGATAGATTACTGCTAAGAATGAGCGAAGCAATAGCGCCTGATCCCAATTCTGGGTTTGGATTTTTCCCAAGAGACTGGGTAGCGCTCAGCGTTATCAATCTGGCACTAGGGACATTGAGGGCCTGGAACAGGGAGCCAGAAAATATGGTAAAAAAAGAAGCGACAATTAACATTGTCGAAGTTGCAAGAGCGCCAATGTTGGCTAATTTGATTTCTTTGTGTATTGTAGGAGGAACTGACATATTCTGTGAGGTCCCAAGTCAGTTTTGATCACCCTCCATCTATATGTCCTGCGCAGTCAGTGCTAGGAAAGCTGTCCCCTCCCAGACGTCAACAGTCCAATTGAACGGGTGATAATAACCTCATTGGTCACTTACTAGATGATCAATTACCATAAAGATGTTCGCTGTTAGTGCTCCCTTTAGCATTGTATACGGCGCTAGGGATCGGACATGGAAATCCATTGAAGAGAAGGCCATCGTGATCGAGCCAAGAACGAGTGCTGGCAATGTCGTCCACGAATAGTGAACGTAAGTGTCATTTCCAACGTCTCCCAGGCCATCCTCTCTGTTTGACTTTTGTAAGAGCAGCTCGAGGGTGATAATTAGACCGGCCAGCACGAAGGAAAATGTCAGGCGAGAGGCAGGGTGAAGTATCCCCGGATGTTGATTGGGTTCTGCTGGGGTATTTGAGCAGTGTTGCGGTCCGTCAGCAGCATATTGCTGTTGATCGAGAATCGCAAATTCTGCTTGGTTTCTTGTGGCACTGTGAACAATCACAGATTCGTATCTGCACCTACCTAGCGCCCGTGCGAAGTCCTTCTCACCACCAGCGCCGAGATCGCAGAGTTTGGCTTGTAGATCGCGGCTATGGAGAAGGAGTACTGCCATATCAGGTAGGTTGCTTGGGTTTCGTGGAAGGATACCTTGTCTGGGAATAGTAAACAATACAATGATCGAGAGAACTAAGCAGGCGACCGTTAGCCCAACCATCAGCTGAGCAGCCCAGGTACGCACCACGAGCCGGTTGGCCATCAATGTTGCAGTTCCCATAGTTTCAATCGACGCAGGCTCCATAAATAACTGCTTGGCCACGACAGCAGCAAACTGACGATAGTAGCTTTCACCAAACTCCTTCAGAAAAACTGGATTGAAAAAATCTGTTGGCTGAACAGTGGGATTAGGGCCAAGCTGATGGAAAGCAACCTCCATATAAGGATCAGTATCAACCCGAAATGTCAAAATTTTGGGTGGGCCACCATGCCACAGCCAAGGGGATCGACTTCCCCTGGCAAGATACTAAAAAATATCATGTTAGATAGGAGCTAGAATTAGACTTCAAAGTGCCCTCAAGTTCCTTACAGCGTCAAAATGCGCATCCATAATTTCCCAGGGATGGAGAGACTCCAGACTCCGATTGAAGCCTCCGGGGGATAGTCCCACGCTCTGTGTCTGGGTTCCGTTTCGAGTAACATCAAGGCGTGCTATGGTGTATGTAGGAACACAAATCATCTGAGTACTCTTGTGTAAGGTTCCAGAGAAGCTTCCTAATGTGCTGTTTTGTGTGTTTCTGAAAGATCCGAACATGAGGAGCACCGCTTTTCCTTCGCCGTCCTTTTTCTCGTCACATTGAATTGCAGCAAACCTAGCAAAGAGCTGACTTGCTGGAATCGGCGCAGAGTCATCGTAATAGCCATTTGGCTGTAATACTGTCAACACTGGATTCGAAGTACTAAGAGTTTTAACGTTGCATCCGGAAGATGTGACGGTGAGATTCATGGTACCGATATCGTATCCCGTCACAGCAACGTCAGTCGGAACACAATCAAGGCCGTTCGTAAGGCCATCCACAGTGACTTGTGTCTCAGTAGAATCGGGAAGATTCGTCAGCACAGATTGGAAAGCGTAATCCTTGGATATGCCATTCGGATAGCTGAGATTCCATTGAACAAGCCCTTGATTGAGGGAATAGGGGGGCAGATTTACTATTGTTGGTAATCGAGCGTTATTATTTGAAAACGTGTCTTGCAGCAACATGGGGTGTGAATCCGAGGTGACTCCAGTCCACGAGAGGGTGATCAAACCAGTCGATATAACGATCAAAATCCTGACCAGAGCCGAGACGGTGCAAGCAGCGGACACTGTCCAATCCTTGTTGCGAAGTGCCCTGAAAATAGCGAATAGTTGGAACTGCGACACATAGTCCAGCAGCAGTGTGTCTTTGGCGTCCATGGGGCGCTGCATCAGCCGTCTCCACGGTGCAATGAGTTTGCTCTGATACTCGACTCGTGCCCAAAGGGCGGCGACCAAGGTGAGGGTTGCGGTTGGACCGTACGTCCACAGGTAGTGTAGTTCATGGTAGCTCGTGGCAATGCCATCATTCTTGTTTGATACAGCTAGCAATGCCTCTATGGCAGCAATGATGATTGCGAAGGTCGCTATGAAGCTCCCGAGGACGGAACGGCGAAGGTAGAAGGGCCGCCACGGTAATTGTGTAGCAGTGAATACCTTCTGGGGCTTGGTGTCGAATCTTTGAAATGTAGGATGCTCATAAAGAGTCTCCGCGTCCCCCATTTCATGTGAGTGGTAGCCGGATGACCTGTGCGATGATGTGAAGGTTCCTGCTGGACCTGATACCATTGGTTCAGCCGCCTCCGTCATTTTCTAAGACCGAGATGTAATTAAGTGAAATACGAGGCAAGTATCTACTCCCTCAATGACGCTTGATTTCGAGATTTTCATTGCAAGAATAAAGAATCGAGGTAGGCTGGAATTAAGTCAGAACATGCCGGTGGGAGAACTTGAAGTATCCGAAAGAAATATACACTGAAACTTCACAGTGACGTGGGGTCCGCGTGTAAACAAATCTTGGTATTCAGCCATTGATGTAACGTGGGCTGAGGAGAAAGCGCTCGTGTTGCCACATCATCGTCGCTCTTCTCCCCTCCGCCACTGATCAACCTACACACCATCTACACGTGCTCAGCCATATTTTGAACCAGCTTGTCCGCTGGCAGAGTGCAGGGTATATATCGCCCAAGATGCGACATTGTAGATCACTGAATATCAGCAAGGCAGTTTGTTGGGCGAACACAGTGGCTTTGATGGTCCACGCAGTAAGGCTGTAGGTAATGTGTCTAGTTTTAGCGCAAGACAAATTTGCTGTAGGACTGATTGATGGGGCCGGAACTGGGGTCGGAGCCTGATGCTCTATTGTTGCACACATGCCAAGCACCACTTGAGCAGTCATACCGATGATGTCAGCCCTGAGCGTCCCGCACTCGCAAAAGTGCAGACTTCAAGTTGATTCTTATTACTTCAACACATTGTTATCGTTTCATGAATCCTAGTCATACTGGGCAGTTAGCCAACCGATCAGCCAACCGATCAGCCAACCGATCAACCAACCGATCAACCAACCTACCCACGACTCTAGCTCCTACACAATCGCTATGTTGAAGCGCGTATGTTCAATCGTGTATATGATATGTGCCACCTCTCGCCTTCGAAGACTACTTGAGGAAGAGAAGTATGTCCGTCCGTATGTATATACAAAGCCCAATGCTAGTCCATTACTTCCTATGGTATTAACCCTTCTGCACCATCGCATCACTCGCTATCACGGCCCATCCCTTCTCATAAAAACCTCCACCAAAGCCCTCATCTTCTCCTCCGCAGCCTTCCTCTCCTTTTCCCTCCCCTTATCCCCTTTATCCCCAACACCTTCCACCCCAACCCCGGGCGCCCTACAAATCACCACCCCCATAACCTCCGCAGTCCTCCTCTCCCACGCAAGACGTCTCTGAATCGCGAGCTCATCTATACTCCCACTCCCACTCCCACTCCCACTCCCGCCTCCACTTCCACTCCCACTATTAGTATCCCTCCTCCTCAAAGACAAACTACTCCTCTTCCCTAGCGACACCGGCTTCCACCCACCCCCACTCCCATTAATGCCTCCACTCCCACTCCCACTCCCATTCCCATTACCGCTAAGCACCTCCCGCTCTTCCTTACCAAGCGGAAGCAACTCCCCCGCGACACGGGACAGCATGGCCATAAGGAACACAAACGAGATATTATGATACGGGCTCGCCGAGAGGCTATCCAGGACGCCCGTCTTGACATCTTCCACCTCAGCAGCCGTCGTCTTCGCGCCCAGCTGCGGCAGCGCCGTCTCAATCTGCTTCCAAAGCGTTTCCGCAATAATCCCGTCCTGCATACTCTCCAGAAAGAGCACCAGCGCCTCAGCGACGATCTCAAGCCTCTTCAGCGCAGGAACATCAGCTCTCAGCGCCTCGAGGACAGGCTTCCCGTTCTCGAGCGCCTCGACGATATCCCCTCTTAGAACCGCATAGTCGTTGTCCGCGGTGCACGTCCAGGTCTGCCGATCAAATGGCCAACCCGCTTTTTCGCGCGGCACATACACCTCTTCAATCATGTTTTCGTCCGCGATGAGGCGCTCGGCAAGCGATTCAATGGCTTCGATGAGTTTGAAAAGCTCCGTCGGCGAGGATCCGTGGACGTCGAGACTGTAGGGTATTGAGCCCGTGCGCGGCCGCTGCTTTATCAATGTTGTGATACCGCCTTTGGGAATGCGTATTAGCTCCTCGAGCGAGCGGCCGAAACATGAAGGCTGCCAAGAGGCTCGTATGGGTATGAAGTGGTCGCGGCCGTCGACCACGCGGAGGACTAGGACGTCTTCTAATTGTGTCGGGTTCTCGTTTAGCGCGCGCAGCTGTTTGAGATCATGCACCTCGACCTCGATAACTGCGTTGATCGTATCGCCAGGGTCGAGAGATATTTCAGCCTGTGATATCTCGCGTTTCCGCTCATCGTAATCGTTTAATGAGGTGGCGAATTGTACGCCTAGCCAACTGGGGGTCTGTGTGTCGTCATCGTCATCACTCCTCGGCTTTTCGAGGAATTGCAGCTTCGCTTGCACGCGCCCCGTGTTCGCAATGGTCAAAGAGCGGGATTTCTTGCGCAGAAACCCGACATCACCAAATTCGACCCCGCTGCTGCCGTCGCCGGCGGAACCCTCGTTCGCGGAGGCAGCGCCACTCCCGTCCACCACTATAGTGATCCCGGGACGTCCTTCGTTCTCGACGCGGTCCAGCTCCCTCGCTACCTCGGCATGGACCTTGGCTTTGAGTTCCGGCACGACGGCATCGTACTGTAGTGTGAAGACCGCTACCAGTGGCTTATGATCCGAAGACATCACGCGCTGGTGGCTCGTATATAGATCCAAGCTGATTTCATCTACGAAACCATCGCGTGTCGTGACTTGTTCCATATTGTCTTCATCCTCATTATAATCATCGTAGTCGTAGGCGGCGTCGCGCGAGGCTATTTGGTCAGTACTCGAGTCTGCAGTGGGGTCGTAATCGAATAAAACATTCTCATCCTCAGCTGCTTGCTCAATACCTCGCTTCTTCAAATCGTCGTCCCTAATCTTCGCATCAAGCTGGTCTTGCAGTTGTTTCTTGTGCTGTTTTATGTCCTTTCGTGTGCGAAACAGTATGCGATCGCACCAGCTCGGCGCCCGCTTCTTCTCCGACGTATCGAAAAGCCCAACCGTACCGACATCATACTTGTATGTGGGTAAAAACGTGATGGGTCCTTCTCTCCACCCCTCGTGGAAAGCCTTTTTGCTCTTGATGACCTGCTGTAATTGGTCGTGAGGCAGAAGCGAGTCAAGTGTTGCCTGCAGAGACGCCGGGTCGTTGTGGGGGTCTGGCTCAAAATCGTCTGGGTCGGGAAGCTCCTCACTGCTCTCGTCGCTTTCTCCATTCCGGTCGAAGGAGGTCTCACGCGAGACCATGGTCGGTGTCGAGGTTCCGTCGGAGGTTTCGTCCTCGTTATCATGCAGCACGAAAACACTCTCTTCCCCGAGCTGCTCAGCAGAGGGCGTATTGCTGACGTCGTATTCGCCGCGGGAGTGGAGGGTGAGGAGATGCCGGATATCGTTCCCAGGTAGGCCGTCGAGGCGGAAGTTGAGATCGCCAAAGAAAAATGTGAAATCCTCGTCGCCCATCTTGTCACCCTCGTCTTCACTCACACCGGCACGACTGATGGGGGAGAAGGCGGTGTTGGTCATGATCTTGTTGTAGTCCCAGCATCGCCGATCGAGACTAGTTTGATCGTGGCCCGATGCGAGATGGCAATTCGAAAAGACCAGACGGGTCGTCTCACCTAAGAGAAGCCGAGACACCACGGCTCCCTTGTTTCCCATGTAGCCGAGGAGACCGGTGCCCATGGACAGGGTCGACTCGTTCGAGATGGTGGGCGCGACTTCGGGCGAGGCGTAAATGAGCAAGAGCAGGCCGACGAGCTGTTGCGATGCAACGAGGGTGTAATCTTTGGGCAAAGCGGCCTCGAGAGCATCCTGCCATTTGGCGACAGCGCTCGCGTCGGAGTAGAAAGACTGGTGAACGCGATTCAGGTTGACGATCTCCTGCAGACCGAGCACGTAGAGACCTATCTTGTCACCCCCGACCGCGCGGATAGTAGGCTCCTCGGTATCACCTCCCGGCGTGGACTGTGCCTTGGACTCATCCTTTTCTTCCGCCTGATGTGTTTCTACTGACGCATGTTGTGGGCCGGTTCCTGTCTTCGCCTCGATACTATCCTCGGACAGGCCCAGGTTCATCAGGCCGGCGTTGAGCTTGGGCTCGAGGCCGTCTCCGGCGATGAACCAGCTGTCGATGTCCTTGTCGGTTCCGGGACAGCCGGCGACATTCCAGGTGCCTATCTTGACTCGTATGCGATGAGGTCGGACGTACTCAGATTTGCGGGCATGCACGGCGCGTGAGAGGGAGTAGTGGGTGGCCGTAGTGGGTTCGTCGGCATCGAAGGCCTCTTCTGGCGTGGAGGCCGAGGGATCGTGGTCGGGTTCGGTAGCAGACATCATTTGAGAATAACGAGGGTTCCAATTAAGAGGCGGATGCAAAGTGAATTAAAGGACGGCAGCGGGCAATGTCTCTACAACGGGCAATTCTCGAGATGTTGGTGCCCAGTCAAGTAAGTCAAGTGATACTGGCGGCAGTGGTTGTATGCGATTCATCCAACATGGTAATCGCGGTGGTAGTGGTGGTGGCTGTGAACCCAAAGTGGATAGTGGTAGAGACGGTCAGTTGGTAGCGACAGCGATGATGGTGGCGATGAGAATGACGATGTGAGGATGGTGGGGCAGCGCTATCGCTACTTGAACCCTAGCCAGATACCTAGGTAGCTTATGACGATGCAGACGCGCAGGAACAAAGAGATGGCGATTATACACTATAAGTCCAACGCCAAAGTTAAGATGATGAGTTTGAATTGAGCTTTCGGAGTCGGGCTGCGATAAGGTAAGTCGACGATGGGATCGGACCCTGTGTGCCTGTCTGCAGGTCAGCAGCGGTGATGCAATCGGCCTCTGCTCTCGTCGCTAAAGCCCCGTCCCAGAGGCCGTTATCGTTAACAAGCTTCGCTGGGGTGTGCTGACGAACGCGGGGCACTGTGGGACCTTCCACCACCTCAGGTACCAACCTCAGCGCCCTCAGCGCCTGCCCCATAGCGGATCTGCAAGAGGTACCTGCGTGCCGACAGGGAAGTGGTGGGGTCCGAGGGGGAAGCTGTTAGGTGCCGACTCGCCGAGCGAGAGATCTTGGTTAGCTGTCTTGGTTCGCTGGCAGTTCCCCACCACAACACAACTTCCAACCAACTTCCAAGCATCGACACAGTGATTGAGGCTGTAAACTCCCCTCGCTCAAATCCAACATAGATCCCGATCGATATCTTTGTACCTCTCTGCTTATCCTCAATCTCGTGCTACCGTCCGTGGTTTCGACCACAGGTACCCCGGAACCCAGCGCATACGGCGTTGTGCGCCGCTACAGGACCCCCAGACCATCGCCATGTCACGATCAGCTCCGCGCCGGAATCAGAGCAACCAGAGCAACAATAACAATAACAACCACGCTTATCCCGACAACCTACACGGTCACAGCCACCAGCCGGCACCACATCCCCATGGCCACGGCCGTCAGAGGTCGCGCCAGATCCAACAACAGCATCAACAACTACCCACCTCGGACTACGAGTCCGACACACCACAACAGCACATGGCGCCCCAGCAAGCCGCGCCCAGCGCCGCTCTCGCCGGCCGCACCAACCCTGAGCTCAACCTCGCCGTCCTGAGGCGCTACATGCCAAGCATCACCTCGGTGCTCTCCATCGCCGCCAACGCCGTCGTCTACACCTTCGAGCCGCCCTCGCAGTGGCAGCGCACCACCATGGAGGGCACCATGTTCATCTGCTCCCAGCGCAAGACCCCGACCTCGGCGACCGACCCGGACTCGGAATCCGGCTGCCTCTTCATCCTCAACCGCAAGGGCCTGCAGAACTTCGTGCTCGACCTCGATAATGTCGGCGACTTCGAGCTCGCGGGCGACCTGCTCATCTTCAAGCTCGACCACGCTAGCAGCGAGCTGCATCTCGAGAGCGGCGAGACCGTGAGGCCCAAAGTCCTGGGTCTGTGGACGTACGCCGAGGAAACAAGCGATCGCGAGACGAACGCGACTCTCATCACCGATATGTGGAACCAGGCGCTCAGCACACGCGAGGCGCGCGCAAGAGCCGCCGCTTCGCATGTCGCTAATGCTGACCCGGCGGCGGCTGTCGCGGCGCTGGCGGATGCTGGGCCGGCTGCACAGGCTACGACTGGACGGAAGCTGAGCGTCTCGGATCTGTTCTCGGCTTATAATGGAAGTACGAGAGCGATGCAGGGCTCATGAGGGGCTCCATGATGCTTTTTACGTGCGCTTGAGTCTGAGCTGGCCCATTGGTTATCAAAATCCGACTCGAGCCACCTATTATCATTGGATGTTGCTGCCGTCTGTCGTGTGAAAACATGGCTTAGCTGCCTTGTACATCTGAACCTTGCTTGAGATAGCAGGTTCGTTTATGGGCGCGCTCTGTTCCCACCTCACTATAAACCTGCATACATCATTGTGGCTTTTGTCTGTGCGGCGAACAGCTGTTATTGGTCATAGGTGGCAGCAAAAGCTGGCAAACTCCGTTTTATGCTGCCACGAACAACGACTGGACATTACTACACGAATACGGATATGATGGCAGCTGAGCATATCACTCATGAATTAAAACGCTTACGAATGATGAAACTCGAATAATGATATTGACATGGTTGGGTCAGGTGTTAATGATTGGGATGCAGAAACGGGAATATAATTAGTTCGCTTGCATGAGCGGTCTGGGTGGTGTCGAGGAGACAAGACATTGGGCTTCATCATGTTGACGCTTTCAAGCGTCGGTTGTTCAATAGCAAAGTCAATACCATTAGCCTCGGTTTAGAACTCATACATAATGAGAAAATTAGATTCAGTATATTCACATCACTTTCGCGTTCCCATTATTCATGAGTACCTACCTACCTATTCATCACACGACACTCTCTCTTATTTGCTTGCAATGTGCTCACGCCGAATTGGGTTTGGTAGCAGCGACCGATATCCAGCCTTGATAGTAAACGTACCAATCTTCCTCAAACAACAATGCACCTACAATCTCAAATTTCACAAATACTTTATTACTATTCCGATTGCGATCTCAAATGAGTAAGCCATGCTATAGTAGAACAGGTTATTGTCTTGATTCAATTGTTTGATGGACAGAGGGGATGTCTACTTACGTATGTACGCAGCTCAGGTAGGCAGGCGAGTTAAGCACGCAATGGTAGGATGAAGATCTAGATTGCTGTTCAGCCATTTCAAACCAATCGACGATGGCGAAATGCTATTTTGAGAAACGAGCGACGCCTCTCACCGACCGGTGGCTCTCACCGAGATAGATCTTGTCAGGGTGAAAGGTGAGTTGCAGATAGATCGACAGGTAGCACGGTAGTAATGATAAGGGCAATGGACAATAGCATACCATGTGAGGATCGCGGTGCAGTACGGAGAGGGGGATCATGCTATTCTTAGGTGTATACCTAGGTCGCATCTAGTAGTGATGCACCGTAGAATCAACCACGATTGCACGTAATTGATGCATCGCATTGCAAATACAATCCATAGCAGAGATAACGAGGTGCCATTTGCCATGTGAGGGAGGATCGAGATGCAGTAGGACGGACAGGTAAAATAAAGTAAACAAAACAAAACAAATTGGAACAGTAGAGGAGGATTGTGTCTCGGAATTGTCTGAACTTCAGATGCCATGCATGCAGCTCTCGCTTCGCTTGACGAGACGAGCGCGGGGAGCGAGCTTTCCGGTGACAGCTTCCGACCGCGCTAGCCAACGCCACCGCCTCACCAGCCCTTATGACAGTTGGCTTGACTGACTCAGCTGCTTACAAGCTTACAAGCTTACAGATGTTATACAAACCCTCAAGTCCTCAGTCAGGGCAATCTAGAGCCAGCCCTTGGCTTGACTGGTGCTGCTATGCCGCGATATCCAGGTGTGGTCTTTTGCCAAGTCCCGAATTGACCAATGTCCGTCGATTGATTGTTCGGTCGCCCTATGGCACCATGTAGGGTAAGGAATGGAATCGTGCATGGAGACAAACAGCAAATGAAAACCGTTACCAGGAGAATGAATAATGTGATGATCTGATCTGATCGCGATGTGATGCATCACAGCTCTGTCTATGTAAGTCTTTGGCTTACCTGGTATGAAGCTGAGTTTGAGGCTTGACCCGGGCAGCGATTGCCTCTATCTCAGATCTGCGACAAGTGAATGCAACTTCTAGCATATAAATAGCCTGGCGGCGTATTCCCGATGTTTTGGCTCGCTCGAAAAATACGACAGAACGCTTCTATTCTCCGTTTCAGAAAGCGTGGGTCGAAACGGGTCAACGATTTCTTTGGGATTAGACTAAGTTTAGACGCGGATCGGTGCATGCGGGGGATTGGGGGAGCTCCCCTGGTCCTCTAGGTCCTGCCCTGGCTCCCGTCTCGGGAAGTAACCACCTCTCACCTGAAGCCAAGAGTGCATACCATACCTAGGTACTCAGGTAGTCCCATATCCTGGAGCTTGGACCTACCTACTTACACTCAGAATGGAAAGAGCACCTGGGAAACATCCAGCGATGTGACTTCCATCCATGGATATCTGCAGAGCGCAGATCTGATGCAGAGCGGCGGTCCCGAAGTGAGCTCACTCGTCTCCCCCTCAACACGGGCTGTCACGACCTCAGTCCTACACATGGCCCAGATGTTCTGTGCCCTCAGCTTGGCTTTGGCAGAACGCCGCACGTCTGCGCTGCTGCCAGCACTGCCTTGATTCAATTGAGCTCTGGCCTATCACTACACTTCCACGGTGACAGCTGTCTGCCTGAGGCTACTGTCTTGGCGTAATCGCACATGCAGGCAACAGCCGAACTGGAAACAGAGGGCATTGGCGCCAAATCGCGACATGGCTCTCGATATGGCAACCTGGTCATGATGCTCAAAGTTGATTGCTCTTCGCCCAGCCCCTCAACTTCAGAGATCAATCTTGCCAAGAACTGGAACCGTGATACGGGTAATGGGTGATCCATGCATCTCAAGATACCTAATCATGTCCTGATGAGGCATACTCAAGATACCAAGTCATGGGATCCAAGGTCACATCCGGCCCCCCATCCCCTCATCCCCCCATCCTTCGACGCTTCCAGCCCACATCAGCTATAGAGTTTCAGAAGTTCAGGATTGGATGAAGAAGCGCCGCATGCTTCCATTCCTACATCTGCCAGCATACAATATGGACTCTCGCCCCCGCCATGCTCAACAAGCTCTTGCTCTGATCTCCCCTCACGCATACAAACTAATACCCTAATACACATAATGAACTTGTCATCAGTGGCGCTGAGCGCCCAGGACCTGCATGTCGCCTTGTCCGAGTTCAGTGCCCTTCTTAATGCTGAGCAGCGTCGCGACCTATCTAATATTCGCAAGATACCTGACCCCGACTCCATTTTCATCTTCACCGCCGAACTAGACTATAGAAACAGGAGCAGGAAGGGCCAGAGCCTTGCTAGTCGCTTCACCAAGGTCCTGCTATCGACCCGCGACTTTTGTACTGCTCTTGAGGCTCTCGGCCCATCACAGCCGGGGACGGCCGCCCTTGTTTGGGGCAGTGTCAGACTGACGATCCAAGTAAGCCTTGTTGTCGGCTGACGCCTTCACTGTTACTGACATCGATAATCATAGATTGCCTTGAACTATAAATGTTATTACGAGCCCATATCCGAACTGTTCCTGAGGCTGGGCCAGTCGTGTCCCCTTTTCACGGAATATGGATCATTATACCCCAACTCGAAGCTATTACAACAGTCTGTCGTAACCTTCTTCACATCCATGATACGCTGTTGCACTCGTGTGATTGACGCTATCCAAGTACCATGTATGAACTCTTTATCCTAATCTCGGATCGCTTCTAATTAAGGTGAAGGGCATACCGATTCTCTGGAGGCCTTCGAGCAAGAGTTCCAGCACCATGTAAATACATCTCGCATAATGAGTCTCGGTGTCAAGGATTCCCTCATCACTGCGAGGGCACACTTCGATGCACAAGTCTCCTTAGAGTACAGGCAGATGTCGAAGACCATTGTGACCAAGGTATCACGTAAGTTTCATGTCTTAAAGCACAGTCATCCTCCAGGTTCTCCAGTAGCTAACGTGCCCAATAGTCGATAGGAAGCAACGGTTACTCGATGTATTCTGTTCGCACCGCCCAGAGAAGCTACTGAAGCAGAATCAGCGGAAGCGGTTCGCCGACACCGCGAGCTGGGTTGTCGAATCTACAGAGTTCAAAAGCTGGATGGATACACGCGATGCGCGCCTTCTTTGGTGCTCGGGCAAGGGTAAGCTCACTCACATATCCATCGTGGACCAAGTGCTAACTTTAGGTAGCCGGAACTGGCAAATCAGTTATTGCGTAAGAAAACCATTGGCGACCGTTATAACTGCTTTACTAACATGAGATGATCATCAGTGCAAGCGTTATAGACCATATGGTCCTCGAGAAACGAAACTCGGGTTGTGATATGTCTTACATCTTTGTTGATTCCAATGACCCGCAATCGTTGAAGGCTGAGACCATCATGCGCTCGCTATTACGACAAAGACTTCCACCAGCCACTCGTCTATCTGATAGAATCGAGGATAAACTTCGACACCTCAATGAGAACGGCGACCTCCCCCAAATCGCTCTGTTTCTGGCCGGTATCATGAATGCATCATCCAGGCCATCCTATATTGTCATCGATGGCTTAGACAAATGCTCGACGAGGACACGAGGTCGACTTCTTCGAGCGCTATCGTGGCTTACTTTGAATACGACGAGCAAGCTTTTCCTTAGCAGCAAAGAGGAGATGGTGGAAGAAATACAATCGCATTTCCCTGCCATCGGACGTATTTCCATGGACAATAGAGCTGTGAAAGATGACATGGCTCAATATATATATCACAAGTTGAATAAAGAACCCACGCTCGGAAACTCTGCCGCAATTACCGAATTTACAAAAGAGATTATAGAGGGTGCTGATGGCGTGTGAGTATTGCATCCCAGTATTACCCACATCAATCATTCCACTGATTCTTGACTCCAGATTCCTCCAAGTCTTTTTGCTTGTGGAAGAACTTCGCGCACAAGTTGACGACAAGGCCATCATCGACGCGGTTGCGACTTTACCTAAAAATATGGAAGACACGGTACGTCGGGTCTTACATCGCATCTCGTCACGAGAGGACAGCGATCTGGCCCTCAATGCCCTGGCATGGGTCGCCAGTGTGGTACGACCTCTGTCCATCGACGAGCTGCAAGAAGCTATGGTGATTGAAATAGGCCAGCAATACACCAATCCAGAACGACTATGCAGAGACGCAAAAGATATCATAGCTTCGTGCCAAGGCCTACTTTGCATCGACGAAGAAGATGGATCAGTTACATTTACTCACCAGAGCATCAGACAGTTCCTGGTTGAACATCGTTTCCCGTCTGGAGACCAGGGTCTGCCAAGTTATGACTCAACAGCCTTCCACATCGATATCGAAGGAGCAGACCATTTCGTCGGAGAAATTTGTGTCACGTACCTTCACTTTAGTGACTTTCAATCGGCTCTAGATCAGCTGCCAGAACCGATGGATCTCGACAACCCACATGACATGGCCCTTGTAGGCCCGACGTTGAGGGAGGTCTGCAAAGATACACATCCATTCTTGAAATATGCATCGACCTACTGGATTCATCATACCAAAAACTTCCGCCCAAAGAGGTCCCAGACCTGGGATCTCTGGGAGCAAATGATTGTCGGTGGTCAACCCCTAGCCAAGACGCCATGGCAAGCTGGTGACCACGTGGCCATGTGCCAATGGGCTATGAACGAACGGTGCGAGGCACTGCTCGATCTTATCGACTCATTCGATGAATCTCGTAGGCCTGTTGGGTGGGATATTATATGCGATGCCATCAAATGCAACCATCCAGCGATACTAGGTGTTTCTCTGCGAAGCCTCCCCAACGGAACATTCAACTACGTATTTACCACTAGCGCATTCAAAACATCCACGAGCGCATGTCTCTACATCGCCGACAGACTTCTCGCAGCCGGAGCCGACGTTGATAGCACGAACTGGGACATGGTGATGCTCCAGGAGGCCGCAAGGGAGGGGTACCTCGAGGTCATCAATACGATCCTGGCGACAGAGAAGCCGGCACTCGACCCCCGGCGCTTAGGTCTCGCTCTGTACGAAGCTAGCAGAAAGGGGCGTCTAAATGCCGTCGAGATGCTATTGCAAGCAGCGGGCAATGAGCCACATATGCTGCGTGATATGCAGACCCAGCTGCAAGCCGCCTTCTTCAACGCCGCCAGGAACGGTTACGTCGAGATTGTCGAGGCATTGATTCGTAGCGGAGCCAACGTCGATACCATTTTCAACGACTACTCGCAGACGGCGCTACAAAAAGCGGCGCGGAATGGGCGCCGCGGCATCGTCGAGGCTCTGCTGAAGCAGAGGGCAGGTGTCAACTTCTCTGATAGACGGGGCAACACGGCGTTGATGATGGCGGCGAAGAGGGGTTTCACGGACATCGTGCAGTGGCTACTCGATGCCGGGGCTAGCGTGAATCCGAAGAATAAGAAAGGAGATACGGCGATCATGAAAGCTGAGCGGTACGGACATATGGATATCTTGGACATGTTGCTCAGAGCTAAAGTGCAGCAGGAGGTGGATGTAAGAGCTGAGGGAAAGGCGCAGAATGAGGCAGCGATGCGGGAGGAGAGGGAGCGCGAGAGAGAGTTGAGGGTGCAGAGGAGGAGGGAGAGGGAGAGGGAGAGGGAATCAGTATTGCTTAGTCCGCTGAGTGATACCTTTCCGGGGATCCGTAGGGCGCTGGAACAGAGGAGGGACTCGATTGTTATGGGGAGGAGACAGTCTAGGTTGTTGATGGCTAGTGGGTAGGTGCATGACATGTGGTTGTTATCAGGTGTTAGGTATTGTTGGGTTTGGGGAAGGGGAGTTGGGTTTTAGTATTGATACCATATAGATATATTACTTTTTTGATTATAGTTATTTTATAACTACTTGTTGTGAATGAGAAGTAGGCCACACCGTTTGGGATACGGCCAACTTGTACTCAGACAAGTACGATTCCAGGCACAAAGTAGCGTGCATAGTACATAAGGACACCCAGTGGCTAGATCAGTCGGCGGTGCGCATTCGTCTTTTGACACTTGTTTTGAATAAGGAGGCTTGGAGCGTAACAGACACTGGTGGGATCTAATGTCGCCTACCGTTAATCTGCGGCGCCTAGAGCGGAGCGTTCTGTTGAAGTGAGTTGAAAAAGTGTTCGTTTTTCCGTATTGAGCACTAAGTTTACGTGTGCGGCTCCCGTTTCGAACGTGGTTAAGCGGCGAGAGCGGTACATTACCTGTTTTCCTTTTTCAGCGCCCCTTTTATAGTATTGCCTCCCTTTTTCCCTCCCACGAAGGGGATGGTTTTTGATTCAAGAGACTTTGGAAATAGTCTAGACGACCTTACAAGACCCCAAACCTATTGCAATATTCGTGAGGTTTATCTTTTGTGAGTCCTGTTGTTCGTTATATGTACTAGGGCTGGGCACTTTCCAAGAGCGATGCCTTCCTATCGAAGACGTCGCTGCTCGTAAACTGCAACACTGCAGTCTAGGTAGGTACGTGCTGGCTTGATCGAATAGTCTGTAGTGAAGTGAATGGTGACGTCGTATGCCAGTCGCCTGGCGTCCGGTTTGAATGTTCCAAAGGGCAGCGACGAATGTAGATAATTAGCTTAGGCCGTGACGATCTTCCGTTCAGTGAGGCAGCCGCAGCAACATGTCCAAGTAGGACAAAAGGGATATCAATGCTAAATTGGAAGGTTCGATGACAACAAGATGAGGGTTGTGTGCATATGTTTTCCCACTCCCCAGCTCAGTTTCGAAATTTCCCTTCCTTTCCCTCTCCACCGGAGCCAGCGACGCGGCCAAGCAGCGATAACGACAACAACAAAAGCGAAAATAGCGTTATCTGCAATATCGGATAATACATTTTTATCAATTGTAATTATCACGGTTTTTCATATGACATAATTATCTCTCGACAATCATTTTATTGCCCCTCGGCTGTACTCCCCAACATTTTTACATTCACTACCTAGGTAGGCAGCCGTTGTGACAGAGCACACTCTTTCGTCATAATAACCATCAGCAGATTCATCAACAATTGGTGGACCTTCGGGTTTCCATCGTACTGATAGTGGCCACTTGGCTAGTTCTGTGGGCGTTTAGGCAGTCCACGCCAGGCACACAAAGGCAACTTCTGGAGTTTCTCCGGACCGCTCTTCTTGACTGTCTATTCGGCTAGGGGCTCAACGGGGACATGACGTGGCAAATGGTCACTACCAGTGAAAACGACAATCTTCGGTACCCTCGCTTCCACCGGTCCAGCCGAAGACCCCCATACTACTTCTCATACGGCTCCCCGGTTGTTCTTCATATCGGTTTCGGTACCCTCGCTCAGTCAAGCCAGAAACTGGACCCCCGAAGACTTTACATACTTCCTTTCGATCATATCCTCAGTTAATACACTCGCTCTTCTCCGATTGGAAACAAGGTCCCCATATTACTTCCTATGCAGCCCCCCTGGTATTTTCCCTATTAGTTACGATAATAAGAGTACGATATTTGTCTACCGGACAACGCCACTCAAATAATCGTAATGAACCCAAAGGATTTCTCGGGCGGCTCTTGCTGCTATAGCAGTATCTGCGAACAAATTAACATTCGGCACTCCCACCTCGGTCCATCCTGAGATCCCCAAGCTCCAGTCACCTGGCTCGGATCACCTTTGCAGTCCTATTTCCATTACCTTGCCAAAAGAAACAACATACAAGTCAAACTTGGCCATCTACTGAAGTCGCCTATGTGTGGTTTTGCGCTAGCTCAGTCA
This sequence comes from Astrocystis sublimbata, assembly GCA_022453515.1. Lineage (NCBI taxonomy): Eukaryota > Fungi > Ascomycota > Sordariomycetes > Xylariales > Xylariaceae > Astrocystis > Astrocystis sublimbata. The sequence goes on along the minus strand of JAJNNY010000035.1, from coordinate 353,642 downwards.
TTCAATCAACCTGCTGCCTACGACCTGTCCCTCTTCGTCTACGCTATAAATTGGTCTGTATTCTTCACCTCTTTGCACGTCATCTTACGTGGAAGACTCCACGCCCGATGTTTCTCAGCACCGCTGGTTATTTGTCACGGAGAAACGATGCCGTTAGTTCCACGAGAGAAATAATGGGACATATGTACTCCATCTCTTCGCGATACTATCCAACCAAAACACCACCACGCCACCACGCCACCACGCCACCGAAACACTACCGCGACACCAAAGATGCATTTTCCCCGGCTGCCCAGCTATTCACCATCTCACCAAGGCCTATGAAACAATTTGTCTTGCTTGTCAATGTATTCCCAGCATGTAAGCAGTTGCGTTGCTGTTAATTACCTACTGCCCGATAGGCCTACCGACCGACCGACTTCTCTGTCTCCTCATTTCATCATTATCTCACGATCCGGTCCGCAGTGTAAGAGTCACCAATACCATCCATACCTACCATATGTGTGGACTTCTCACTTGATCTCATCGTCATCGTCATCTGTGCCGCCACCTATCTACACCTCCAGCCAGCCACCTCCTTATTCCACGCAGCAGGAGCTTCCACGGAGCGCCACAGCGACTAGCTAGCTTGTACAGCGCTGGTTCATTGTTGCATGGTGCTGTTATCCGGAATTTTTATCGATGATGCGATTGGTGGTCCAGGAAGAGGGAGGGGGAGAAGGGAGGACGAGAGAGAGAGAACGAGAGAGAAATAACGAGAGAAAGAGAAAGAGAGAGAAAGAGAGAGAGAGAGAGAGAGGGAGAGAGAACGAGAGGACGGGAGAGGGAGGCAGATCGTGCGCTTTATCCAAGCCTCCTCAGCTTTGTCTCACGATGCCTTTAACAGACTTTTATTCCCGTGAGAGCCGATTACCTGGATTCGAATCTGGGGGCTGCCTATCGCAGCAGCAAGGGAAGGCCTAGGCCTCTGAAGATCTGGTCGGGTACGCTGGGTCGTTGGTTCTTGTCACGGATAAGTGGATCTATACTACGTCCTTTAGGTAATACGATCAGGTGACTAGTATTCTACTTGCTTATATTTCTAAATAGCTACTTTTATTCCTTTTGTATATTTAGAAACTTACTTTAGAGATTATCTGAATCTACGTCTATGATCTCCCTACTAGAGACTGCACTGGCGGCCGGGACTTGTGTCGGTGGTGGTGCGCCCCTGCAGATTCAAGCCGAGATGTACCATCAGAAAGCCATCTTCTAGAATCCATTCTTTATGGAACCAGAATGTTGTTATTTGCTATTGGGGGTGATAGGATCCGAGCCTCCTATCTTGTATATGTAGGTAGGTCTTCTACAGCTTTTGTTTGAGCACGTCGCAGAATGGCTACTCTGTGACGAGGATAAAGACAGTAACAACAGCCCCTCCTGAGATAGCCCCAAGTAGTCCTCCGTACAAGTTATCAGCAACCTAGTCCTCCCAGACTGTACGGACTTGGCCATCCGACAAATCCTCATCTCCCTCCGGAGTTCGCCAGTCCTGATCCCAAGACCAAATATTGAGTCCAATCTTTGTCCCAGATTTGACCGGCAGCCCGGCATGACGGACCAGTGTGTTCAAGGACCCATTGGGATGCATGTTCTCCCAGAAGACAGCAGAGCCCTCTATAGGTTTGAACGTCACACCATCATAATCATCGTCCTCGCTGCCCTCGCACTCTATAATCTTGCACCACCTTTTATCAGCAGGGCGTGGCACACGTGGGAAGTTAGTACCTCCGCCCGTACAGTTACCAACCAGGTACGCCATCAGAGTTGTGTCCCGGTTGCCCTCGGCGACGAGTGGGTCCCAATCGAAGTGGAAGTTGTAGAAGCCGCCCACGGGGTATCTCTGGGTCTTCATAGGTTGCAACAGTTGGCGGCTACCACGAAATCCTTGGAGTTTCCGCGCCCTCCTCTCGATACGTCGTACCACTTCGTCGCGGTATAGCTCTACCGTTTCTGAAACCCGTTGGCTGCGGTCAACATAAGCGTCTCGGCCAGGATAGATCATAGACTCCTTATATTTGTTCTCGCTAACAGGAATGTAATCAGCATGTGTATAGTGCTAAGGACACCGTGTTCATTAGTTAATTTACTTGCCTTAGTGCTAACAGGTGCTTGATTTCATCGGTCGAGACGAAGTTGTGTATGTAAAGGATGAAAGGTTCTCGAGAAAATATTTGCACTTCGTATCCCTCTGTTGACGGAACTTTACTTGGGGAAAAGACGGGTATTAACTGGACTGGAATCATTTGTCGCAGGCGATGTTGTAACTCAGCCTCTGTGGATCCAAGTACAGAGACAAAGACACCAACGCAGATAATAAAAAGGACAGAAAATATCTGCGTCCGCGAAGATGTAAACTCCATCTTGAATAATATTAAAAGGAGCAATTCTGTGGGAAGCTGATAATTACGACGAAACGACGAAACGATGAGAATGTTGGGAATATATAAACAATGCAAGAATGGACTTTGCTTTACTACCCTTCCTTACACTGCTATTGATCTCTTAGTTCCGCCGATAGAGGACCTGCCTGATAACGGCGTTCAAGTAACGAAGCGGTATGAGGTAAGAATTAGAAATCGCTATCATATACCCTTGAATCGGAGCTGGGGAGAGATTCCGAATCTCGATGTATGGATGACCTACCCAGCTAGGCAATGAATATGAAGTGTAACCACGCCTTGAAACAGGATTGGCTGCAACGAGAAAGGGAGCATACACAAACATGCGCGTCGGTTTTGGTCCAGTCACGGATACGTATCTAGCCACATCATAGGCACATAAGGATAATTACTTCACATTTGCCCTTGTCACCAGGTAGATAGTTCCTTGCCACTAACCCCACGCTGGGAATCGCGTGACCTGATGTGCATATGCAGCGTACTCCAGTAAAATGTGTAATATCTGCGGCTTATCAAGTCCAAACAAAGCTAACTTCCATATGGACGTGCTTTCCTTGTCGTTCTATCACATATGCAACTGCGGCCGCAACTACAAGAAAGCCAGCGGTCATATATGCTGCATTTCCCCGGTCGTTGCAACTCCTCATATCGTAAAATGCGATGGTATATATCGCGTAGAGGTGGGTATATACCGTTAACAGCTTCACAGGACTGATGACGTCGTTGTTCCGTGACAGTAATGACATACAGTAGCCTCGAATATACCTACCTGGGGTAATCTACTACAGACGGTAAAGTGCTCGACTTAACAGCATTCCGCTTTTGCTTTACATGCGTGGTGTGACGGTGGCGCTGCGGTTATGTTCCATGACGCAGCATAAGACTTCATTCATCGTAGCCCATCCTCTCGCAATATATGTCTGGAATTCGCCTAGTGTGGGATTGCGACAAGAGAATTAGAGAGTTGCACTTGTTAGGTTAGTTGAGTCGGGAAACAAATACAAAAGTAACCAAACTGCGGAGGTTGATTAGTAAGATAAAGCACCCCTTCACGAGCGACCCCTTTGACATCATTATAATCATTATACATATATAGAGGGCAATAGCGCCTGCTTCTAGGCCCACGAACCTTCATTTCAAGTAGCTAAACGCACTATTGCCCCAGGATTCACATCATTCCAAAATCAGCCAACTGGACAGCGTTTCTCCCTCAGAAGACTCGCCACCATGCAATTCGCCAAACTATTTGGTAGCATTATGCTCCTTGCAGGCGCCGCCCTTGTTGCTGCCAGCCCGACCATCATCAAGTTAGAGGACTTGGAAGAACGCACCCAGGGACAAACCCGATCCATCCGTAAGGAATTATCTCTCCAATAATGATATGCAACTTTTTTTCTACACAAGATTCTAATGAAAACACAGCTCCCCCATCACCAGGAAAGATGGTCATAGACGAGGGTGACCTTGTGCCGGAGTAAGGATGCCGTCCAGGAAAAACATGATGAGCCATGGCGATGTGTTGCTCGTGAACTTGATGGCTGTGGAGGCTTGGAAATTCAACGCGTGGACCTTGCTTCCGAGCAACATGGGTGTCTTGGGTGTTTTTAACCCTTTCGTTTCATTGTGCCTGTGTATCAATGCTTTCTCCCCCTATCAGGGCTAGGAGCATTATTATACATGTCTGACACTCGTTATTGAGCCTTAGTAAAGCCTAACCTGACTTCCTGTTTGTTCGATTCTTGTAGCATATCTACATTCTTTAATGCTAGCAAGTTGACCAGGACTTGTTGTGCGATGGAAACGGCGATCGGAGTATCGTCTATTGTGACACACCATACGATCTTAACTCTTTAAAAGCCTTAGCACTTCTTCATATGTTGGACTTTTCAGCGGCCCAATGGTAGATTCAAAGCTTATCGCATCGGTGACAAGGCCCTATACGGCGGCTTTGAGGGGGGCGAAATAGTATATCATTCACCATAATAGCGTCGGTTGTATATCCAACCATACCGCAGCACAGTTCGACTATATCGTGACGACAAGGCATTCTTCTTGTTTCCTTTGACATGACGGAGCGTTAATTCCTCATTTACAAATTTAGAAAAAACGCCGAGTCGAGGTATCAGCTTAAGCACAATGCAGACGCATAGTTCATTCTATTACCATAATCAGATCTGACTGCAGGGAATTGCTAACGGATCAGATCCTGCAGAATAATTATCGGATTTAGTCATCTTCCCCACGGGGCGTGGACTTGCAGATACGCCGTAAGCACGAGAATATCGAATTCAGTCACCTTCCCCAAGGGACAAGAGCTTGCAGATACGCCGTAAGCACGGGGTTTACCAAATCAAGCAGTTTTCCATTTAGGATTATGGCGCTCTGGTGATCATCATATCTAAATGATCCTTATCTATAGTTGACGTTCAGCAGTTAAACGCTCACCGAGGTGTTAACTGCACCATAACTAGGCGTCCAATAAAAAAAAAACAAGATACGGCGTATTAGAAAATGAGTGACGTACGAATGACGCTGGTCATATCTACACGAGGGTATCGACCGATATAAGCGCACGAATTCGTGTGTTAATACTAGACGGTGGCTGTGGCGCCTATACACTAAGACGTTATCGGAAGATGAAAAACCTATTACACGAACTACTCCAGAACCTTGCATCGCAGCATACATGTCGAATACCGAAACACTTAGGCAAATCTTTTCTTGGCCGTGGTTGGGGGTCTATCTGCGAAGGAAGCATGCATCCAGTGAGCGAGAAACTCGATACGCCACTCAGAATGGTGACAACGCGTAATACTTGTGTGAGCAAGGCTACTCCGTAATCGGATAGCTTGCTGCAAAGATGGGGTGGAGGCTAGAGGAAGAGACAAGAAGACTAGGGGCTTGGTTGACTCTTATGATTATTGCTTCATCTTGGGCATAATCTCTCTCAGTACTCCCCCGCTTTCCCCTCAACCTTCCAGTTTCGAAATCACAAATATTCTCTATCATCTTTCATATCGAAGCACCAACAGGGAGCCAGGAACTTGACAGACATGATGGTAAATAAGGATAAAAAAATCGATGCTTTGTTGTTTTTGCTAACTTTAAAAGTCATCAAAATCGACTTGGACAATTCTCATGTCGGGTAGTATACTCCTTCTCAGTATGACCCAGATTGTGCAGTGGGCTTCCAAGAATCTCAATTTATTTAACACACCGTCCGATATCGACTCAGACTTGGTCCCCAGCTCGTATATCTGCAACGATGAGGGATATACTGTAGAGATATTGTCTTATGATCCATGGATCATGTATGTCAACAACTTCATCAAGGAAGAGGAAATCAACCACCTCATCGAAGTCGTGTAAGCATGAATCGAATGCCAAACAAGCGTACTATTGAAATACGACCCGATGCTAACATTTGAATAGGAAGGGTGACTGGTTCCATAGCCATGTCTACCATAAAGAAGAGGATGATGATAGTGATTTTGTCTCGGAGATCAACAAAGATTACAGGTCATCCTGGTCCGCTATTGTGAGCCAGGAAGATGTGGTTTCGAAGTGTCTTTTGAATCGAGTCCGGTCCCTCATGGGAAATCTCCAGCACGAAGACCTCGAGCCTTTGCAACTGGTCAAGTACGAGGGGGGCGAACGGTTCCGGCTGCATCAGGACTGGTACGAACGCTCAAAGGACGAGGTCTACGACCCCCGTGACCCGACCACTCGACCACGCAGCAGACTGATGACTAGTTTTTTCTATCTCGAGGGCAATTGCACCGGTGGTGAAACCTATTTTCCTGATCTGCCGGGTGTTCGGGCCGATGCTGATGGGGACAAGTTCTCGCGGACTGAGTCTGGACAGGGTTTGCTGGTGAAGCCCAAGAGAGGAAGTGCATTGCTTTGGATGAATATATTCATGAATGGCACTGGTGACCCTAGGCTTCTACATGCGAGTTTGCCTGTCAAATCCGGCCGGAAGATTGGCATGAATTTGTTTAGTCTGTATTATTTCGAGCACCCTATTGCTGGGTCTGTGGGACCTTCTTCGGTTGCTTAAACAAAGAGATAATTATATCACTAAGACACGTTACATCTCCACCATCAAGCCGAAAGTCAAATTCGATAAATCGAATCATAATTGCAGGAGCTAAGCTAGCTACTTAGGTATCTATTCACATTCGACATAAAAGTAAGTAAAAATTCAAATTCATATAGCACTAGGGATTCGCTAGTCATTACTAACTTAACAATCAAAGAGTGTATGGGCGTACGTGATTGACTGATCTGTTATTGTGTTTCATATGTGGCTGGACATGACGTTGCTGAGCTCTGCAGTAGAGTGTAAGTGGGAATGCGTGGAGCAGAAAACGATAACTATATGGCGGACTCGGCTTTAGGGAAAATTCCCTAATTATTGTGTTGGCGCATTTTGAAGACATTGTTGTTTTATCCGCTTCGATTTGCGCACGCTCGTCGATTTGCTCGCATGTTTCCCACAGCTTGTTTGTGTTATGGGTTCCTCAAATTTGTCCAAGAGTCTTGACACGTGGCCGCGACAGCCGCACTTGTCAGAAATCCCCATGACAATGGACAAGAAGGCGTACAGAGTCTCTCTCTTCTCAATAATTTCTTGCTTGGCTCCAGTGTCCCCGAAATTATGCATCATGTGGCAGATTTGTTCGAGCACTGAGCGTGCAGGACTGAACTCCGAGCTCAAGCACTCCATGTCAAGAGACTTGGTAAATACAACCCGCATGGTTATTGTCCACGCGTGCAAAGCAGGTCCCGTGGCTGGAGACCGCATTCCGAGAAGAAACACCGCCAGCCAAGAGGGGACGATCTGCTTGGGTGACACGCGGACTTTGGCATCAACACCAGAAGGTTGGTTTAGGAGGTACGTCAAGAGACCTGTCCTTAAGTTCGATAGGAAAGGAGCAAACTTGCTGGCATCCAGCCTCTCTTCAGGGTCAAAGATATCCTGTATCTTGTACGCTCGCAAGATCAGGATCCAGATAAGGTCAACGCCATGGGCAGAAATTGGGACAGGATTCCGTGTCCAATCGAAGAATTGTTCGACGTGACAAGGTCGAATTTTGTTTGGAATTGTTTTGGGAATTTGGACAAAAATCTTTCCAGGAATTCTGTCCGGATTGTTGGCACGGTTACCACCTAGGAGGACCCATATAGGGTTCACATCCATTTCGTCGAAATACCCCGGCATCGCGAGTAGCTTTCGCACAAGGTAAATGCAGACGCGCGACTCTAGCAGTGCCCACCGAAACACCATTTGGGGATCGCTGCCTCTTCTCCCACTTTTAGGCAGTGGTTTTCCAAACCGTGCTTGATCACACTCAAACATGATCTGAACTACAGAGCTTGTTTCCTCTACCATGGACCATACCCAGTTGCTATCGACCCCATGAATCACCGCCATGTTGACCCGGTTGAGAAGTGCACGAAGCTCCTCTATCAGACTGCCATGCCAGTGGAAATAATCTGGGTGTGTGATAACGCGAGTATCATCACTGAAGTGTGTATGCTTGAATAAAGCCATGGTTGCACGTGCTATCGACGTGTGTGCCTCGAATTCATCGCCAACTTTTGCCGCAAGATATTCATCAATGTCCTTCGTTCGCAGCCAGTCGCGCACAGTCCGGTGGATGAACTGTACGTTCTGATCTTTAACCTCCAAAAGACCCATGCAGTGGCCATTGAGATGCCGATGAACAGTATGTTGTATACGGGCTAACGTTTCGTTATCATATGGCGTGACAGGTTCAACAAGTGCATAGTCGGCATTGGCAAGCTCAAGTTCAAGGAAATGATAGATGCAGAAATGTAGTGGCTGACCAGAACTACTCGCAACTCTCAGGGCGCGCGCCATTTTCCTGTGATAAACAGGATTCACTGAATCTGACATATGTTTGAAAAACTGACCAAGATCGGATGGCATTGCATCCAACATGTCATGGAGATCATTGATTCTTTCATAGTTGGTCAGACCTTCTCGGATTGTTCTTGTGACCAGGAACACCCATAGAAACACCCCTTCAGCCCTCTCGGTAATTTTCTGTATGAGCGATTTGCCCTCTTGCATGCCCACCGATACACAGAGGGGATGGGTTGTCAGTTGACTCGTTGAGAACTCGCGTATGTCGTGCTTCGTCCATTCGTGGACATATAGTTTGGAAGTATGGCAGTTGCCAAAAAGTTCTTCAAATACATTCCACGGGCGACTAGAGACACACAGCTTGAGATGAGGCGATCGGGACAGCTGAGATAGTGTCTGTGCCATCTCAAGATGATGGCCCTCATATTCGTCTAGTCCATCAATGAAGGCACAGAACTTGACTCCCAGATTTGACTGGTCTCCAAGACGCCGCAAGCAGTCGCACAGCTCCTGTTTAGTCCATGGGTGTTTCTCGGCTTCATCATCATCCAAAGTCCAACGATCAGGGCAAATGATTGGGATTATCTGAGGCCTTTGGGTGAAGAATTCGTAAAGAATTGACTGCCATAAACCTTGCAGAGACTTTTGGATTGGAGTTCCAGCGATCCAGAAGTAGTGGCTTGCGAGAATCACTTGGCAATCTGGCGTTGCCCATTTAGACAGAGCAGATCTCGTTGAATTGTGACCTGCGATGAACTTCATTAAAGTCGATTTGCCTGAACCAGGCTTCCCACTGATCCAAAACAAGTCGTTTTCGGATTCTAGCCATTGTAGGATGTTGCCTGTACCAGCCGGAGGACTTTCATCTGAAAATCCTTCAGGCCAACGATCACGGCGTTTGAGAGCCCATGCGAAAGTCCTTTTGTGGGCGTCGACTATGTTGTCGCGTCTCGCTGCATTATGTTCAAAATCCAGAGAGTATATGATTTTTTTCAACATGACCAGGGCTTTGGTTCGGATGGAGAGATCTTGCAGATGCAACGCTATCTCGTCCAACTTAGTATCCGGCTGCAGTTGGCGGCTCTGTACACTTTGCAGTTTGGAAATATTGGATTGTACCGACGTCAATTCCGTCTTGAGCTTAGATGCGTTCTGCCTCAATGACAAGTGACAGCTCTGAGTTTCCGCAATTAGGACTTCCAGTTTATCGTCTATAGCACCTACACTCGCTCTTTGGGGACAAAAAGCCCAAAGTTAGAACTCAGATGCCTGGAAAGTCCACTGATGGCAACTCTTACCTTGAAAGTCTGACGACTTGCAGGATCATCAAACTCTGTCGCTCTGCAATCCGTTCCTTGAGCTTCTTAATCTCGTGTTGTGCCAGGGCTTCTTTCAGCGCCAATCGGAAGCTTGCCCACAATCGTGACCTGCTCTGCCCCAACTTCAATTTGGACAGCAGCGAGATGAGTCGTGCACAATCAGATTTGCAGCCCTCCGCAATTAAGGACAGTTCACCTTTTTGTAACGACACCCCATAGGAATCGGAAGGATCCCCCGTCTCCAGTCTCGAATTGACTTGTTCTAATGTTTGATAGATGCCTTCCAGAGCTCGATGGTCATCGGACTTGTCTTCTAATCGATGATATATCCCCGCGGTCTCTTTCATCAAACCAGACGAGAATTGGAGGAATTGACAAACAGCAGCGACAATACCCAGCGTCGCAATAGGATCCATATTATGATAGTTGTGAATAGAGGTACGCTCTATGTCACCATGAACCCGCCTTTTAACGCTTCTTGGCTGCTTGGGGGGCCGTCCTTAGGTGCAACGAACATATGTATGATCCCAAAGCTGAGGGGAAGAAGATCAAGGAGCGCCGTTTCCACCTATTCCAAAGTATGAGCCTCGTGGGCTTGACTGCCTTACCTACCTAGGTGGCTTTACACTCTGTTTACACAGCCACCACAACAGCCTGCATGATGCAGATAGCTGGCCCCGATAAAGGTGCAGCTGGAAAGGACAAATGCTCCAACGTCTTTAAACTCGGCACGACATCGCATTCGAGATTTGTACAAAAGGTAAGCTTTTTTCATGTTATAGTCGCAAGTATTTCTCTCATGAAGTTATTGGAGCTTTGAGCTAGATAACACTTTCTTTTTTCGAGGATTTTGCGTTGTATGTTCGCATGCGGCATTGCCAAGTAGTGTAGTGATCAAACGACACTGGTGGCAGAATATAACAATCTCATTTTCACAGATAGATGCCACACTTGACGTAAGTGGTGGCAGTATAATCACATCGGAGGGGTACCTAGCAACTTGGAGAGAAGAAAGCGGGGATCAAGCCTTTAGGTTACATTGGTGTCGATCTCTAGAGATTTTCTATTCACCAATCAATCTCCATGTAGTCGAAGCAAAGCGATTGCAACAGCGGCGAAGCAGCTGGTTGTCACAGACCATCTATCTCATTAAACCGCCTACCTAGGTGGATTGGCACATACATATATTGTCAAGTGCTTTTGCACCAGAGTGAAGGAATATAGCAGTGGCCTAGTAGTGAAGTAGAAATGTAGGGGTCAGGTGTTAATTCTATTAATTCCTGGGCTCTCCCATTCAGTGGGAATCGCCCAGTCCTTATATACCTAGGTAGGTACACAGATCTAGTAGCCCAAATAGCCCCTACAGGGGAGCCCCTAGGTCATGATGAGGCCCGGGCTACGGAGCTCCTAGGTCATAGTGATGCCCTTGCTACCGTGACACCTGACATATATAGTGGTTTAATCCTTTTCAAGACGTCTGGCGCGATACGCTTGCCCTTTCCTTGCACACAGTTATAGGTACACATTGGAATCAATGGTGTATACACATACATATATATTGCTGGCACTTTTATTTACCCCTTACTTACTACGTGACTGCAGCAGATTTTTACACTCTAGTGTGCAAAGGTACTCAGGTGCAGTAGAGCAGAGCAGGCGAGTGATTCAGTACACATTGATTGTCATGGGACTAGAATCATATTTTTTTAAAAAAAATACAACTCGAAGCACCTAATCAGTCGACAGCTTCTCGGAGGACATTGCACACATTATCCCCCCTCTCAAAAGCCTCGCGACCCGTCATGACCGTAGTAGGCCATCCCGCACTCCGCAGCGCTGCTTCCGCGAGGTTGATGAGCATGACATCGCTATTCCTCGCGCCCATGAGACTGCTCACGATGGGGAGGTATTCTTCACGACCACTGACTCTCGAGTCATGGGGTTTCTGTCCGACTGCGATAATCAGTGAGTAAGCACTTATAGCTCGTGGTAATTAGAAGATATTTGTTTACTCACTAGGCACGATGAGCGTCGGCGCTCGCAAGACGGCAGGTAGAAGACGGAGAAAGACCCGACGATACCAGGAAGCCTAGATAAATTACGCAATGTCAGAACGATAACATGTTGCAGAAGATGCAGACAATGCTTACTTATTGGCATCATCGCGATACTTCGGAACCGCCGAGCCAAAAGGCATGACCATGACGGCATCCGACACGGTGTCTCTGTGCGGTCCCATGATGTTCTTCTCAAACCAGTCTCTAAAGACCTTCATCTCCGCCACGCCTTGGGCACGCTCTTCCTTGGTGAATGGGATGGCTATGTCCCTGAGCCCCAATGTTAATCAGGTCGGATTCCACTTCGCCGTTCAAAACACCTACCATCGCTTACGCATGTATGGGCCCACGTAAGGGGGCTTCCCAAAATTTGCAAAGTAGTCGGCTCTGAAGGCGTCGAAGGTGTGGTATGTGTCGTAGTACATGGGCCAGACTGCGCTCTAGTCAATCAAGTCAGCACCTGAAAATCCAAATTGTGGCGTGTACTAAGTAAATAAAATAGGCAGGTAAGTCACCATTTCGAGATACTCCTGCAGAGTTTTGCCATTCGCTTCCTCGGGAGGATTAGATGCCCACGTGTCCGTTATGCTGATAGGGGTTTTCTTGATGCCGAGAAATTTCTCAACTATGGCGATGAATTCTTCGCTCATTGCTTGCTGCTCGGCGTCGGGCTGGGGGAAGAAGTCGAGGGGATATAGCAGGCGTTTTGGAAACTGTGAATGTCAGGCTGTGAAAGTATAGCGTCACGGTAGAGAGGAAACTCACTTCAAACGAGTCAGGGGCTTCTGTAGTCGCGGTGATGAGATGTTTGGCATCCTTCAAGCTCCTGTGCAGTGTTCCGACTGTGTCAAACTCGCTGTTCAGGCTGTCAGTTAATAATCGTCTTGTTACTGCCTGTCCCTTCTTGGAGACCTACAGCTGCAATACGTACTTGCAGCTCGCCACAATCCCCCTCCGTGACGTGAGATCGTAGGTCGTCCTCAAGCCAAAAAGACCATTGAACGCTGCGGGAAGGCGTATGCTTCCGGAGGCTTCGTGGTGGTCAGCAGCATGTCATGACACACCAGCAAGCAACTCGGTTCTAACTTACTATCACTACCAATCGAGTGGTCGAGCCAGGCATAGCCAGCAAGCGAAGCGCCCGCGCCAGTCGAACTACACGAAGGTGTCTGGTACAGGTCGCCTCGCGGATTGAAGGGGCAATGGTAGTCGATCCACTGGTCAGTCGGCTCTTCTGCAGATGCGAAGGCAGACATCTTCGTCTTTCCGACGATGATAGCGCCTAGTTTGATCAACTTGGCGGCGTAGTCGGCAGTTGATGTTCGAGGCGGGTATAACTCGTTATAGGCTCTGTTCATCATGGTGGTGCGGATGCCCTCTAGATCAAAGTTGTCTTTGATGCTGACGCGGACGCCGGCCAGCGGCTTGTCTTTGCTCGGGCTTGAGTAAAGGCGACTTGGGACAGCGATGCTTTTGAATGAACCATGCGGCGAGACTGCCTGGAGAACGGAGAAGCTGGGTGGGAAATAGCGTTAGTTCCAAACGTGAAGACTACCGCAGGTATCATGTTCATTTAGAAGTTCGACTGGCTGACCTTTTCGGATTAAGAACATCGTCCGCTATGGTAGGAATGACAAAGGCGTCGAGGCTATCGTCATACAACTTCCATGCTTGGTGGATCGAGTCCTCTCGAATGAAATAGGGCCCCGGGGGTAGATGGATGGTTGGATCGTCTTGTCTGATTGCGTGTACATTCAGGTAAAGGCCAAGGTTGCCAGTGACCTCAGCAATGTCAATGCCTCTGTCAGGTTGCAATATGACGGTCGCGCTGAATTCGTCCGAGAAGACATCATCAGCTTGGGCAAAGTCCTTTAGAGCTTGTAGTATATGCTCCGAGCCGAACCCGGCATATTTGACAGAAATCAAGACCGCGGGTCTCCAGAAACTACGAATGGCAGAGGGTCCAGTGATGTGGCCCTATACGAAAGCATCGCACACTCATCAGCAATTCCGCGCAGCTTAATATCTCATCACCGCAGATCAAACTGACCACTACTTGAGGGTGCACGAAGTACGAGCCCTTCGAGAGGAATTGCACGGTCGAGTTAGCCATGACGGGCCTCTTGTGAGAGATGGCGAAGTTAGGGTCGTTATGATGATGTATTAGATCAGAATAAACAAGAGATGGAGCGACCCTACCTACTACTTGTAGTCGGGCGCGAGGTCGAGCCGGTCCCGAACTCGATTGTGAGGGGAACTGAAAATTGCTGCAAGGTTGATCAGCCTTGTCTCAAGTCCTGTGACACAGTACTTGTGTCAAGACTCTAATTGTGAACTGAACCCTTGTTCTGCATCTTAATGCTCGCAGTCCGCCTCGATTGGTGAGTTTGCAATGACCAGTCACTTAAAATTGTCACCTGCTACAAACAAAGTTAAACCAGACCAATAAAGGCTGGTAAATCAGTGCGGATACTCGGGTACTCGGGCAAACTGCATTTCAAATAGATTCTCCTGGTAGAATCCTGACACAGGGGAGGGATGGGCTCGATACAGATCACTTGCCAATAGAGATCAGAGTTTACCCGGCGAGTTTATGTAGACCAAATTCTTACTCAACTCTCAATCGATGTAGCCGGAAATTTCTGTTCACTCAGTGATAATGAAGTAAAACGCATGTAGTAATTTCTCTCAGATAATTGAAGATTCGATCAAATATGAAATCAGCAAATCCAGTAATGCGAGTCGACGTGCTCATCCCTAGCCCCTTTTCGCAATACCGCGATAGAGGGGTACCAATACCAACACACGAGAGAGGGTAGCATCCAAAATAGTAATTTGAGCCGGTCATTCACGTCCCCAATACGTCTCATTCAAGATTATGTACAATATAGCGAGAGCCACAGGCCAAGATACGACACGATGCGATGCGATATGATATGATACAACGAGGAGACACTCCCGTCCCCATGTATGGACTTGATCACCTTCTATCCTCACCATGTACATAGATACATATATTGATACAGCCATCTATCTACCTCCTTTACTTTGCTTTACTCCGTTTTACCCTACCTCCGCCTATTCATGCCATGGATATTCTTACTGTACTTCCACAGACTCTTGTACTTGGGCTTGCTCCTCTTGGCCTCCCAACCTCTGGCCTTCTTGGGGCCCTTGAGCGAGTAGACGCGCTTGTGCTTGAACATGATGTCGGCGCCGGGGACGCCCGCGCGCTCCATGACGGCCGCCGTGCCCTCGTCCCAGACCGTTCTGAAGATGTTGAGGCCCACGGCAGTCAGAGGGAATTTGTCCTGGTAGGACTTGAGACTGAAGCCGTCGCGGCCCGAGTAGAGCTTGCGCAACTCGGCCACGTCGAGGACTGTGTTGTCCTTCTGTTCGAGAACGAAGACGGCCAGGCGGTGGTAGGGCGCACCCATCTGGGAGAAGGCGGGGAGCCAGGGCACAGCGAGCTGGGTTTCCTTGTCTACCTTGCCCAGGGGTAAGGAGGGCTGGTCTGGCGCGATAGGGATGTTGGCGGCGAGATAGTGGCATCTGCGGTCGAAGCTGTCGGTCTCAGCATTGGGAACGTCGAGGTCGACGACGGCGACGGACACCAGGCGCTGGCCGGCGTTAAAGACTTGGACCTTGAGACGGGGCGTGAGCTCGGTGACGCGGGAGTCGAGGATCTCGCCGGGCTCGACCTTCTTGCGACGGAAGAACATCTGCACGTCGGCGACGGGGGCGAATTTGGGGAGCACGTCGGGAACGATGTTCAGGGTTTCTATGCGCTGCTCGATGATGCGGTAGGGCAGGCCGCGCCATTTCTTCTCAGCTAGGTAGCGGTAGATGGGCTTGGTCATGTCGGCTAGCAGCGCACTCAGTTAGCATCTTGCCTTCGTATACCCTGTGAATGCCGTGCTTTCCCCGGAGGTAGATATCTATCTCATCAAATACTGCTGCCATCCTTTGTCGTGCGGTAGAGGAGTCCTAATAGAGAGATGGCAACGGGGGAAAGAAAGGGCACCACTACTCACCATGTCCATCCTCGAAGCGGCGCTTCACCACGGGGTCGTTGATGTCGACGAGGATCTTCAGCTCATGGAGGTATTTCCTCAGACTCGCCAACCTCAAGTCCTTCTTGTGCTGGCCGCCTTGGAATTGATCGGCGGGCGTGGCCTCAATGCGCTTGATTTTGTCGATTTCCTTGGCGAGAGCGACCAACTTCTCCTGGCGGTCCTGCTGCAGGATCTGGCGGGCCTCCTGGAAACACTGATAGGGCAGCTGGTCGAAGGAAATGTTCTGCGATGTGCGTAACGCGGCACGGCGACGTCGCGATCCGACGGGCGGTGTGCCGGTACGCATCAGTTTTCGCTCGGCCCAGTGGGCGGTGGTGGTGTTGGGGTCCATTAAACGCTCCTGCATGCGGACCTGGGTAGAGTCGGCGGGGAGGGCGCCGGCGGGAGTGGCAGCAGGCTTCGTCGACGAGGGCGGTGGTGGTGGTGGTGACGGCGTGGGTGGGCTTGGGGCTGTGGTCGAGACGGGAGGCACACCATCATCATCGTGGCGGGCTGCTGTGAGGGAGAATGAGCGGGCGAGCGATGTCGAGGCCTGGAATAGTAGGCCATGTTGATGTATAGTCTTGGCTGAGTGGGCGAGGGGTCGGGCGACCCTCTGGCAGGTCGACATGGTGCCAATTGGGGCCTTTGGCGAGAGGCAGATGGTGTTTGAGAAGTTGAAGTCACGAATTCATGATGGCACTTGACTTTTTTTTGCAAGACTGCGGTTGCTGCTTCCCTCGCGGGGACCCGGGCCCACTTTTAGAGGTGGGATTGAAGTACCATTGTAGCTTTATAATTCGCTAAATTCGATCACAGACTAGCCCCGTAGAGTTAGACGCAGATCAAGCTTCCCTGCTTCTTCGTTAATTTTTCCGGGGTTCGACGAATCGACCGACGTACGGCATCATCAACCTACCCGCCGCCGCCGTTCCCATCGCCTCCTACACCCCGCCATAACTCAACAACAGCCCTTCTACGAACGGGTGCACTTCGTTCCCACACCTCCCGTACCACACATCTGGCACCGAACATGGCGGCCAAAGGGGCGAGAGGCCTCGCCGAGGCCATGAGGGGCTTGAGCCTGGCCTCAAATATCTGTAGAGATGCCGCTGCTGTACGTCGACACTCCATGACAATTGCAAGTCATTTCATCGTGCAACCTCTGACAATTATATGCTTTACCAGACACGGATACCATCGACGACATTCACACGCTCAATGGCCACAGAGGCTCCACTGCCAATCATAACCACAAATGCGAGCTCCTCGCCGTCGAGCAATCTCTGGAGACCAGGTTCGTCCTACCACTATTCCATATATGCACCATGGTGCACCGGCTCTATGCTGTGCAATTCTCCATGGACAACTTCTTTCTAACTACGACATCCACAGCAACCACCGTCCCCGTAACTATCTTCGGCTTCCCCACCTACGAGCCGCAGCGCCTCGAATCCTGGTCCGCGAAGCACCTCAACCTGCCCCTGCGCCGCGACCTCCTGCACCTGGCCGTCGTCTACGAGGGCGACAACACGCGCCAAGGCACCGCCTCCTCCAAGAACCGCTGGGAAGTCCACGGCTCGCACAAGAAGCTGTACCGCCAGAAAGGCCTGGGCCGGGCGCGTGTAGGCAACAAGCAATCGCCGCTGCGCCGCGGCGGAGGCAAGTCCTTCGGCCCCAAGCCGCGCGACTTCGGTACCAAGATCACGCGCAAAGCCTACGACCTGGCCTGGCGCACCGCCCTGTCGTACCGCTACCGCCGCGGCGAGCTGGTCGTGTGCAGCGACGGCATGGAGCTGCCCATGCCCGCCGAGTTCGAGGCCCTGCTGCAGAATCCGCGCGTAAGGGAGAACGCCGAGCTCGAGGCCGGCTTCCGCTCCAAGTGGGTGAAGCAGGTGCTCGATGCCAACGCCTGGGGCCGCGCCGCGGGGCGGAGCACCATCATCACGAGCTCCAGGCGCGAGGACCTCTTTCAGTCGCTGGACCTCGTCCCGCGATGGGGCCGCGCCCTCGACGTCGAGGATGTGGATGTCAAGGATCTGCTGGAGACGGGCCGCATTGTCATTGAGAGGGAGGCGCTGCTGCAGATCATTGAGGACCACCAGAGCGATATCAAGCCGCCTACCGTCTACTATGCCAGCAACGTCATTGCGCCTGTCTTGGCGAGCAGGACGCCCGTCAGTGGGGACATCTTGGTCGAGTAGATACAAAGGAAGAGCATGACACCTAGGCTGCGGATGTTGCCATTGCAACTACCTAGAAAGTACCTGTCGGACCGAGGTCGAAAAGCCTTGCTTTTTTGAAAGGTACTATCTAAACTTAAGCATGAGCGGCCGCAGTTGGTAGACAAACCGCACCTAATCCCAATGGCTGCATAAGTGTCTAGTAGTTAAGATCTATCGCTTCAAGAGGTAGAAGATAGTCTTAGATGATAGTCTATGCTTGTATTGTAAATACGAGGGCCAAGGGCCAATTGTATAATACGAAATGTACTAAATCAGAAGACGCCCTCGGTCCTACGTAACAATTGTACCCAATTGCATCACCTGACCGCGTGTTCCAAGTTACCTCTACCGACCCTTGGCCGAGGAATGCGTCGGTTTGAAGTCATTTGCCTACTTTGGTAGACTGGCGTTTCTTGGCGTTTCGCCGTAACACATCTATATCGATCTTGACGGCTCGCTAGTATGGAGGTAGAAGGTGCGGTGCTATACCGATCTTCTGTTCCTGGCTATCTGTTCACTAAATGCATTAGATGTACTTTGGCAGCATGCCTAGAATCTGTATTAATACGATCGGATATCGCGTTGAGCAGTCAGGTTCAGTGATAGCTAGCAATTACCCGTAACTCTGAAGCTGCCTACCATACATAGCATAAATCACGGTTGCTGTTTTGGTGCACTGTCTTTCACGATGTTGGTAAAACAATGTTGTTTTGAAACTGCCGTCAATGTAATGTACGATCTATTCGAAAATCATATGTACATGCATGCCCCTACCTAGCAGAACAGTCAAGTTGATAAGTACAGTGTTGTGAACTTCAATTTTCCCGCCGGTGTGACGTATGTATCCCCTATGCCAGCCTGCCCGACCTGGAAATGCCATGATTTTGGTCCTCGTCTCTTCACATCAATGTGAAAATGTTATGTACGCCGTCCATCCATCTGTTCATGCATGTAATGTAGGTAGTATTGTACCCGTCGCCTTGCTTCCTTTCGCGTGTTCGAAAAGGGCAGACGAGATAGGGACCTGTGTGATAATTTGATAGCACCCGTATCCTGTGTTCCTCAATGGTAACACCCGATTTGCCCCAACTCCGAAGCAAAAATCTCAATCAACCAGAACGGGAATTCCGTTAAAAAATCCGTAGAATGCGATCAGGGTATAAAGCGGTGCTGATGATGGCCTGGTACCATCACCGAAGAAGCGAAGAGAATAAAAAAAACAAAACAAATCGCAGGAAACGACACTCGATTATTATGTATAGGGCGGAATTTTGGGACAATTTCTGAATATGTTGAATCGAATTGAAGAAAATGCGATGCGTGCCGTCGACGACTAGTTGCGACGTCGCGCTGAGGACGATTCATCATTTTAGCTGACTTGGTGCTCGTACAGCGCTAGGGGCATGCCATCGTAGTCTGGCTCCCCGTCGCACCTCGGCGCGTGCCCAAGGCCCTGCGCGAACTGGGCGGCTTCGTGTGGCGGTACACCATAGCAACCAGGCGTGTGTATCCCCGGATGCCCCGTCGGCGTGTAGAACGCAGGCGACGTCGGGACTTGGGCAGCGGGGTGGTGCGGGTGCGGGTGCGGTGTGGGGGTCGTCAGTGGATATTCCGACTCCACAGATGACCCCGACGGCATAGATGGCATAGATGACATAGATGGTATCGATGGCACAGACGACATGCGTCCGTCGTGCACGTTGCCGCCCGTCTGGCTCTGCCCGGGGCTGTTAAACTGCGTGTGGGCGAGGATCTGGTCATATCTCTCGCCGGTGCCAATGACGAACCGCTTGGCCTCGTTCTCGATCCACTTGTCGATGTTGGAGTCATTGCAGTTGGCATGGGCCATGAGCTGTGCCCGGATCCGGCTCGCCTCATCCACGAGCCCGTCCAGCTCCATATGCAGGTGCGTGTTCTGACTCTCTAGTCCCGTCTTGGTCTCCTCAAGGTCGTTGACCCATTCTTTCTTCTTCTTGCGGCACTTCATCGCCGCCACGCGGTTCCGCTGCAGAAAGTGTCTCCGTTTGCCATCTTTCCCTCTGACATTGGGGTTTGTAAATTGCCCTGCTGATATGGCATTTTCCCTACTTGTTGTCGCTCTGTTTGGTTGTTTGGCCCCCAGCTTGGTACGCGTGGAGGCGGAACTCATTAGGGGCAGAGGGTCATTGTCGAAGTCGTCATAGTCACCTTCGTCCTCATTATCCAGATAGTCGTCCTCGTTGCCTAGTATGTGCTTGGTGCTTGACTGGTTCTTGTGTGTGACTTGAGAATCCCTAGTTTCAGGCGTAGAGAATGGTTCAGTGGACAGTTCCGGGGACTCCAGTTTTGTATGAGTGATATAAGGCGGCGACGACCGCGAAGGCTCATCATACGCAGCCACGAAACTCCTCGGTATGAATGCAAACGGGGAATTATGGGCGGATACGTGACCAGAGGAGGGTCCTGGTGGGTGAAGCGAAAAGGCGTCAGGATACGTCTCTGGCTGCATTCCTGTGTGGAAACCTGGATGGTTCGCGGGAACGTCGAACATTCCGAAATTGAGATCTTCCTCATGTTGGAAGTTGAAGTGGGCATAGCTTGGTGACTCGTTCATGCTGTCGTCGATACTGTTCTGCATTTGAGACGATGCTATGGCTACAATGGTATAGAGCTAAAGAACTCAGATACAGCCGGCTTTTCGCTTCCGGGTCCTGCGATCAATGAGTTCGGGTTTCAAGTAGTCCGTCTAGAGGTTAATCAGGTTTTGGAGGTAGAGCCTTCGTAGTAGGTCAGTTCTTGCTCTCGGTTGAATGCTGCACAGATTCGTTTGAGGTAGCCAGCTATTTAATATGGCGGTTGCTAGGTTTGCTGTAGGTGGGCAGTGCTGGGACCGCGTGCAGCTACCAGTTGCTGGTATTACAAAATGATAGCAGCCTCAAAACATTCGGCATGAGAAAAACGCGGAGTCGCTGGGAGGAGAAACGTGATCTGTTTTTAGAAAGGATTCGAGGTTAATGTAATAGCAAACGAGAAAGCAACTGGTAACGTGGTCTACAGTACCAGCCAATGCAAAGCTTCACATGGCCAAACTGGATGCAGGACAAACAAGGACATGGATGAGCTTGGTAGAGCACCAATGAAGAATGACACTAGATGTGTCAAACTCGGAACGAAACTCTCTTTGCTTGACCCCTCAATCCATGACCCTACTTCGCCTACCCCATGTTTCTAGGCCTAGCCTTCGTATTGTGGAGAACTGCGAGACACACCACGAGCGACATATGCGACTTCCCGGAGAGCTGACGGACGTATAAGGCATGGCACTTGAAAGTTTTGTGACTCGCATAATGACTAGGCAAGAAGGAAGCTGCGAGAATAAAACAGACAGGTTCCTGATTTTTCGATGTGTGACTGTCCAGTTAGGGAGCGCTCAGAGCAGCTGATGTCGATCTCGTCATGAGGCGTCCCATGTCGCTCTGTCCGTGAGGAGGATATACTGTGTCATACCGGTAGGTCTAGGCGAGATGACTACGACAAGGCAGAGGCATGTGAAAACAAGCAACTAGAGGTGAGTTTTCAGATCCTCATCCTAGAACGGCTGCTTAGAAATGCGATGGAGAGACACGGGCTCTAGTCGTCGGTTTTAGATAACAATCCATTATTTCCTGAATGTTAGGACCTTTTTTGTCCCGTCCCAAGGTGGTGTGCCTAAACTGGAACTACATTAGTGTCGTTAGTTGGGATATGCTTTGGGCTGCCTAAGATCGGGATCAAGCAGGTTTGACAGAACTCAGAGGCTAGCTGTCGCTTGGAAGCGAGGCTTGTTGAGTGACAGCCACTAGTCCGCCATGGTCTACCCTGGACCTGTCACAGAACAAGAATATGCTCGTCTTAGATTTTCATCAAGCTTGATACTATGTTAGAAGCCAGAGGTCAAAGTGGTGTGGAACCCGAGAGCTGCGGCTCGATCTGGGGTTTGTAGTGCGAGCGGCGTTAGATCGTCATCTTCGGATAGTTGTGGCTGGGGTGAGTATTGGAACTGGTGATTGGTTGGTGGCGAGCCCTAGATAAAACCTCTATGATCAAATTAACAACATACCTTTACCCGTTTGGTAGTTCTAGACCACGGAGCACGTCCGAGTGGGCGGTGGCAGTATCAAGGTTTTCATGGCGTGGGATAGTGGAAGTCAGATTAGCGTATGATCCCAGGTGCTATTGAAATCGCTGTGTGTTGTGATATCTACTAGTACTGCCTGGCGAGAAAGGCTTTGAACGCGCGTATCGGGTGTAATGCCTGGATGTATACTCTTCCAGTAGCCTACATGTAGGCATCGGTGAGTTCCGAAGGTGTTGGTTTCATCACTTGAAAAACTAAGCACCTGCAGCTAAGCTTCAAACCTTTAGAGTATTAGGGTTGTAGCCTACAGCTACAGGGTCTGGTTACCTGCAGCCGGACAAAACCGCGAAATTGGAATGTTCTGGACAAGTATCACTGGGAAGTCTTGCCCGGAGAACATGCAATTGTCTGATTTCTAATACACAGCCGTGGCATGTGTATAATCCGCCTCCCCAGAATAGTGCCTCGGCAAACGAGGTCTTTTGCGCTATGATCATGTCATTCCGCATAGTTGCACGTCGTTGACAGTCCAATTGAGAAATTTTCAAGCGTGTGAGCGATTTGGTATGGAATGTATTGCTTGACAATCATTGTCGAGAGCGGTCAAGATTGCAGACTCGGAGGACTACACACACAAAGCGTGAGAAAAGACGCCGGTAGTCGATATACTGCAAGATTAGCGACAGTGATAAAGATAAGTCGTCGAGTGGCGTCGGGTCTTGATATTCCGGCACTAACCGATGCAAACAAAACGATCGTACGAGTGTTCCTGGCGGGTAGAGTAGTTTCTCATTCTTTTGGGGTTACGGCAAGTTCACGACTCGCTCGCGCATAGATAGCGCAGCGTTGTTCCGCCACTTGTATGCGGATTTATCGCCGTTGAACGGCCGAGATGAACAGCCGAGATAGTACGGCCAAGATAGACACCAACTCCAACGCGGATGGTGTGGTTGAATGAACTTTTGGGAATAGCGTGAAGAGTGTGAAGTAGACTTGGTCGGACCGGAAGGTCCACGGCTCGGTGGCGGGCGAGGCGGGTGTCACTGCCTAGCTCACACATGCAATATCACCGAAGCGGTTGCAAGTCCAGCAGGTGGGCGCTTACCCTCCTTCATGGTTCAAAGTTTCGATCTATTCGGTGAAAAGCCGAAGTAGGGCAGAAGTGGTGGCGTGGGAAATCATATCGCTGGCTGGCGACTATCAACGACTATCAACAACTATCAACGAGGTGAGTGATACTGATCGAGGCGGATTCTAAGTCGACGGCTCAGCCTCGATAGTGAGATCTTCCCCTCACGCTGAGAAAGGCGGCTGTTCATGGGCTGTGCTGTCGCTCTCTTTGGTTGCATCGTCTCACTTTAGTATGCCCACCACTAAGCAGGGAAGTAATGGTAATTTTGGGAGGAACTGTATGGATGATGCTGGATAGTAGGGAAGGTTGCTGAACTGCAGCACCACTGAAGGGCTCATCTCGATACCTACCAAACGCTCCCATCTGACAGCAGCTGGCACACCCGCCAGTCTGCGCTGACAGCCGCCCACGTAGAGGGGTACTACTCGACACTGTAGCAAGTACTTACATTTATGACGAAAATGGCCCAACAGAAGTGTAAATCACCTGCCTCGGGTCCAAACTGGAGAAGTACATAGTACTCACGCTACCACAACGCGTTGAAGGCGCGTTCATTTGATTCCAGCTTCAACTCCCCTCCACACTCCACAGCAAGCATTGCGCTTCATTCAGCCAGCCATCAGCCACCACCACCACCACCACCACCGACTGCAGTGTCACAAAGTCATCTGCTCTGGTCCTCACCTGGCATTCCTCGCCCACGTCGCTTCCTCGCTTCCAGCTCACAACAAACACCATTTCCGACAGCCTTCGCAACACACCCACCTTACAAGTCACTTAGATTGCATCGCCCATCATGGAGTCTGTGTCAACACCACGCATAACTGCCAACATGCTCTCATCTTATGTCAACCAAAATGTCATTATTGTTGGCAAAGTATTGCAACTCCGTGGCGAGTCGGCCCTCCTAGACGCCAACGGCGAAGTCAATGCCATCTTCTCCAACCGTGTATGAGCTCCCCGTGCTTCCCATGCGCCAGCTGCCAAAGTGCTGCTGTTTCTTATGAGCCGCTTTACTAATACGTACGTGTATTGCCGAAGGACACCCATCTCATGGCTGGTAACGGTGTTCAGGTCATCGGCAAGGTAAACCAAGACTTGTCCGTGAAAGTCTTAAGTTCGTTGGACCTGGGCAATAGTGTCGGTACGTTGCTTGCTTTACTTTCTTCGAACTACCAATTCAACACCTTGTTGGGCACTGCCCTGGCGCATCCACAATTGCGGCTCTTGCGCTCTCGTCCGATGCCAGGGATCTGTCCCCTCGTCAGACCGCATCAGACCGCGCGTAATGCTGTCGGCATCTTATAACGACGCCCCACTCGTGCGGCAGCTACCTGACTCCACAACTGGCGTGTGCTCGTATTAACTGGTGCCCATATCAGATTACCAAGTCGCTCAGAGTGTTGTGGAAGTCACTCACCAACACAAGAACCTATTTGTCTATGACAACGGAGGCGGCATGAACTGACGGTTTGCGCGCGGACGTGTATCTCTGGGCTGGTCAGCCGGTTCTCAGATTGAAACTGAGTCGCAACAAAGCCCTCGTTCTCCTTCACCCTCACAGCCTCGTCACCATCGTCGCGAGAGTCCAGCTCGGCCTGCTACAGCTAGGAGCTTTTATTCATCTTCGAGCGTGGTTTACAGCTCATCATCGTCTCTCGCATCCTTCGACGATGGCCGCCCCCAAATTGCTATTCAGTCTGATGTATCAGCTTCTCCACAACAGATCACATTCCAGAGCACGCAGTCGACGCGCCTCAATTGCCAAAACACAGAAATTCATACTGGATCAGCTAGGAGTATTCGCTCGTCGTCGAGTGACGCTTTTAGCTCTACGTCATCCTTGAACGACGAACTTTCCCGACTTTTGATTGAGCATGATGCTCTTCCATCCTCACAAGTCGCCAGAGCTGCAAGCTACTGTTCGTCTTCGAGCGAGGTTTATAGTTCCTCGTCTTCCCTAGATAATCAATTTCGCCAACTCGCGGTTGAGCATAATAATCCACCCTCCTCCCAACGTATCGGGACTAGAAGTCGTCGTTCGTTGTCGGGCAATTCCTTTATTTCCTCCTCATCTTTAGATAACCATCTCTCCCAACTCGCCATAGAACATGACAACCCCCCATCTTCCCAACTCAACTCTGGCGGGAGTTCCAACATGTGGCAGCGGCATCGTCCTAGTACCCCACCATCTCGTCCTGCCACAGCTGTGACATGCTCGTCAACCTCCAGTGAAGCCATGAGTTCAATACCGGATGCTGTAGACGACATGTTCCCCCAGCCTGCTATTGATATGGAAGAAACGCCACCATCCTCGCAGTCAACCACCCAGAGTAAGCAAGCAGCTCAGCCAGCAAACCAACACTCGAGCTCTCCCAAGACCCCCAGCCCGCAAACTCCAACAGATTCATTACAAGAAACTGAAGCAGAAGATTCCTCGTTAATGTATGATTCCGACGGATCGTTCGTCGTCGAATATCCCATGTGTGAATCACCTTCTTCAACCGGGAAGCTTAGTCACAGGTTTCCTTCACGAGCCGCGTCCCCGACGAGCCCCAAACCCTCGACTCCAACATCCTCCCCACGCTTATACCGCACTCGCTCGGGGAAGCTAGCAACCGTTGCGGAGCTCAAGCAGCGTAGGGAGCGTGAGGAGGAGGCTCTCGATATAGTACTAAAGGGCATCGTAATTTCCAACGAGGCCAAGAGAGCTTCGAAGCGGTCCATTCCTATGAGTTTGAATGAGAGTGGTCGGTGGCGCATCAGCTCAATCTCAGAACCTTGGGGTCCATGAGTCTTATGTGCGTATGCGACATGGTGCTAGACTATAAGCAATCACCCAACGAACTGAGAGGTCCATCACGTGTCTTCAGTCACCGGGGAGAGTTTGACACACGGCCCTCACTGTACGATGTAGGGTCACAAGTACTCAAGAACGAAATATAGTTTGTTGAAAGACGAGCCTCTAATGCCGTTTCCGTTTATTTTCCCGTTAACACTACATGTGAGTCCGATGCAGACCAGCTCGTAAACGACTAGTTCCGTCATGAGCTGGTCGGTGTAGTCGTGATCGTCCAAGAGCCAAAAATGGGCTGATTCTCCAGAATCCTGTCTGTTCAACACTAATAGCCAGAGGCAGCCAGTTTTGCGACTTCGCGCGCCACGATGTTCTGACCGGGGTCCTTCTGCACGATGTCGCCGAAATACTTCGCCTTGCTTCTAATCTCGTCGCTGAACTCGCCACCCAAGATCGCAGCAAAGGCATCTCGGAGGCAAGCGCTCGTCCACTGCAGTAATAGCCAATCAGCACCGTCATCTGATCGTTGCTTTCGATGTGGACCAAGGTGTATAAAGAACAGAGATGAAAACAGGAAACAACAGTCGACATATCATCACTTACCCAGGGACTCTCCTTCGGGCAACCCCAGATCCCAACGCCGGAAGATGTGGCTAGCTGTGCGAAGCTGTAATGGTCTAGCCACTGCGGCAGGATGAGCTGCGGTACTCCTGACCTATATCCGTGCGCATAAAGTCAGTATACTGTTTCGACAGAGGCTCATTAGTGATACTCATTGAAACACACTTACGCAAGGGCTTCCGAATAGCAACCAGCACCACCGTGGTGAACCGAGGCGACGATATGCCCAGTCTCCAAGAGGGCGAAAGGGTGAACTTCCAACCACGACTCTATCTTGAGGCGTCCGCTATCAATATAAGGCTGCAGTGGCGCCCTGAATTCGTCGCCGTACGTGGCGTCGGGTGCCTTCATGAATTTCCACAGAACCTGCAGATCTGATCTAGAGGCAAGTGTATCTACTAACGCTTGCGCCACTGTGAGATGTCAGCTTTCAATGTCTCTCGCTTCAATGATACTCGATTTTGGACAGCACCAAAATACGCGAGATTCCATACTGGCAATTGCTTGAGACTCCGACCATACGAACAAGCTCCCAAGACTGACGAGCACTGTCGGCCCACGAGCAAGCCACTCGGTTAGAGCCGGAGACTCCTCCTCCGCCCGCGATGTCGACAGGATGATGGGCCCCGTGAGCGTGACATTTGGCGGATAGACGTCAAGCGGAATCGATGCTCCCGGCAAGGCTTGACTGAAGTATGGCACGTCGTCGGCGCGGATGTTGTACCAACTAACGGGATCGGTGAGTCCTTGCGAAGCGAGTTCCTTCTGGGTTTCCGAGAAACTGACCATGCGGAGCATGGCCCAATAGTACAACATATTTATATATATGTTCTCGACGAGCCTGCTCCATGGCACCGGGAACGGTATGCCGGAGCCCATCCTGTGCAGTTGGTAAGCTTAACAGCCGGCTTGCTTCATGTAGGGTTAAAAAGAAGCTTATGCGAACGACAGCTTAGCCGCTCAAAAGCTTTGACAAGGGGTAGACTACATACACCGGGTACTTCCACAGCCAACTCAGATACGGCTGATCCAGCGGGAAGGTCTCAGCCGGATGCAGCGCCGAAATGACAGCTTGAAGTCGCGTTCTGTTCCGCGCTGCGTGGATCGCGGGTCGCATTGTGGTATCCAACACCACAAGGGCGGGATCTACCTTGTCCATGACTTCTAGATAACAATCAGACCTCATCGTCATGATTTCGCACTGTGGTATAATTCAGAAATCGATTGAGGCACAATACCTGCACAGCCATTAAAGAGCCTCATATGCTGCTCGGCCGACCACGGCGAGACATAGTAGGTCATGTCCCGAATGACCGTCTTCACTCCGGCAATGCCAGGCCCATGGACGATGCTGTCTGGCGCCCGGCCCTTCGCTATCATCAGATCCAGCAGCACGAGGTCGGGGAGCTCGTGGTACACAATGCTGCGTGCTGACGGCTGCTTCTGACGGGCGTGCTCGGAGATCCGCTCTAGCCTCCGCGCCATAGGCTTGAAGCTCGCGTAGTGCACTTCGATCTCGGGGTGGTGCACGAGCAGGGTGTAAGCCATCGCTAGGAAGTTCATGGCTAGCCCGTGCTCGCAGTTCGTCAGGAACAGGACTGTGTTGTTGCGGCCCTGGTGGATTTCCGTCATCCGCGGCGCTGACGGTGGCGTCCACTGACTGACGTACAACGCCAATGCCGCCACCGTTATGGCTCCGGCGTATGAAAGACTTCTCAACATGGCTTGTATGATTTTTGGTTGATTTGATTTTCGATTGATTCGGTTTCCTGTCTATGAATAATTAAGTGCGCCAGGCATGAGAGAAGAGTGAAAAAGACAGCAGAAAGAAAGTACGCATAGATCGGGCGTGGACGAGATCGACATGATATCCTTATCAACAGTTTTGTTTCACGGGGTATAGCACCCGATCGTGGGGGGCACAACATCTTCATCAGGTCATTCGATTGGATCGTGTATCTGCAGGTAAGACCTTGGTCACTGAGGGGTCGTTCTCAATCTCACTTTCTTGTCTTATGTTGCGTAAGGGCAGTGAAGAGATTATTCCCTTTCTCCAATCACGATACCAAATTGAAAAGGGTGGAAAGTAGTAAGACCTCAAATGCAACCTAACGGATATATCTGGAGATAGTATAAAAAACTCGCGAAATCGATACTATTCACTGACATACGCCGTATTGACAATAGCAGGCCAGCTGTCTAGTCTCATACCAGCTCGCTTTGCACGACAAGGGTTAAATTCGGATCATCAGTGTCACCACAGGATCTACCGTAGCACGGCACTTGGACTAGCTTAGATAACGCCTGCCGTGCATGCTCACTCCCGTTGTCACTTCGCCCTCAGATTCTTTACTGTAGGTTAGGCTCCGTACGATCGTCGGGAGAGGAACTGCCCAAGTCAGCGACACTCCCTGATTTCATTCCAGATTCCAGTGCATTTAGTTCCTGTTTGCAGTATTTCTCTGCCAATCGCCTCATCGCATCAATCGCCCTTGGGTGATATCAATTAGCAGAGTTCTGGTGCGGATTTATCGAAACCTACAGCTGTCTTGTTTGCTTGTTGGCGGACCATGAGATTGAAACCATTAGGTCGCTTCGCCTGCAACTGCGAATTAGGAAACGATGTGGCCTCGAGGGGGAGCATGTCAACTTGCATTGCATATAGCGCGTGACGGTCGTCCTCCTCCTCTGTTGGTCTGGTCGCCTCTCCTGGTTTGGTCGTCTCCGTGACTTCATAGTACTCTTGCACATGTTGACGATTTGTGCGGTATCGAGCTGCTCGCCAAAGAGCAAAATCGTCTACTATAGTAAGAATGATAGTCTTCGTCTTCTGAAGCAGCGTACTTACATTCGTTATGCGCATAGAACGCGCAGGGGTCGTACACAATCGGCTCGCCGGTCTCGTTATCAACTGCCACGTTCCCGTGCCACAAATCTCCGTGTACAAGGACGGGTTTCACTTGTCGCCCGTCTGACTCCAGCGGCCGCAGCAGTCTCGGAATGACATGTCCCAGTATAAGAGGGCTCAGCTTATCCAGTTCGTCGTTGGGGCCTTGGACGAGTCTCTCTTTCTTCATGGTGTTCTTCATCAATCTCGTGAAGAATTCTTCCCAAGTGTCGCACCATGAGGTGTCTACTGCTTGGTCACCTCCGTAGGTAGTGACGTGGAAACCGAATTTGCCATTGGGAGATTCGGTAGTCTGGTGCAACTTCGCGATAACCGATACAAATTTGGAAGTCTCAGGCATTTCGTCAGTTATGTTTTTGAATTCAGCAAGGTAGAAGTGTTTCTTGGCATCACTTGCGAGGGCACCTGCTGCTATGGGACGAGGCACGTTTTCCGGTAGCGCCTTATACAGCGCTTTGCTCCCTTCATACTCGCCCAAGGCCATTTCGTTGGCATATTCGGTGTTGTATACCTTTTCGTGTAAGCTTCTAGCCAAAGACAGATTTGTGGCTACTGACCTTGAGGAAGTAGAACTGAGAGCTCCCATCGCAGAGTACCGTGTCAATCTTGTAGCTAATCGCCCAGAAACTTGGGTAGTAGGTGGCAACCCATTTGATTGTCGCGCCTTGAGGCAGAGCTTTTGGGATCATTAGCTTACCTAGGTAGGTACGTTGAGGTGGCGCTCGTTCATTCACGTACCTGCTTTCACTGCATCGTCCAACTCAGTGCCCTCGTAGGCTTCATTCGCAGGCACCGTCGCCGCCTCGAATCCGGGAGGAATGTACACCATGGCTCAGACTTTGCTATCAGAATCAGTAATATACCGAGGCGAACGTCTCTAATTGTGTCTAGAGGAGAAACAAACTCACCTCTCGCCGCGAAGGGAGCAACCGTCTAGGTGTCTGTGTCACAATTGCGCTGCCGCTCGGCACGGAACAAACTTCGAACCGTGTAATACCGGGTGGTAACACAGGCTCTTTATACTGACTGGTCTTTTAGCTCTAGATAGCACAAGGGGGTTCTCTCTGCTGGTGCAGTCACAAAGGTCATTCACTGGATTTCTGGTAGTGAGAACTTCGAGTCTGTGACAATTTGCCGAACCATTTGGCAAGATTAATTATCCTTGAAATTTTATGTTAGTTTCAAAAGCTATCCTACATATGCAGCTTCCTCAATCTTCATGGGAAGGACTCATATGATCATGTGCCATTTGACCACCTGCTTTATAAGTATATGCGCGGTGTTCTGTGGTAGTGTTATAATGCACAACTCAGCGTGCAGGAGTATCGATCCTTGGCTCGCTCCAGAGCGGAGTTGAACACTTGCCTTTCTCGGTTACGTGGCCATTATCAGTAACCGAATTATTGTTTGAAACGCTAACCATCTTGGCCGGAGTCTACTGTAGAAAACCCCTGTCCGATGCAACCCAACGATGTCAGGAAGACACAGCCTGCTTGACGCCCTGGTTGGGCTACTCCAGTTGGAGAGAATCCAGTATTTCTCGAACTGGTCATCGGATATTGAGGCCAACCCAATCTGCTTGAATGTTCTCTGAGCTTTATCACATGCTGATTAACGTCCAACTGTCTCTTTATAAAGCAAAGTGCACCCCCCGGACGCGCTGTAATTATTATGTGCTATGGTGAGCATGACCTCTCAGGTGAGTTCAACCGCACTCAATCCCGGCCATGCTCACGAAGTGGGTTGTGAGTTACTCATCCTTGACTGTAGCAAACAAGCGAATCTGGGTCAGCTTCATGGCGGGATCATGTTACGGGATTCAAGAAGTTCTCGCTGGCAAGACGCAAGCAAAGTGGAAGCGTGGCCGATGCCTGGGGAGCTTACGGACTGCATCTGCTCCATGAAGCTCACGAGACTCTCGTCGACTTAGTATTCGTACACGGCCTTCGTGGAGGCTCAACCAAGACTTGGAGCAAAAGTGATGATGTCCAGTCCTTCTGGCCGCAAGCTTGGCTGCCGCAGGAGCCCGGTTTTCAGAATGTGCGCGTTCACTCCTTTGGTTACAACGCCGATTGGGCAGAAACGAAAGAGACGGTTCTTGATCTTCATGATTTCTGACGCGCCTTACTTGCCGAGATGAAAACCTCCCCGTTCCTGAGAAACACTAAAGATGTAAAGGTTTTCTGCCGAGCGAAAGGCATGAGAATGCTAATGGGCTTTCTAGACCCCTATCATCCTAATTGGCCATTCTATGGGGGGTCTCGTCATTAAAAAGGTAAACCAAAAGAAGACATATCTTGCTTCATGCCTTGACTAACATGTTCATAGGTTTATATCCTAGCGCAACAAGATCCCAGAGACCATCTGCTAGCAAGTAGGATACAGTGCATGTTTTTCCTTGCCACGCCACATAGAGGGTCTGAATCCGCAAGACTATTGAACAACATCTTGCGAGCCAGCACAGTCCTCAGTCCGAGGCAGTACATAGTAGATATCTTCAAAGGCTCGCCATCTTTGCAAGTTATCAATGATGACTTTAGAGGATTTGCAGATAGATTGCAGCTCTGGTCATTCTACGAAACTCTGAAGACTCGAACCACACCAACAAGCTCTGTTCTCATTGTCGAGCGTGACTCTGCAGTTCTAGGTAATTCAGGTCATTTATAACCTCTCTTATACCGGTTGTATGTTATCTGATTGTAGTTTTAGGATATAAGGGAGAGATAGCGCAGCCCCTGAATGCTGACCATCGCAGCATCTGCAAGTTCGACAGTCTCAAGGATCCGAACTGCATTAGCATTCGAAATTCTTTATCTACAGCGATTGAGAATATGCTCGGGAAAGGTGCGATGGTATAGCTTTTAGCAATGCAATCGCATATGACTAACAGTCATCCTAGTCTTTCTGAATCGTACTGAAGAAACGAAGCTTTCAATCAGGAGAATCGAAACCTTTTTAATGATCTCCCATAACGCCGAGGATGACCTGATCACAGCTGAGGCGAGCAAAACGGAAGGAACTTGTGAATGGGTGATCGATCTTGAATCATTTCAACATTGGAAAATTGCCTCTTCGGGGAAGTCGCTGTACTTTTGGGTGACGGGTGCGCCGGGCTCAGGGAAAACAGTGCTTGCAACACACATCATTCGACACCTCCAGGGTCTGGGTGCTGAAGTCTGCTACCACTTTTTCCACCACGGGACACAACAATTTATAGGCGGGCTGTTACGTCAGCTCGCTTATCAGATTGCACTTTGCCATCCAGATCTCCTTCAACGCCTCTATACAATGCAGAACGAAGGCGTTACCTTCGACAAAGACGATGAAAGGGTAATTTGGAGGAAGTTCTTTTTGAACGAGATCTTGAACTTGCATCTCGAAAGGCCACAGTATTGGGTGATAGATGGACTTGATGAATGCGCAGATGCATCAAAGTTGTTTGGGTTGATAGTGAAGCTTGACGCATCGTTCCCAATCCGGTTCTGCTTCACCACGAGAAAACGCCCAGATTTTGATAAGCACTTCAGCCGGCTCGAGCCACGACCTGATACATATCACATTGAAGCAAGCCGAACAATGAGAGATATAGAGACCTATATACGGGATAATGCAACATTGCTTCCTGTCGACGGAGACGAGAGCGAGTCTCTGATTCAAAGGATAGTAACGAAGTCAAATGGTATCTTTCTATGGGCAAAGCTCGCATTGGAGGAGCTCGAGAGAGTGTATAGCGACGAGAGTGTTGATAAAGTCCTGGAAGAACTGCCTGGGGAGATGGCTTCGATCTACGGCAAGATTTTGCATACGATGGCTGTTAACACGCGAGAGCTGAAGCTCACCAAGGCCATCCTCACTTGGGTTATATGCGCATCGCGGACTTTGAGCATTCAGGAACTGCAGGTTTCATTGAATCTGGACCTGGCAACGAATCTCAAAAGCGTGGAACGAAGTGTAGAAGGTCTCTGCGGCCAGCTCTTACGCATCGATGAATCCGGGACTGTACGTGTCATACACAGCACCGTGCGAGATTTTCTCCTTGACCAAGATTTGGAGATACCCCTAGCCATACAGGAGGACATAGGCCATGAGCGGTTGGCAATCGTTTGCCTCCGGTATCTGGCCTCCGACGAGATGAGACCGCCAAAGAATCGGTTACTGGTACAAATACCCTCGACCACAACCTCCGCGTTCGCAGACTATGCGTGCACGCTATTCTCAGAACATATCATCAAAGCTTCAGCGCAATCTGATGAAGTTCTGGGTCTCCTATACAAATTCTTCCAGACGAATGTGCTGAGATGGATTGAATATATTGCACGGCATAAAGGGGACTTGTTTTTTGTTATACAAGCCGCAAGAAATTTACGTCACTACTTAGGACGACGCGTCAAATATACATCATCGCTGAAAGATCAATGCAGTTTCATCGAGAAGTGGATCTCCGATCTCATACGAGTCGTGGCCAAGTTTCGAGAAAACTTGATTCAATTCCCTTCTTCGATATTCTATCTTGTTGCGCCGCTGTGTCCTACCGGCTCTGCTATATCCGGCCAGTTCAACACTACCCAGAATGGCTTCAAGCTGCTGGGTTCTGGCAATGCCAACTGGGATGACTGCGTCTCGTACATTGATTACCGTGGTACGCGGGCGTTGTCATTGACGTCTGGCGAGAATGTTTTTGCTATAGGGCAGAAGACGGGTCATGTCAGGATTTACCATGCTGCCACCTGTCAAGAAAAGACAGTGTTAAATCATGGCGAGCCAGTCAAGTTTTTGAAGTTCGATAATTCTACTCAACGGCTGTTCGCGTCGGGTGGCCGTCGGCTCAGCATGTTCAGTGTAAGTGGAACCTTACTTTGGACCATGGATCATCGGGATGCCATCGCGGCAGCAAGTTTCTCTGTATCGGATAATACCGTTACTGTTGCTACCAGAACAAGCTCGATAATACACTTCTCAGCATTGGATGGCCAAATCCTGCCTGGAGAATCTTTAGGGAAGCGCGATATCAAACAACTGAAGGCAACTACCCCTCAAGCTATTCGGTCCGCGGACGTATCACCAGATCAAAAAATCATAGCAATAGCATATCAGTACCTCCCTGTAAAGGTCTGGAGCCTCGAGAAAGACGAACTTCTCGGCACTTGCTGGTTTAAAAGAGATACCCCTGGCAAGGTGTGCCCCCCAGTCTCGGGGGTCCTTTTCAACCCGAATCCCGCTGTAGAGGTCCTCGCAGTCGCTTCACAGGATGGTGAGCTGGCTTTGTTCGACTCTTGGACACAGCAAGAAATCATCTCGGTGTCGGGCGAGGCATATATTTTAGCCTGTACGCCCGATGGACGCACCCTCGCAACCGGTGATATGCGAGGAACTATTAAGCTCTGGGATTTCGATACTCTCACCTTACTTTACCGTATCAAGTCGGATGGCTATGAGGTGCGGTTCTTGTCGTTCAGTAGTGATGGTCTTCGCCTCTACGATATACGCGAGGCGAAGACGAATGTGTGGGAGCCATCGGCGCTCGTGAGAAAAGGCTTGCCAGATAAGTCGAGTATAAGTGAATCAGTTGCACAGCCTGCGACAGTGGTTGATCGTAGTCATGAGACTGTCGATATAACGAGCATAGCAGCTATGGGTGCTAGCCAACTTGTACTGGTTGGTCGGACGGACGGCTTGGTGGCTTTGTTCGACGTTTCCACCGCCAGCATTCGAACGCGAGTATATTCGCATCATCACCACCTGATGGTGAGACAGGTGTCATGGAGTGCAGAAGGTTACGTAGCAATGACTGACGTATCGAGTGTCCTTCGAATCTGGGCTATTCCAGAAATCGCCAATTCATCGGTGGAAGCTCAGCAAGAGGTCATGGAGGTTGAAATACCCAGTTTGGTACAGAACATAGCACTCAGTCCAAGGGGTTGCAAAATCTTAGTGTGTGAAGCACTTCATGATTCGATATACTGGATCCCAATTACGGCCATTCCGTCGACGCCGAGAATTTCGACCATCAAGGAAGACTGGCACGCCATTCGTACTTGGACTTGGCTCTTGCAACCTCTTGCAGGATCTGACATAGTAATGGTCTCCGAGTCAATTCTTCATCTATACCAAACCAACGATACGACCAACGAGATTACCCTGAAATCAAAGATCACACTCATGTTGGACGGAAGCCGACTTCCCTCTCAAGTTGAGAAATTGAATCCAACCAAGACCTCTATCTTCTTGGCAGTTATTCTACCTTCTACGCGCGATTTAAATTCACCTAAAGTCCTGATCTTCAGCCTAGATCAAAGCCAGGACAGGACAGAGCGATCTGATGATAGTGAGCTACGAAATATTGAGCCTGTGCTATGTTTGCGAAAGAAGACAGTCAGGATGTTCATTGGCTGGAACCAGCATTCCATCGTCTTTTTAGATACAGACCTTTGGATATGTTCCATTGACATGGCATCAGTTCAGTCTGGCTCAAAGCGCAGTTACACAGTCCGACGACACTTTTTCATTCTATGCGAGCTGATCGGTAGCGACAATGGATATAACCTGGCACCGGTTCTGGCCGGCGAGACAAGCATCGTGTTTCCACGTGAAAAATCACTGTCTTTAATAGAAGGTGCCCTATCTTCCGTTTTCATGAGCGAGGAGGTTGTACAATAGATGCCGATTACTAGCAGTCGCAAACTGATCATAACGACACATGTGGCGCATTACACATTTACAGCATCAAAAGTAATTATAGCATCGAGTTTTGAGTATACATGCGGTTATCAATTACCCTCATGAAAAGAAATGTATATCGGAAATACTCTACGTGTGCTCTTCCTTAAACATTATATCATCTAATTTCCCCGGCCTCTTATAATTTGTTGCCACTTATGGTCGGATCAATTACCTGAACCTCATGTCATGTCCTATCACTCCCAAGTCAATCACGTTATTGTTCAAAGTAATCTGGCCATCTCTACTGCGACGCTCTCTAGAACAAAATTGGAGAGCATTGTACCTATTTCAAGATGTCGTAGCATCAGGAAGCATTTGACTCCCTTTCATCAAACTGTGTTTCAATGAGTCCTATGTTCGGCTTCCCCTTCCGATCCTACCGCGTCTGATGTAACATGGAGTTAAGACGTGTTGAGGCTTGATTGTTACATGTGGGACTGGAGGCACAGTGAGGCACAGCCAGGCTGTCGTGCAGATCATAAGTCTCTCCTATCTGACTCCAGTATTCCATCGGACTCGCATCGGACTGGATACGCCGCTCGCGTACTCTCGATCCACCAGGAGGTTGGAGCAAGGTGAATTCTCACGAAAACTATACCGATGGGAAATTGCACGGGCCCCCGTTATGCTGGATTCGTCGCTTGATAGGTAAACCCCATGATTATTAATAGGTTCTTATTGCGAAGATCTATATTCCCCTGCATAGGGGACGTCCCAAGCCTCAAATGACTCTGGGGTATTGCGGCGGAGGTGCGCTTCATTCGCGCTCAGGTAGGTACAGTCAGGAAGCATCTGCCATCGCGCGTCAAATGAATCACGACACTTTCTTGGCACGATCATCAATGCAGGGCTGAGGCGCATTACTGTTTTTTCAGCTAGGCATGATTCATGAACAATACCGACTCAAGGGTTCAATGACTAATTCACAAATGTTTCATCACCGCCATCACCAGCATCGCCGTCGTTATTTGCCAAATCACAATGAGCCCCTGTGAGCTTGAAGTGAGTTTGTGTCAACGTTACTTCGGCCCCATACAGATGATCATCACCACTCATTACAACTCATCCGTAAGACCACATCTCGTGGTGATCATCTTCAAACGCGCCCGTGGCAGTGTTTCGACCAATTTCACCGCTCATGACGCGCACATGACCCTTGAGCAAGGTGACGGCGATGAGTAATCGGCGGTATAGGGCATTTGCAATTAGCCGCGTCTTACAGCGCATTAGCAGCGCGTCTTACCAAGTAGGCTATCGTGGGTGGGGAAGGGAAGTTATGCGCGAGACTTACGCCGTTGACCGTATTTGCGGTTTGCTGGCGAAGCCCCCTAGGTTGGTAGGGCGACCCTCGGACCACCACCTATCGGAGACCTCGGTCGGTTCCCTACCTACAGTGATTGGAAATAAGCCCATGTCATACAGTTATGAAAAGGGTAACATTATTCGATACTCGTGGGAGGCTGAGTTGGATACTATGTACAACCACATACCCCTACCTACGCAGGTACCGAAAGGAGGTAGGTAGATCCGATTTTGTCACGTAGCATTTCCCATCGTACGGACCCCATCACAGCCTATAGGGTCATTTCGCGCAGGGCTGAAAGGCCGGGCTGGCCTGGGACGTACGTGCGTTGCATCTGAGACGGTCAGATAGATCTCCGCGGGTCCCCCAATCTTACATGCCTTACAGCACTTGCCGGCTGCCCGCCTTATTGATTAATGCGTAGGGAGGTGTTATTGCCAAGTTGATATCCGGCGCGGTCGGGTCACTGAAAGGACCCGCGGAAAGGCGGGCAAAGGTACCACTTTTGGCCAATTGTCTCCTGGCGGTTAGCCCGACTTCACAGTCTGTTCACGATCCCCTGGCCACCCGCGCTGTCAAAGTTACTGCCTGGCCAAACAGGTGTTTTATCCTACCTGACTCGGGTAGTGCGCTACGCCGATAATGAATTAGAGACGACCAGGATGACAATTATATGGTAATCTAGCGAGAGATGGTGGGGCTATCGTTCGATCCGCCGCAGCCCTCTATGCTGATATTACTCCTGAGTCCTAGTCCCAAGGCCAACCCAGGAGCCCAGCCCTTGCTTGAAAGATGCTGCCGTTTTGGGGGAGGGATTTGCAGTGTGTGTAGGTCGCATTGCCAGGCACCTAGCTCTCAATCCTTGTTTTGTTCTCCATTGTTAGCCGCCGCATCACAGGGGGGCCCATGACCCCATCAATGTTCTCCCATGAAGTCATTTCGTCCTTTTGTGTTGTGCACTACTAGCATTAAATCCTTGGTGCCTCGGTTCCTACCCTCGGTATGCTATTTTGTCGCGAGATCGTCCTGGCAGTGTCAGATCCTTCGGTCGCGCTTTCGAGAAGCTATCTCAGAACGATCTACAGTTGGTCAATGACTTGGTCCCGTTGTGGGGTCGCGCGGGTAGAAGTACGTGAATTGATTTGCCAAGCTTCATCGACAGGTGTTGTTTACTTCGGCAATAATCAGACGGAAATACCATTGGGAAACGCGGGATCTCGATTCATCGCGCAGGAATGGATTTCATGCCTCGTTCAACAAATTGTCACGTATATCCGTAGTCCAAGCACCTTCCAGCATTGTAAGAACTGAATCAGTTTATGAATTTGGTCGAGTTACTTGTTCAATCTGACTAATTGCTTTTGAGGACTTAATAATCCCCTAGCCTCTCAGAAGCCGAGCACAACAAACATACTATAGATCCAGATCCAAGCTACTACATAGTATGTAAATAGAACACAGACCAAGAGCGCTCGGTAGTTGTAGCGCGCCAAATGACGTTCGCACCCACCATGCGCCCATGATGGGAGACAAAAGACGAAGGCCGAGAGAGTATAACAAAGGTTTTTGAAGCAACTTTTCCCGAAGACAAGCTCTGTTTCTCGGGTTCTCTTCGGGGTTACGCCCATAAAATTTGTTTTCAGCCTCAAGCCTTCATGAACTACGCGATGCTAGTAAACTAGATCCCGAGGAAATATGGGGCTACCTCCGTTACTAATTGGATTGATTGTCAAGACGGCAGGTTGACTCGGCATTAGATATCAGACCGAAGCAGAAGTATTTCATTGCGGGTCATGCTTGAAGGAACTGAACCGGCTTGATCAGATCAAACCATTTACCTTGGGGGTTCTGTGTCACAGAAATCACTGACATCTTCGTCCACTTTTCCTCTACGGCTTTACTATAACTTATGGGCATCTAAAGCAGGGATTTTCTCGAAAGGGCTTTAAAGCGCGAACCCCGCTTGTGTCTTCCTGGGGATCCCAATTGCCTGTAAGATGACAGGAGAGTGTGTGAAAAGGGCAGGGTATCGTGACAGGAGCCCAGTCATCCTTGGACAAGCTCCTTCGGGATATAAGCTTCGATCGTAGATCTCGCCCTGAAAGGGGGGCGAAGACGCTGCACCGTGTGCTTGAAGACCCTGAGCTCAGGAAATGCGATACTAGATACCAGGCGTCAAGTTTAGCTTGCAAATTTTATGCAACAGAAATGCGAGCTGAGCAATGTACAGCATTGTATAATGTAATGGCGTGGTAGTGCTTTGTAAAAGAGCTGCGGATGGTTCGAGCTACATCACGACACTACTGGCGGTGTTGTATCGTAAGTGGTCTACATCATAAGACAAGCGTTCGATCAAGACCAGAGACCATATTCACCTACGGGAGCTCCGCATTAACATCGGAGCTCAGGGTCTTACACACATGATCAATAGGGCCGAGATCGTTAGCCGCCCCCCTTTATTCCGGTTCCGTGTCGGCGGGTTCATTGTGAAGGTGGCTTCTAGCTTCTAGCCAGCAAGTCCTGACAGTGCAATGCAACGAGAATTAATGGGCTCATATAGCAATTGTGGCAGTGCCTTTGTTATATGCCGTACAGTAGCCGCTGCTATTGGATGGCGACTTCTTATATGTATGGGAGGATGCCGTGCCACCTTAAAAGTACCTTGCTGTCATGCACGACGTGGCGGCTGCTGGGAGAGGATGCATGAATATCCTATTTCACACGCCGCCAAGACGAATTCCCAAGGAGAGGAACAAATGTTCCTATAGGCGCGTACGCAGTAGTTGGGAGACAATAGGTTGAGTTGTCACACAAGCCACATCACGCATTCCAAATAGTGCATGGCCGGGAACCTGGACAATATTGAGGCTCGCGAGACTAGCAACCACTGCATAATCTATGACCGGCAACATGCCGAGTGTATCGACGGAAGAAGAAGAAGCAAAAATAGACGGCATCCAGGCAGGTTTTTTTCTGCGTAACCTCTCTGGCGCGTTCTTGGCTCCCGATTCCGGAGCTTGTTCGCCAATATTCGAACGTTGCTTTGCAGCTTGGAAGCACAGAGAACAAACAGCCCATTGGAAGGCGAAAGAGCTGTAACTATTGGTTTCCGGTGGCCAGGAAACCAACGTTACTCTTGACCCAATCGGCGGAATGGCAGGCTACTATAAGCTGCATTAGACGAGCGAGCTGGCTGGCTTTAGTCATCTTCTCTCTATGGCGGGCTTTGTCTTGGTAAGATCGGGGTTTTCAGGCGGAGCGGGTAGCCACGGAGTGTCCGGGCGCCGCTCTTTTTGATAGACAGGTAGATTGCTAAGGCCAGTGGCGCGAAGTGGACCACAAGCCTGAATAGTCCGGATTAACCTCTTTGGCCTTGCACGGCATGAAGTAGCATGGAAGTGTGTTGGCCCATCTTGACGTGCTGGTTGTTAGGTATCGTGAATTGTCCAGACTAAACCCCCGCCTGGGCTCGCGTGGTCCCCTACGTCTGGGTTTTCCCCCTCTTACACTGGCTTTGTGGAGGCTGTTGGGTAGCGGCATATATAGTCGTGGGTTCATGTGCCGGCCCGTAGGATCAATAAAGGGATAGATAGTTTAATGATATATTCTTGCCCAGAGCGAATAGCACGTGATGCTCAACTTGGTCTCGTCATTTTCAGGGTCCAACACGATAGCGTGGCTTGGAGATCTTCTCTTCTTCCAGAAGGTTGGAACCTTTGGATGCTTTGCACTTTTGCACTTTTGTAGATAAGGTAAACCGAATGAGGGAAGGCAGGCCCAAAAACAACAAGAATTTTCCAGCCACCTTAGTTGTGATAGGTAGGAAATTGTCGGTGGCTCGTGTCCACTGATTTCCACATAGCATATCCCGTCTCCTGTCGGTCCGCTGCACGTGGCTTGATTGGAGAGGTTGGGTACTTCGTGAGCTTGGGGTTTTCGCTTATGAGGGCCACTTGCTCCAGAGTACCTAGTTAGCGGGTGTCTAATTATAGCCAGACAACAACAACAGTTGTTCTGGCGAATCGGCTGCTTGTATCTTTGCTTTAAGCACCGAGACATGTCGTGGGTCCTGCTGCGTCGTTGCTAGTCCCTGTCCTGGCATCCTGGCTTCTCCTAGGTTTTGTCCCGGCTGCCACTAGGCCCAAGTCGGTGGGATTTTTCGAGAAACGAGCAAGGGGCCCTTGCGAAAATCATTCACTGGAGCAACGGTCGGCTGCTCAGCCTCTGCCATTCTGATTGGCGCTGACAGTTGCCGGGCTCTGACAGATGGGGAAACGGTGGGAGAAAGGATTCTTTGGGGTATGGCGTAGTTAGCTGTGTGGTACGATAATTTCTGGCATGGATGGTACTGTGATTATGTGGTAGTTGGGTCGAAACTGGACTGGCGTCATGCCACGCTGCCAGTCGAATAGTGAAGCCATCCCCACGTGTGATCAAGAGATAGGGATATTCGAGCAATACTCTTGTTGCCTCTAGAGCACTCGGTGCACTTCCAGCAAATAGGCGAATGCAGGGTTGCTGCTC
Organism: Astrocystis sublimbata; assembly: GCA_022453515.1. NCBI lineage: Eukaryota > Fungi > Ascomycota > Sordariomycetes > Xylariales > Xylariaceae > Astrocystis > Astrocystis sublimbata. The sequence continues at coordinate 311,551 of JAJNNY010000035.1, read as the reverse complement.
GACCTAGGCTAGATGTATTCGAGCGTGCAGGTCGATCTAGAGTGAGGCCTAATGTAGTGAACCTCGACCTCCCTGCTGCTACAGTAAATACTACTCCTATGGCAGTTGCATGTATGTCTTGCAGTGCAGAGAAAAGGGTCTGCCACCAATGAGCGAGCCTCTGGCCCATCCACCAAGATGGGTTCTGGCGCGATGCAGCCCACAACTGCTGTACAAGCTATTCGTTCACCGCTCTCTTTCATGCACAATTGATGCAGTGCCCATATGTTCCTTGAACAGTAACAGCAGCCAATCCCTTGGGAAACAGCATCGTGCATAATACGTGGCAGTACTAGTCAAGCTGATAGGAGAAGCGCGCGCAAAAACAACGGAGTCCCGGAGTGAATCATACGGGAACAAGACAGAGTTGCTCGAACAACATGCGATCCTTGGGCAGGAGGCACAGAAGAGTCTGATGGGTCAAATGGGACGATCGTCAAGCGGCATCTCTCGAGTTGCGGAATTCGATATTGCGCACTTACAAGCTACATGCTTTGTATCAACCTACGGTTGCCACACGCTTCACGATGCCGTCACTGAGCAGTCAGATCAAGACGACGGAAAACAACAAGGCCGGTCGATGTACCCTTCAAAGATCTGGCCAACGTCATTATTCTACAGACGCGGGGAAGGCCTTGGCGACGAGTCGATTTGATTATGCCAGATCAGATGGTAGTGGAAATAATATACTACATGGAGCGCGTATGGATGGTTCCGTGTCCTGCATGGAGCGCATCTCGTTAGTATGCACATGTGCATAATATGTACCTGTCACCTGGATACATAGGAATTTGCAAAGAATCCATGCGGCTAGTGAAGCTTTGCGCATGTAAACCCATGGTAGTCGGGTGTTGACGATCATGAAACGTTGTATTTCCGGGGGTGGCTGCGATGGTAGGTAACAGTCGATGTTTTGCCGGCTGTAATCCCTAGATACACACTGACCTACCGAATTACTTACACTAGTAGGGTGTTGCTTAGTCCCCTAGCCTAGTCCTCCGGACGATCATATCTCTCACGTTCACCAACATACTATGAGTGGTACTTCAGCCTCAGTTTCTACCCACTGCGGCAATCACGGCTTGTCAACCGCCCTGACAAAAGGGAAACTGTGCTAGGATGTTGGTCATGGTTCGGCGTCGGAGCTCTGTCCCATCTAAACTAGCCTGTCTGAGCGAGAGGACGATTATTAAGTCGCTGTGGAGAAAGCTTGCAAGAATCGAGTCTTTGTCTGAGTACTGTACGCTACGGCGATTTTTGCGTGAGGCTATTGGTTCTGGTTGATAGCTGGGTATAAGCTTCGCATGGCAGCACTGCCACACCTTTATCACGAGACCCTGTTTAGCGTGACAGGTGTCAAAGCAACGACCTTAGCAAGTCTGTGTCGTGCATTGCTTCATAATATGTTCTCACCTTAGCCTCTGGAAGCTGCTATGTGCTTTATCATCGCATTCGGATGTCGAACCTGACGGACTCTTGTTGAGATAGTCGGATGCGCCGACAGTTCCAGTCACTCGGCTGCAGATGCGAGTCGATCCAAGCTTCATACCTAGCCCTCATACTCGGACCCGTTTTTGAATCAGATAATCGGCTGTTCTTGCACTCTAGGTGCTACACAGTGATCGGAGCTCTTAGTATCAAATTGGTAGCACTGTACGCATAGTTGAGATTCTTACCTGTATATTATCTAAGTTCTGACCAGCGATATAGTTAATGTGGACTTATAAGTGTCTATCGACCACTAACTACTGGATTACATGTGAGCAAATGAATGGGGTTATCACAGCATGGCTTTCTTTCACTGCGTCGTGGGTTGCTGATGTTTCACGGCAATTCGAAACGCTTGTCAGATCTTAAAGGCACATGAGGCTTCAGATCTAGACCACCTTTTCGAGGCCATAATCCAGCGGACGAGGGGAATTTGGCTTGTCTAGGTTGTGCGCGATGTGTTGACCACTGGGAAAACTGGCGAGGTTAGAGAAGCCAGGCGAGCCAGTGCTAGTAAGTAATGCCCAGCTATAATGAACTAACCTAGATATCTGCCAAGTAAGGCAACGGGATTTTGAGCCCTCGTCTGATGCCAAGTAAGTAGGTTGTGTTCAAGATGGGTCAGATCCGTGGCCCACATGGACCGGAGCCAGAAATGCACCAAAAATGGACACGAGAAACTGCTGTTTCAGCCAACCACATGGACGACAGCATCCATTCTCAGTTGGTAGCTAAGCTGCAGGCCGACTCTACAGGCTCGACAGGCTACTGGTACACCAAGCTATAATATGCGTCAAGAAATCCCATTCCCAGCTTGGGTCCGAGCTTGCTTGTGTCGCTTGTGTACCTAGGTAGGTAGCTTGCAGAGAAGGGCGGATTTGTTATACTAGCTACCTCTAAGCGCATGACCCTTGAAAGATAGCTCCCCAACTTTGCGCTTCCTCGATGCTAGCGCCTGGGCCGATGATGATAGTGTACTCACGTCTCAAGCCAAGCTCGAGGGCTCGGTAAGTGTCTCGGGGCCGATACTCAACAGAAACGGGGTAATTGAGAACGCTTGCTATTGTGACAGTAATGCTGGTGATAGTGACGATATGCTATGGTAAGTTACTGTAGACCCGACCAGGTATGGGCTGTCTCCTGTGAGACATTCGGTCGGCAATGTCCGAAGTCGATAAACACTGGCATTTCTTAATGGTTGTATTATGGAGTGCTTCGTTGGATATGTGAAAGTCAGAATGGGAATTCCAAAAACGCCATGTCAGCGGTAAAGCGCGATGTGGACAGACATCGGTCATGTGGAGTTTATTTAGTCGCGAGCGGCTGCTGTGGATGGGCGCGATGGAGTCGGGATCTTTTTTTTTTGGTAGTGTTGCTGATCGTCAAAGTCAAAATCGGGAGATATGCGCGGATGCTGTGCTGTGCGGTGCGCTCCTTGCCATGACTTCACAGATGACATCAAGAACAGACGCCGCCCCCAGCAGATGGAGAGCAGATGGGGGTCGCCACTAGATCATTTCGGTCTGGCTGCCCGCCCCGGTGGCCTGGTGCCCTCGCGAGACCCTCGCCTGTCGAGGCCTGTCGCTTGCTTAGCGCAGCATCATCGCAGGATTAGCAGCACAAGCGGAGCTAGCTCAGCTCGCTCTAAGCCGTTTAGGAGAAAACCTACCGAAGACAAAGCCACGCTGTGCTTGTATGCACACAGTCCGAACTCCTGCTCCCAAGACTCTGTGATCATGGCGGTTTACACTAGAGGCGCTTAGGAGTTGATAGCCCGAACTGTCAAACACCCGGCTTGGGACCCGAATGTTATCATCCTCGACATCCTCATGTTCCTGAAACCGAGTTGTCAGGTACTTTGTAACTTTTCATCCTGCGCACTGCGAAGCAAGACAACAACATCCTCACTCCATGCTTGTGACCCCTCGGCTCTTGTTGACATGAATATGACCTGACCCCAATGCCACTTCTGGCTGTCTAGATGTAGATGGGTCGGAGTTATGGTGTATCTTCTGGTAGTCTTCAAACTTTGAGGCCAGACCAGCCCCGATATCAGGAGGTTTGCTTACTGCCCATAATCCCATTACTTGATAAGTATCCAACAATGCTATGCTCAAACCTACAGAAAACCTACGAGACCATGGTAGAGTCGGTTCGTCGATAATGACAAACCACGGGGACGCAGTACCTGAAACCTGGCAGCATGCGGATGGCATCCTGCCTATCCAGGAATTCCCGGTACCCACGCTTTTTTTCTTGTCGTGGCACGGAATTTCCCTTGGCCTCTAGGTATCGCCGGCGAGCGAGACGAGTACCATAATATACCTACACTGCGTTCTCCCGGAGATACATGGAGCTGAGGACAATACCAGATGGAGGATATGGGCGGATATAACCCATGCATGTGGGATATATTCCTGATGGAAAGACAGAGCGCTGGTCACATAAGGCCCCCCTTCCTCAAGCGCACACAACCATGAACTGCATGTAATAGAATGATGTTGCCTGGCTATAGCAGCGGTGTGCAGTGTGCACCCTGGCGACAACTCGACAGGCTGGATAGGAGTTTATCCCCAAGCCGTGACCAGTAGATGTGACATCTATAGGTTGCTGTGACACCTACCGCAGGTTTTCTCCAATTGGTGACCAGTGACCACTTGCTTCGGGCGGGTGTATGCGGAGGAGGAGTAGGGACCAGCCATGATGGGAAGCGCAGATGTCCCGTCGCCCAGCACACCGAGCTGGCCACGCGCGAACACCTAATGCTACCTACCATTCGCCTCTCTCTATCTCTCTCTCTCTGTGTGTGTGTCTCTCTCTCTTGCTCCCAGACTGTCTGTCGAGACGGCCCGTCCAGAACCCAACACGTCAAAGTGCTGAAGCGGTGACAGCACAGCCTCTGGTTGCTTACCCGTCAAGCTGCAGAGTAAGGTGCGTGAGGATGACACTCAGCTGCGAGGACGTTTGGTGAACGCCACACACATTTTAGGCCGCGATGGATATGACGAATGTCAAGATGTGAAGTGCAGGTAGGTAGGAGTAGACGTTGAACGCGGTTCTGGTCAGGCCAGTCGGACCACTGAAGCATTCTGTACGGCACGAGATTCAAAGGCCGCCTGATACTTGGCGTTGTCTGAACCGCAGATGAAGACAGAGAGGGCAACTGACGATTCCTGGACCCCTGTGTAGAGCACTGTGGGGTGACGGGGATGGCCATGGGCGACCAGGATGCTTGGGGAGTAGCGCAACGGAAGAGGATCCAGTCAATGGACGCCAGCAGTGTGCTTCGCCTCATCGGTCGGTGCCCTGCACATGCTCGCTCGTCGGGGCGTCGGGCAGGATAGAGAGATCAGGCGGTTTCTACAGTATTCGATCGATACTCACTACTTACATGATGAATGTTGCTTAGCGATGACCTCGGAGCTAGCTGCTTGTGCTGTTTCGACCAAGACAATCCATCTTTGCAGTTTGTTTACTGATGAGTTGACGGGACTATAGGTTCCAAGGTTATATGTTGCCGCCATTATAGCAGTTCCTGTGCGTGTGACTTCCTGCCCACTGATTGGCTCTTAAACAGTTGCCTAGGGCGTGGAGCATACTACCTATTCAGTCGTCAGTATGCATATATTTATTATTCGTACAGCCTCCATGATGCATGAATATTACTAGATCAGTAAGGTCGTCCCAGTGAGTCTGTAGGGCGATAGAAGAAGGTGATATAGTGTGGCCCCGAAGGAACGATGATTGCCTGGCCGCTCAATGCATCACGAATCACAAATCACACGAAGTAAGTAAGTAGAGTTGTAGACATAGTCATCTAGGTCACACCCTCGACACCCGCACACGATTACAGGACTACTAAGGGCCTGTCTAAGGCTTTAGGTCAGAACTTAGGAGCATAATGTATTAGTGCTGGTATGACGGAGCCAAAATGGGGTCGATGACAGCCCTGAGAGATGTAACAATGCATCCCATTCCGCTGTGTCGGTTTCTTTGCTCTCTTGTTCTCTGGCTGGCTCTGTCATGGTGGCTGAAGTCCATCATGGGTGTTAGCTAAGCGCCTGGTTCGTGCGTGTTCTTTTTTTATGTCGCGGGCGTCCACGCCGCGCGAATATGACAATGACAGCATTCCAGCCGTCCTCCTGCTCGGCTGCTCGGAACCTTTGCCCTTTGACCTGCCAGGCTTTTGACCACATCGGGGTTGGCTCACCTACCGACCCTAGCCACAAGGATCTTCGAAGTATTTGCTTTATACCAATGAATCGACGAGTATGCGGCATGTAATACTGTAAGGCTTGTTGTATTTGGATAGTACATAGGCAAAAACACCAACACCAACACTGCGCGATGTATGTCTCCCGCCAGCCAAGGCCGTGAACATTGCACTCGTACAGGAGATGGACGCATGTGTTGCTGTTTTCAATGCTAGTTGCGAGAAAGAGGGCCCCATCTCGAAACTCAAACTCAAACTGCGTGGCAGCTTAGGTAGGACGTGCGGAGTGCCTAGTGGTAGGTAATGTTGGGCTATGATTCAGGGTCAATCATTCTCAGCACTTTACGTCCAGTGCAACTTGTAGCTACCTAGATGCAGGCGGGATGCACTGCAGACATGCACACAAAAAGTCAACACAGTGACCGCGGTAGAGTCCCACACCCAGCCCGCGGGCTGAGATACTGTGTACCCACAGAACAGCGGGCTACACTAGTGTACATGGATACCGGAGCACCTGCCTAGCGCCACACCCTAGGTACCTGATGTACCTAGGTATCTTCTTACCCAGCGGCCCTGCTGCAGATTGGCCGGGGGCCGGGGCTACTGCTGCTAGGTAAGGGTGCAGGTGGTGCTAGGCCTGTGCATGGTGCCGTGAGTGCCCTGGTACGCCGGAGCGAGGGGCTGTGGGCTGTGGAGGAGGGATTTGCTGGTGTGCCTGTGTCCCGTCCATGGTCCTCGATTACCTATAACACACCTGCAGTCCGCTTGCTGGCTGCTGCTCGTGCGAAGTTAAATCTCCCATCTCAACACTCTCACCACACCTGCCGCCCACTGCACCACCCTCACCACACATTCGCTTTATATACCCACCCTTAGGAAGCCCTCGTTGGCTCCTGCCCTTCGCTAGTTTCATTTTTTGTTGTCTGTTGTCCGAAGTTTGCAATTATCGAATTTCTAAAGAAAGAAAAGGAAGAAAAGTCAAAAACACGTGCCGTCGCCCGAGAGAGAGAGAGAGAGACTCATCCGCATCCCATCCCGTCGTGCTTGCGACAACCTGTATCGGCGAAAAGCAGAGCCGAACTTTCCAGTCGAGGAACGCACTTCCCAAAGTATAGACACTTCGGTTGGGCTCAGTACATATAGTACTTGTGTTGTATATCGACGTGCAGACGACGCTTTGCTTGCCGATCGAACCTCCACCATCTGTTGATGCCATCCTCTCCGCCCTGACGCCGCCGTCTTGAGTTGCCAGAACCCATATAAACCAACCACTGGGCCTTTGCCCGAATCTTTCTACCGTCGCTCGCTTATCGGTATTTCTACGAACCTTTCTGCTGTGCCTTGCGGCTTGTATGTATATATCGTTCTTGATACCTCATCTCATCCTGCCCCCCTGCTGCTGTCTCGTAAGAGTGCTGACATGTTTCTCTAGTTGCACTGGGCTTAATCCTTCCCCTTTAATTCTTGGCCGCATTTTTCTTGCCACCATCGACATCAATGGCAGGTCCTGGCGGTGGTCCCCCGCGACGCAGGTTTGTCCATGCTACCTGAATCCTCGAGAGAGCAGGCGTGCTGATGATTTGTCCTAGTCACACCAAGTCGCGCAAGGGCTGCGAAAACTGGTGAGCAATCTGCCAATGCGCCTGGTCTTAGTCCTGGTCATTGGGTTGTCACTAACTTTGTCATAGCAAGCGGCGACACATCCGATGCGACGAGAACTTCCCGCAATGGTTCGTCTCTACGTGAACGTTGCAAGGCCCCCCAACTGATCATGTTGATAGTCGAAATTGCACCAAGCACAAAGTCCGATGTCCCTACAATGACGTGCAGGCCGAGAATGAAAGGGCCAGCACCCCGGACAAGCCAGATCTCATGTGGACGCCAGAGATTGAGGAAATCATAACGACGTGGCGTACAACGGGGATTTTCCCCTTCCCCGGCCTGGTCACGACGGCGCCCATGCCACAATTTTACACTGTCGATGAGCTGCGTCTCATCTATCACGTAGCTTCGATTTGTGACCGGTTGAAGACCATGGGCGCAAACCATTACACCCTGTGGACTCGTCATGTGCCAGTGTAAGACGATTGCCGCCTGCAGCTTCGCAACAGCTAACAATTTGACAGTATCCTGGCGATTGGCGCAACAGATCGCTTCGTGATGAACGCTCTGCTCGCTTTTTCTGCTGCGAATATGGCCAATCTGACCAACTGTCCTTCGGTTGGCTACTTGGCGTCTGTGCAACGCGGTCTTGCGCTGAAAGGTTTACAAGCATCTGTTGCCAACTTCTCTCGCGAAAATTCCGACGCCACCCTAGCTGCATCGCTCGTGCTTTCCTGGCAAGCCACAGACTGGTAAGAATTCTTTGCCGAGACCGGACAATCGTAGATGACTATGACTGACTTTGGTGTGTGATAGGCGAACCTGGAAAGAACTAATGCAAGGGACCTCGTCGGTACGTAACGACATCATGGTTGCCGTAGCAGTTATAATCGTATGCGATCAGCCGAGCTAACACGATGAACTCCTAGATCATTGAAGCCATGGACGAATGGAAGATGGAGTCTCAATTCGGCGATTTCATTGCCGAGTGCATTACGTTTCCGAGTGCCCCTCCATCGCCACAGCCAGACCGCATTTCAGGCCAAGCGCAGCCAGCCGACCTAGAAGCATTCACGCGCAACATTGCCCAGCTTAACAAGGTCGATAACTATCTGAAACAGGCCAAGGAAGACCCACAGGACATTCATCAGCTTTCCTCTTTCTTAAAGGGGGCCCGAAAGGTCAGCCCGATTCAATCCATCGAGGATCAGTTTGATCGATTGCGGCAGCTACGGACCTGGATGCTTTGGCTACCAGTTGAACGTCTCCTGAAGCACGGTGCTACGTACAGCAACCTATTGGTCATCTCCCATTATTATACCGCCGCTATGATGATGGAACGGCTATTTCCCGAGATAGGTGCGGCCTACTTTGGCAGTCTGGCCACGAGCCCGGTGGAGGAAATCACACAACGCCTTTATTCAATGAACTTCTCGCTAGGCGATGTTGACGGGGACACACATGCACGGACCCTTATGGACTTTCTCACCAACACCAACTCCGAGTTTCGCGAACGTCTTGGGTGGCCACAGCCACCGCCGACGACATCCTTTCCCCAGTTCAACTCGGTCAATTCGATGTCTTTCTACATGAGTGATAATGGAACGCCTCCCATGTCGGCAACCTCCTACCAGAACGATGGCTGTAGTCCAACTTTCAGCTGGAATGCGAGTACCGAGGATCTTTCTCGGCTTGCCTCTGAGCCCGAATGTGGCAGCGCAGTCAGCCCTCAGACAATTTCATCGCCTTACTGTAGCGGGCAGTACCTTGGTATCCCATCACAGTATGGAGGCCATAGTCCGGCGTCGTCATCGTTTGGCGAAGGGTCCATCGTGTACAGCAGCGATCACGAGGATTTCAACTGGGACCAAAATTTTGCAGATTATTCGCCGCTAGGGGCAGGGCTTGGCAATTTCGGTATTGGGTTCGTCTCTCCTACCCAGTCCGTGTGGGTCTGATGACCGAGCAAAAAGATTGACGTTGGAATTCAGGATCGCTGGCGCTACACAGGGCAGTTCTTCTCCAGGCGTCCCACCTTTGAAGATTCCCTTCCCCCGAGATGCCGGGCACGATGTGAATCTATGTTCGGTCAACCGCTGGCGCCCTATGAACCCAGCTATGCCGTCTCCGTATCTGGGGCCTCAGCAGTGGTCAGCTGCTGGCCATGGTGGAAGCACTACGCCATTATCTACGTCAGCACCCTCGCCATGTTTTCCTCCTTCGCCATTCTTCCCTGCTTCGCCGCAGTTCATGCACCATCGGCAAAACTCCTCGGTCTCTTCAGCACCCGCTGCCATCAAGAGGGAAATCAAAGAGGAAGAAGATTGAGGTTGCAGCGCGACGACTCCCATCTCTATCACCGCCGATTTGACTCGCACCGATTTTGATCTTTTCACCTTTTACTAATCTTCCAGCACACTCGCTATCGTTTACCACGTTCCTTTGACAGGATTCGCTATACCGACATGTCTGTATCGACACAATGCACACCACATTCCCTTTTACTACGCTATCCTTAATTATTATTACCTCACGATCAAGCTTACGACACTCCTTACGATAATACACGATAGACACTCCTTACGCAAGAACTGCATTAGAAATACCAACTCACGCTCCTTACGACTTACGACGATTTCTATATCACGCAAATAGAATCTCATCCACTCCTTCTAGACGGCTTCATTTGGTATCCCAGGATACCGGAGCCCACATTATCAAACAGCATAGCGATTCCACACTTTTTCGATTAGCGAAGGGAGACACATATAGTGACAAGCGGTGCTTGCATTTACCGGTGTTTTGCTTCATCTGGCACATTTGTAATTCCTCTTTTTACTTTGCGAAGGCGTTCAATGGAATGGACAAAAACGGGATTTCTTTTTTGGGCGTGTTCATTTGGCAGCGGAGGAAGGACTTAATAATCTGTTCCCACGCCAGGAGTTTGGGACTACATACACGCTTCAATGCCTTGAGGCCTTGAACAAGCATCGAATCACGAGCCTTGAGCTTTTGATACGGCGTTTGGATCGTGATCCTTAATATTCCTTAATATTAATATCCACTTGGTTTTCCATGGGTTTCCCATACTTGTTTCTCTCTACTGCTTCATCGTGATTCATCGTGATTCCTACTAAGAAGGAATTAGTTAGTTAGATGACAGTATTCAAACAATGCGACAACTTGTGCTGCAGCCCAAATTACACTTCTGCGTTGCTGTTGCACATCGCGATCTGGGCCTTGTCAGGGAAGCATCCTGGACGTTGACAAGTAGACCGACAACGTGATACCGTGGCCCACTGAATGGTAGACCGACCACGGCACCATACCTTGATAGCCATAGATTCTGCTCATGCTCTTCCGAGCATGTGTGTCATTCTCTATCATACGTGGCGATTTGCCGCGCGGAGGTTTGTTCAAGCCTGCGATACCTCCGCGATCGCACCCTGTTTGTTTGTGTAGTATGTATGCAGTTTGCGCATGCTCTCCAGTCGAACAGCCGCTATCCCTATCCCTATCCCTGCTCATGCCTTAGTTACATAGTAGATAGACGCAAAGTTAAACTTTGCAAAAGTCAGGGTCCTAGTGATTCTGTCAATATTGACTTTCGCTTGCAGATAGATCGCTAGACGTTGTTGAGTCAATGATTCGTCAGCTCCCTCCTCTCCTCTAATCTCAAACTTTCCAAGTAGAAGGAGAATCCTTGGTTGGAGTCTTGTCGGCGAACCATTTCACTCTCATGCCGAGGCACGTGTGTGTGTTGCCACATTATGCATTTTCCAAATATATCACTACCCGATGCTCTGTATTAGGCCCTGGCTGGCCTGGAGACCAGACTGTCCTCGAGGTGGTGGTTGTGCAAGATGAGCGGTGAGAAGACGGTCTGGACTAGTTGGTTGTTTACTTCCCTTTGCATACTTAGTCCAGTCTGGCCGTCACACGGAGTTTCTATTTCTGGCACTCTGCATGCCGTGGTATGTATCCCAATGAACCTAGATCGGCCATCGGGCGATCTGGGCTCTGGCTCGCACGACTTGGGAGTGTCTCGTCCCCCCAGGGGAGACACGGCGACTTGGTCCAGCTGCTACTTACCTACGGCATGCCCGACGGTACAAGCGGAAACACACATAAATCATCTGCGCACGCGACATGGGATGCAGCGATACCAGAAGGAAGTTCAGTGCAGACGAAGCATTAGGTACACCACGCCGGTGTATAATGTCTATGTGTTTGGCTTGGCTTGGCACTGCATTCTTTCCAGATGGGATTCCTATTGCATAATCCTCACGTGCATCTACCCGACCTCATGCCGCCGTCCACCATCCCTCCAACTGCGTAGGACCTTCGAAAACTTTTGTTTGATTTTTCGAGGTGTGTGTCTCGCGTCCTTGCATGACGATTAATACAGAAACTAAGCAGGTATCCGTTGGGGATTTAGTTTCTCCTGTGGCACAACTGAATTGTTGGAGGAGCGGTGGCCCAATGCACCAAGAGGTAGAGTAAATTGAGTCGTGGGTGCTCACTCAGCCCATCGTGGTCCCTTTCCCGAGACAATTCGGGCCGCTCGAGCTGGCCACTGACTTACATATTGTCTTGGACGTCCTGGAGGCTTAATCAGATACCTATGCTCAGATGTCATGGAATCGCAAGATTATTGTGCATGGTGCTGAATGAGCCCTGAATGCCAATTGTCTTTTACCCCTGAAGTACACCCCCTCTCCCTTCTGTGGGTCAGGTATTCAGCGCTGAATGAGCGTGTTAATCCAGCTTTCGGTTCTATCCGAATTCTCACCACTTAAGGGTCTCATAGGGAACAAGTCTCGAGGAAGAAAGAAAACTTTTTTCGAGACTGTTTCAAGCTATGTTTTAGACGACTCCATGCCTCACCGCCAATCCTGTCTTGGGGGCTTCTCGTGTTACACATTCTGATTCTGAAAGGCTTGGCACCTCGAATTTGCTATCTGAGACAAAGCTACTTTCCATCGCGAGTCGGCCAACTTGCCTTCTTGTGTGCATAGTAGTGCGTTGCGAGTCCTAGAATGTGTAAGTGTTGAAATATACTGTAATATTGACCCGAAAAAAGAGTACTACCTAGGTGGGAGGAATTCAGGGGCCCCTTACACTATATTCTATCTCTTACCCGCCTAGAAGCACCAGTTTCCAACACTTGCGTTTCCTATTGAGAGTTGGGAAGTGTATGGCGATGGCTACTTAGGTAGATAGGTAGGTATGGAAGCAGCAGAAGAGGGCCCTAGGAGCGGCCGAGTCACCATAAAACCTAAAACTTTTTCGAGCACAAGGAGAAATAGATGGCAGGGGTCATGGACCATTCTTCCATCAAGCGTAGTCATTTTATAGTTTACCCCATCGCGGGGTCAGGGCGGTGTTTTCCAGGATCACCAGCCTACAAATATGCCAAATGTCAATACCTCTACCCCATAAATTTCAATTAAGGGGTATTCAGTCAGTTTACGATGTCGACCTGACTATAGTAGGACCTGGTAGTGGCTGTGATGGTTCCATCTGCTACACTGTGCCTCGTATCTGCCAAACAGTATCCAGCAATAAACTGGCAATTACAATGAAATCAACGAGAGTCTGTCTGTGTCAATACTAGGCAGGCAGTGTAGCTTGCCACATGCGAACCTGGAATAGCAGCCCCTTTAAAATGCCTAGTTCCTCAGCTGAAGGCTAATCAATACAGCAACGTACGGTGACATTCTTGATTGGCACACATGTACCGGGACCTTCAAAGTCATTCTAGCTGTATGCCTGTTACAAGACTGTGTCTTGATAACTAGCATTGGCCCCACATGAGAAATGCACCCGATGCCTTGAAAGTCGCTTCCTCTTCGGCCCCGATATTCACCTGCCGCACAATATCTCCCGCTTATTTGGTCGCCGAGGCTGTGAATTGGAGACCACGACAGAAAAAGTGCTGTAGCTAAATCCATTGACACGCCAATGATCAATCGTTAGCAAGGACATTCCCATAATATCCAAGTTGACTGCATCGTCAACCTTAGGCGATGTCTTCGTTGGACGAGACAAGCGTACCTGGCGAGGTTATAGTTAGAAAACTAGCAGACTTCCAAGGATGCCTATAAGCATGTGATATTCCTGCTTTCCTGAATGCCACGATATAGTAGTAACCATTGAATTTGCACAACACATGATAAGCGTGCCATCATTTTGAACTACGGCGTCACCTGGCTCGATCTTGTGGCATTTGACTTCATTCCACGGAGTCGTAGCTTTCCTCCGATGCAACAAACATGGCAAAAAATGAGGAACCACGCAACTCTGGTGGCGAACTTTGATGCGAAGTCGAAGGTCTGGCTGATCATGGTGGCTATGCTTCCATGCAATGTGTGGCCTTGACCTTTTTGTGTATACCTGTAGGTACGAAAAAGAACATAGTGAGCTCCAAAAGCCCTTTGATAACTACTTTGAGCAGAAGGGGGTGAGATTAGACACAATGTCAATGGCACGTGGAATACTTACCGCACATTCTCATGCACGATGAATCATAATCAAAAAGCATAAAAAAGCAACTGGGAACTTTGACCCGCAAGGTTGCTCCAAGAGTCACGTCTAAGAACCCACGGGACTGATCATACCATAGACAAGGGTCGCATATGCAGGAAAGAACTTTGTCTTCATTACTCCGTAGAACTGCCGGCTGACTCATATCTTAGGTGTACCTTGTCGACGAAGGCAAATATTTCCTCTGCAGATTGATGTTGAGCCACCAGGATTTCCGTACTCAGACAGCCTTGAACTGTGAACCTTGAGGGCATCCAGGGGTCCAAAATGCCGCATTCACCTTGGAAATGAATACATCTGCCGTCGCCTGCGTAAATTTCTGTCCGGGAAGAGGGCATGCCATGAGTTCAAGTTTGCTCATATCAAGGCGAATGCAAAATTCGGGGTATGCACGGACTCACGTCGGACATTTGTTGCAGTCCAAAGCCCGCTACAATCTTGCTTGTGCTACAGCTGGCCGCAGTAGGTTGGGGCAGGCGCCCCCGGAGATGGGGGGCTTATTCTTTCTTCGGTCCGGCCACTACATAGAGAATACCTGACCAAACCACAAATGGCCGAAGCCGAATGGCGCCTTTGAGGGTGCAGTTGCAGTACTGAAATTGTCATAGGAGAAATTTATATCTTTGGGTTGCTTTAATTGCGGCTTGTACCGACATTTGCATAAATATCTGGTGCTTTCAAGGGTTATGACACGCTTGCTTGAGGCGTTGGCGATCCCGAGCTGGGCATTTGATGTTCATGGCCTGTGGAGAGTCATTCAACCCACAAACCACGTTTAGTCTCTAGTATCCTCAATATGGACACGATTACACGATCGCAGTGCACCTTTGAGTATAAGAGCTACAGGAACGTGTTACCTTAGACCATGAAAGTCTTATTAATAATGATTGACTACAGCGTCTCGCCAGGGTCCGGACGAAGCCCCCGGGTGGGGGGATGGACTGACCCAAGGCCCGAAGCCGATCGTCCCGCCGGCAACAACGGAACGCTCTACATTACCTTTGCGGGAATTCACCGACTTAATCTATACACTTGGAAAAATACTTTAAAGAAGTCAACTTGAGGGTTTATGAAATTACACTTAATTAGGAGTGACCTGCGGGCTATATAATAGACGAGGAAATTTTACAGGGGAGCTTTATAAGCGAAAGAAATTTTTAAGGTATTAAAAAGATTTACTATCATGCTAAAGAACCTTTGCTATAAGGACAAAATAATAATTTACCATTTCTTTTGAATGTATAGAGTTTAGCACTTAAGAAGTAAATGCCCGATGTTTCTAGAATCCTGTTTAATGCACATTTTATACATGAAAATGATATGGCTAACTGTGCATCAGATACGTTTAGTTACTATAGCAACACACTAGTCATGTATGTAGGTCGATAATTACTGACATATGCCTACAGGTGATCCTGCAAGGCACATGCGAACTTCTACAATATTTTCTATTGACATGTGTACAAGATTTGAGAAGCCAGAGAGCACTTCAATCCCAACGGTCCATGTGGCTGCCCATTCAGCTGTCTCCAATAGTCGACCACTTTCTTCACTTTTCTTTCATGGTCACATGGCAAATCGTTGGGTGATTAAGAATAGCGAGGCAGGTACTCCACGAGATTTTCATGAGGTACCTGCTACGACTGAGGCACACTGTATACAATACAGTTTGTCTTGCAGGTTCAAACAAGGAAGAGCCCATCAACGACCCAAACTCACTTGTGGTGTGAAAGTTCGACCAGAGAATACCGGCATGGGAACTCTGATATGCTGATAGCTAGCATGCTGACTGGTGGATCGGCTCAGAACTCAGTCATATGTCGCTCAACGGCTGCCCATGCCTCAATTAAGTCTATACTCTACGTACCTACCCAGGTAAACAACGTTCACAACTGGCATGCACAAGAACCTTAAATACATACCTTGTACCTTGCATGGAAAGTCTGACAGAGACTACGCAATCAGGTTCCGAAAACTCTTTGAAATCACATTAGTCTCAAGCACCAGTGAATATTATTTGTAAATATGTACTTCTTATCGTGATAGAATTCAAATATAGTAGTGTTGGGCGCTTACTGCATTGGTTCGTCTCAAGAGAAGGATGTGAAGGTGGTATTTAAAATGGCATTGCCGTAAGTTGCTAACTGTAATGAAGGGTTTGAGTAGCCCTGGATATGATTACGCTGATGTTATCTTCGTAGCACGTTCCCGAGCTCCCCAGCGAGGCTTCCTCATGGTCTCCTTCGCATACGACCCCCGTAGTGAGCAAAACAAACCTGCAGTGTATTGGTATTAATTACTCTGGCTTATCTGTTGCTATCCTTCCGATCTAGCCCAGTCACATTCCATATAGTGTATTTCGTCATCATCATAAAAAGGGCAATTATTGTCCGTGGTTCTTCTTGGACCAGCTTGGGAAAAGTCATGTTGAGCCATGCGTGTAAGGGATTTCTCATATATCGGCTAGGCAGTGGCTAGCATATGCTTTGTTCGGCAGCTATAATGCCCGACATTCCGATGGAGTATCATCGAGCACATAAACTGGAAGGGAAATAAGAATCATAAGGAAGCTTGAGCCTTATGTACATAGGCATGGTTGCCATTATCAAATGCCCGTGAGTAGAAACGCCAGGTGGGATTCCTGCAGTTTCCATCATGTAGGGTACATATCAACTGAATCGGAGTAAAATGCCGTCGCTACTGCAGTGAGCAAGTTATCAGTGGCATGGTCAGCTTGTATACAGTGTATGTCTTTTATGTGCGACCACCTCGGAGAAGCATCATGGTGTGCCGGCCTCACTCTCACCGCTTAGTTAGCAATAGACTGCGTACGCAGCATCATCGAATCCATGTTCCTGTGTTGCGTAGGTAATCAGCTCAGCCGCAGCAATGCAGAAGACAGATTGCTTTCGGAGGTTCGAGTGTGTGCCTCGTGGACAAGGCCAAACGTCCGAACGCCCGAACGCCGAACTAGCTTTGGCCCTGGAGTTTCTGAGTCACATATGCGCGGTATCAAGGATTTGTTTAACGGCGGCGATAGGAAACCCTGCGTACATGTGCGCAAGGCAGAGGTGGTGAGTCTTCAGCCTGACACATGCTGGGACTGCTGCCATGATTTCATCAACCACGCGGCTGAAATCGTCGTCACCCATTGAAGTTTCTTGCTCTCGTTGTTTAATCGAATGTTAAATATGCAGATATGCCGTCTTGCAAGGTCCTTTTTGCAACGGATCGATCTTGTTCCGTTGTGGCAACATGACAACTCCCCCGTGAGCAGAAGACTTGAGGAATTGAGTTGAGCTCCACAGGGAAACACGGCGAACCTGACGAGGCCACGATTAGAGAGACATGGCGATCTTCCGGAAGTACCCATATGCGGTACCCAAATAATATGACCATACTCTACCGCTTCCCCGCATAGAAAGCAACCGTGAGCATGAAATCCTGACACCACGCGTTAGATTTCCCACTTTTATAACCCCAACTCACCTGGCAGCATGTGCTGAACCGTAGCGACCTCCATGTGCTAGATTTGCTGTTCACCCGCTAAGTCTTGGGATTTCCCATGCTTTCATGGTATCTTGGTCTCGTTTTTTCGAGGCGGCCAACAGCAATACCATCTCGGGTAAACATTTAAACCACGGGAGCTGGGATTACCTCCGGAAATCCGTGAGAATGTGCGAAGCTTCGCAATGCCCTGCCACACAGCACCGTTTCCGAAACAAAGTTTAAGTCTTCATACAGGAAACGCCAAATCGAGTGCGTAATAGCCGAAGAGCTTGTGATTCCCTTCCCATGCAGAGTTTTCAACACGAGGCTTCCATTCCGACAACGGTATTATGGCCTAGGTTCCAGCATTGTCCGATACAGTTGAAAGGTTCTGGGGTCGAATTTTCCCATGACTCATGATGTTCGCAAGGTCCTCGACAGATGTGCTGCTTCTGTATTCCCTCGATAGTCAAATATTCCCCAATGCAATATGTGCCCAAAGCCGGCGTGTGACTCATGGTCGGCATGGCCAGTCGGGTGGCCGCCAAAATTGAACCTTCTTTCGATTTCCCAACTGTTGGCGTCGGCAAACTTCGTTGGGGTAATTATCGGCAGCTGGCCAGGCACTGTCTGGCAGGCAGTGGTAAAGTAAGATGTTGTTGCGCATGAACCCCCCTCCTTTCCACGGAATTCCCCCATTCATCTTCCCTTGTCCCTAGTCTAGCATTCGAGCAAGCTTCCGCATAGTTGTTTAGAGTCCTTTGGCAGTAGTCCTTCATTTCTTGGAAAGACAGGACCGGGATGAGCTGTCGACCGGGTAGAGGGCGGAGGCTGCCCACTCGAAGAAAGGTATGGGCCGTGTCATCAAGGCAAACATCATGAGAAGATATGAAGTAACTGAAGGCTATGTTCAGTGCTGGAAACAAGCTTTGGAGAGGTAGTATTAAAAAGTAGTTTAAAGTATTAAAAAAGTAGTTTTAAATATTTTAAGTATTAAAAAATTGGTTTTAAGTATTGAAAAAGTAGTTCAAGCAATTGTAGCTAGGAGCTCGAGTTAACAAAATTGCACTTCCAGACTTGGGTGCCAGGTCACCAAGGTGACCGTGGATTGATCATATCCCATGTAGTGTGTACTGCTGGAATGCAACCTAGGTCCTGTTAGCAAACAAGTCCTGAAGTGTGGTAGGCGACGGTGGAAATGCCAAAGTGCAGAGGTATGCCTGTCGATAGATATCAGGTATGTATACAAATGATGCGCCTGTGAAGTGTGTGTTTGCCCATTGATTCAGGTTGTGTGCACTTTCAACAGGCGATGCAACCAAGAGAAAGTCAGAAAAGAAGAGAGAAAGATGAAGAGAAAAGACGAGTAGGGCGGCACCTGGTGGTACTTATGCAGTTGTTCCCAAGGGATCCGGCATGTCGTCTTGTAGACCCCATGGGTAGAAAAAATAGCTGACACTTACCACCCACCTAAACTCACCTAATTAGGAGTCAGCTATATTTCCACCGATGCAGAAAACCTCGGCTAGCCCAATCAGGGAGAAAGTCAAATCGTTCATACGAGTGAGGCCGGAAATCAATGAGGGGTCCACACGAACACGAGCCCGTGTTGGCGTTGCGTCTTTAGACCCAGCTGGCTATTACATAGTATTAAGGCGTGTTGCCCCGCGCAACCGTGAACATCAACAATAGAGTGCTCGTAATTTGCCAACTCGACCGGTCGGAGCTTCGGATGTTTGCTCAATCGCGCCCTCGTCAGAGATGTGAGGTGAAAGCCTGAAAGAGGCATATGTGGGAACCTATCGTATTGGTGTTGATCACTCGTAGAATGTCAATCAGGGCATTATCCAGAAGGAACCTCCACAAAGCTGAAAGCTGATTCCGATCCTGTAACTCGGATCCTGCAATTGATGCTAGCAATCTTGTCCAGCCATTTCTTCCTATTCTAATGATACGTCTCGACCCTGTTTATCCCCTCATTACTGTATCAACGCTGTAGACATGGTAATACTACGGCGATACCGCTACTTTCTCTTCTTCGCACCACCCGCGTCTGTGCCAGTTGTTTGCGCATCTTTTCCAAACCGGCCCGAGATGACCGCCTCATCAATTTTCGGCAGCGACTTCGGCTCCGCCTTGGCTTCCTTCGGCGGCTCAGGCGTTTCGTCATCCTCACCACCCTGTCCAAACTCATTGACACGGGTGTAGTCAATCTTGTACGCCCATCGCTGGTACAGGTAGATGAAAAAGATGACATCGTCTCTCAGCGTAGCCAAGCGATGCAGGAACGGCATCTTGATGGTGAAGGCGAACAGGTCATCAATGAAGGTATTGAGGAACTTGTACATCATGGCCTTGCCGGGCATGTGCGCGACACTCTTGAGACGGTAGTTGATGTACAAGCTGGGCACCATCATGAGGAAGCCGTACGCGTAGACCGAGCCGACTAGAGTGGTGATGACGTAGGAGTACCAGGATTTGTGTGAGTCGTAGTACAAGGAGTAAATGGCATAGCCGATCAAGAGCGGCACGCCGGCCACGTACATGTACTTGAAGGCAATCTCGTCGTATTCCTTGGTCTTCTCCTCAGTCTCACTCAACTTGTGCTTGTCTTCGAAGGCGATGCGGTAGGGGATGACAGAGCCTGGTGGCGCCGGGCGCAGCTTCACATCTACCACAGTGGTGACCTTCCATAACTCGATGAAGATGCCTATGCCCTGTGTGCCTAGAATCATCCAGCTGGTGTTCTGTTGGTTGTCCACTAGGTAAAGGAAGATGACAGCCTGCATGAAGACGTTGGCCAGGATGGAGCGCACTGATATGCCGACGTTATCCTTCTTCTTTCGGTAGTGCGAAATATCGGAGCTGAAGGCGAGCATCTCGAGAATCATGTGCGCAATACTGACAACGACAGTAATACCCAGAAGCCAGGGGTTAGTGTCCAGAAGGATCTCCTTGATCATCTCAATTTCACTGCCATCGCTGCCGGCGGGTAGCGAGCCGCCAAAGGCCGCGGCTCGTGCCTGTTGTTTCGTGTTAAGATCCATGGTAGCCATGACATTGAACTGCCAGTTCTTCAAAGTGTTGAGGTCAAGTCGCAAAGGAAGCGTCTTGACCGTGTCGTTCAAGATCATCATGTGAGATTTCATTTGCCAAAATTGGTTGACGAACAGGACCGGATCTAAGAATACTATTAAACCTGTTTTCCATAATGCTAGGATATGACAGATATATTTTAGGACTTACAGTACCATGAGTTCTGTCCAGAGCCGTCTCGGGCGCCGGTTGACTGTACTCAATTAGCACGAGAGCCTGTTTTCGCATCATCAAGTGACTTTACCTCAAGGATCAAGTAGTGAGAAACGGCCGGGGGTAGTTGAGGGAAGCTCATGATACCGGTATCAGGTATGAAAGACAGACTCGTGTTCGGGTGATAGTAATTGGCAATGACGGGACCAGAAGCTTCGGGTGCGAGCGTCTCGTCAACCTCGACTCGTTCTTCTAGCAGGTTTCGCGTCTTAGCTTCCTTCTTCTTGGGAAGGTACTGGGTAAGAGGGTAGGCGAAGTGAGCAGCCGTGGCCGGGTCAAAACCGGATTCCTTAGGGTCCAGGATGGAGCCGGTGAGACCGAAGTAGAAGTGACCCCAAAGAGTTCCATTGTTCTGGACGGAGGTGGGCACGTCGAAGGAGGTTTCGGCCCAGCGCTTGTCGCTGGAATCGCCCAGGTTGAAGCCGGTCTCTTCCAGAGCAACCATCTCTTCGGACACACTCGCGATCTTGGTGGGCACGAAGGTATCGGACACGGTGACGATGATGTCGATGACGCTGTCGGTAGGCCAGATGGGGGCTAAGCGCTGGGGGATGCGATTGTAGGTAGCACCGTCGTCTAGTTTCGGTGGACGAAGCTGGAAGGCAGGTATGTCGCCCGTGTTGGCTGGGATTTGCACAGTCTTGCCATCGGCGGTTGTTGTGACGGCGGTGGCCTGCAAGTCATTGCTGCGACTCATGAAATGCTTCATGAGCAACTGAATACCGAACCATATGACGACACCTTGGGCAATCTTGGTGAAGATGGATTGCTACAAGTGGTAGAGACACGGTTAGCGTAAGATCAAGTCATGGCGGCTTGTGGAGGCCAGATGTATGTATGTGTGCAAGACGTACGCCGGATTCCTTTGCGGCGCCATTGCCGGCAGGAGGAGCAGTTGTTGCCGGCATGGTGACGGTGAGGTCGGGAGGGAGATTTGGGAGGAAAAACTGCCCAAGTACTCGCGAAGTGCAACAAAGTAAGATGGGAAATACGTGGTCGATGGGGAGATGGGAATGCGACAAAAGGGAGCCCTGTGGATGCGCCGATCTGGAAGTCTGCGACCCTTGCTATCAGCTATCAGCTACGATTAGGCAAGTGTACCTTCGGGTGCCGAAGGCGAGCTAAGGTACCTACCTACCCTCGCATGTACCTTCTCCTCGCTCTCAATGGTCGAAGCGAATGGCAACATTTCCTTCCACTCTTCGACCTTCATACAATCACACACTAGACTAAAACAGGCATTACGCTCCGCTAAAATGTTCAAGCACACCTGGTGATTGGGTGCATACTTTCTTCTAGCTGTGAGCTGGAAGGAGCCAATGAAC
Organism: Astrocystis sublimbata; assembly: GCA_022453515.1. Taxonomy (NCBI): domain Eukaryota; kingdom Fungi; phylum Ascomycota; class Sordariomycetes; order Xylariales; family Xylariaceae; genus Astrocystis; species Astrocystis sublimbata. The sequence continues at coordinate 289,540 of JAJNNY010000035.1, read as the reverse complement.
CAATGAACCTTCCGGAAAACATCCCCCGCGAAATGGCCCCCTCGCCTCCCCCTCCCTGAGACCTGCCCGTACCCCCCTCCAAGAGGGTACTAGAGTAGGCACACTAACACTACCTAAACGTTCACCAATTCCGTCTTCGGCCCGCCCACGATGCCTTGCTCACGCCGTCTCTGCCCGTCGATAGCCCAGCAAGCCCAGCAAGCCCAGCAATGACTGCATAGTCCGACACGTGAGCCATGGAATGGCAAACAATAACACAACGGTTGCTATTGACGCTGCGTCCGTCGTTGAGCCTAACACTGCCATGAGTGGGCCATTGCTTTCCATTTGCTTTTTCCTGAGTGGCCGACGTCATCCAATGCTCAGCTCTCGCTTCCTGCCCGCTTTGGGCTCTAACGGTCCTCCTTGCTGGCTGAGTGAAGAGGTAGGTTATATATAAGTTTACCTAATAGACCTACAGTGACGGAACGACCTTATGATGTGACTCAGCTACCCATATCACGATCTACGACTTATTTGCCAAACGACGTCCTGGGTTTCCTCTCTTTTAATTCCCATTTTTTATTTGCCGCCTGGTCCATATAACCAGTACTACTGACATCCATTGTCCCTCTGTGTGGCGCGAAAATATATATCTTGTCTCATGCGTGTTACTCACCCACCTACCCAACCTATATACCACCCTCACAAGCTATATCTGATCTGATCTGATCTGCCCGTGTCCGTCTGTGGCTCACTCCCAGTTGACCTTGCAAAGTCGAGTCTAAGACATCCTTCAGCCCTTTCGTACCCTCATCCAATCGTCCTCGAGACACCAAGATCCCTTGCAGCTGCCCCTTCCGGCGTCGTGTCTCGTATTTCCTATATCTTTGAGCGAGAGCGCGCAAGAGGTATCTTGCAAAGTCCTCTTCCCACGATGCAGTCCGGCGGCGCCTCTCCAATGCCTACCTCACTAGTTACCCCGAGGACATCGACGCCTTCCATGTTGAGCCAGAGCACAACGCCACCGCCGACGCGCATCTGCGTCTACTGCGGTTCTTCTGCCGGCAAGAGCCCCAAGCACGTCGAAGCGGCGCAGGCCTTAGGTAGGGCCATGGCCGAGAATAACATCGAATTAGGTACGTTACCTGTCTATCCTAACCTTCCTTGCCTTTTGGAACTTCCAACCAACACCCGTGCTCTTCTTTCAGTCTATGGTGGCGGCACAGTAGGACTCATGGGCGAGGTGGCGAAGACCATTGTCTCCATAAACGGACCTAAGGCCGTCCACGGCATAATCCCCGAGGCTCTCGTCAAATGGGAGCGCGACGACACTTACGCAGATAAGAAGGACGCCAACGGATACCACGTCCCCGACGAGCGCGTATACGGCCGGACCACAGTAGTCAAAGACATGCACACGCGCAAGAGGATGATGGCGCAGGAGGTGCTGGAAGGCGGGGCCGGGTCCGGCTTCGTTGCGCTCAGTGGTGGCTTCGGCACGATGGAGGAGCTGCTGGAAACAGCAACTTGGAATCAGCTGGGCATCCACAGTAGGGGGGTGTGTGTGCTCAACATCGACGGGTTCTACGACGGCCTGCTGGACTGGATCCGCAAAGCCGTCGAAGAGCAGTTCCTGAAGCCGGGTAATGCCGGCATCATAGTCACGGCTACCGACGCGGACGGCGCGATAGAGGCGCTACGGAACTACAAGGTCTCGGAAGCAAGATATGGGCTGGATTGGACGTCGGAATGAGAGGGTCATCATGCGTGTTTGGTTCGGGGAAGCTGAAGTCAACTTGAATAGTCCAATCAAGAAGAAGTTAATACAATATGTATGCAATGTGCCTACTTTGTCTGCTTAATCACTGATGCATTCAGCTATGACACTGTGGCGCTTTCCACCCAACAATCTAAACATGCACGCACGCCATCGCTGCTACCTTAGCTCTCGCTTTGGGTATGGTATTGATTATCGGCAGGCATACTGGCGCAAACAGTATGCACCCTACCTTGTCAGCATAGCGCGACCCTCTTACTACTGCGATTTCCTACTTTGCGACAAACATTCTGTTCACGATGCCCTCAGAATATCCCTTTCGCTTTGCCACCCGGAGCTTAGCTCCGCAACCCTTCCCGCCTGACAAACAAACCCTCGCAAGCCCAGCGCATTGCGATGCGATGCAGTGCCTTGCCAAATGACAATGACACACCAGCTGACCGAGACGCGATGTATGCCATTGGCTACCGAATGCATCGGCCCGACGATGAGACAGCGCCGTATCACCAATAGATCTGCGCAATTCCACTACCTACCTCCTACCAACCTACCAACCTACCAACCTACCAACCTACTTACTTACACACATATCTACTGTTGCACGGACAAGAGAGGCTGTCGCGCTTCCAGTTGCCGCCTTAAACCCTCCTCTGTAACGTGCTTGCACAATGCGCAGTCTTTTACAAGGGGCGGGGCGGGGCGGGCAAAGCAGTCAAGTCGCGCAAAGCCTGTCTAGATCGACCCCACGCAGAATCTTGCGCTCGACTATGCTTTCGCATTCTTTCTACTATGCCAAAGTGCGGATTGTGATTGTGATACTAATTACCCATGCTGTGATCACTTACGTAGGTAGTCCTACCTTCGTCATTTAACAGCAGGTCAAGTTGAAGTGCAGACTTCACGATTACTAGCGGGCTTAGACCTTGAAAAGAACTCTCCAATCAAGGAGCGGCTTTATCGCACATGACTATTTAGGCTAGGTATAATCTAACAACGAAGCTAGAGAATAGTAGCGATAGGACCAACTGCTTAGGCGTCCCTGAGAAGTCCTAGCAATGCTCCCTTAGGTATTTATAGTCATGTCGTTGGTAGGCCTTGGTAACATTTAATGCAAGGGGCACTAAAGTATTTAGTTGGCTGACTAGAAGCATGCGATCGGATGACCTCGGTTGTACCATAGCACAGGATATATCCCACTATAAAAGCAAAAAGTTCTTTTAATTGCGCAGATAGGTGTGCCAGCACGGGGAGTCATTTCTGCACCACCGTCTAAACAAAGTCATACAACATTGCCGTTATTGCTAGGTTCGGTATCCATACCGACGGTACCGATGGCGCGGTATCGAGGCGTTCTAGAACCCAGACTGGGGGCAAAGGTTCTCCACATCTCCGATGGAAACCGAACGGCCGGACCGGACCCTGAAATTTCGACTGGGGGATTTGTTTGCAGGGTGGCATGGGTGGCTCGGGTGGCAGGCAGGTAACAACTTGAAGGTTCTTATCGCCTATCGCGATTGATGATGACTCGATAGACTAGACTTACATCTTACATCTTACATAGTCATTGTCCACGGTGCATCTTTGTGTGCGTGTGTGTGGTTTTTTATTTTCTTTTCTGTTGCTTGCCGGTTAGATGGTCTACGATAATTATTGGATGAAAATAATCCCCAAAACTAACTTGTGATACTTGGGGGACTTCTGGGTTGGTTTTACCTACAACAACCACCCACTCACTGTGTGTGGCAATGGGTCGCCCGCGCATCCTATTCATCGACGCATATGATTCGTTCAGCAACAACATCGTCTCACTGCTAACGACGATCCTATCCGCGGACGTGGACGTCCTGCCCATCGACCCCGTCCACCTCGATCCCCAGGACGGCAACTTCAAAAATGCCCTCGCAACCCTTGTAAACCAGTACCATGCCGTAGTCTGCGGGCCGGGGCCCGGTGCGCCCCACGTGGACAGCGACGTGGGCATCATGAAGCACGTCTGGGACCTCGAGGCACCACATATGGCGCCCGTGCTAGGCATATGTCTGGGCTTCCAGAGCCTCGTCGTCCACTGCGGCGCCGAGGTGAAGCGGCTGCAGCAAGGCTTGCACGGCATGATTCGCGAAATCGACCATCTGGTCCCTCACGCGACCAAGCAGCAGCAGCAAGGGAGAGACATATTCACGGGCGTGCCGACGTTTAAGGCGACGCTGTACCACAGCCTGCACGCAGACGTCGGACAAGACGCCATCCCCGCGGCGCAGTGGCGAGGTGCAAAATGGGCCTCGCCAGCCCCCTATCCGGACCTCGTGCCCCTCGCGTGGACGTACGAAGATCGCGGGGGCGAGCACAACGTCGAGCGCATCCTGATGGGCGTCAGACATCGCACCAAGCCTTTCTGGGGCCTGCAGTACCACCCCGAGTCGGTCTGCACCGAGGCCGCCGGCCACCAGGTCCTCGTGAACTGGTTTCAGGAAGCGATGGCGTGGAATCAAGCTACCGGCCGAAAGCCAGGAGAGGCAGGTTCCGAGACGAATGTGTCTGAGAGGCCGGAGACACATATGCTGGCACAACAACAAGCCGGTGCGACGACCATCGATGCTTCTTCAGCATGGTCGCGTGACGTAGATGCGAAGTACTTTTCTATGTCTATTGACATACCGCTGCACGTCGAAGTGCCGGATCTCGTGGAGATACTGCAAGGCGACGAGCGCGAATTCATTGTTCTCGACTCCGCCAGCGCAAAGCTAAGACGGACGGGTTTAGACGTGCGCGGACGGTACAGTATCATTGCCCTCGACGTAGACGAGGCTTTGAAGCTGGAGTACAGGACAGGGGACCGACACGTCACAGCGCGTTGTTATTCCCCAGATTCCTCTCGGGTAACACAGAATATAATCGCGAAGATTGACCTCGGCCCAGGGGAGACGATATGGCAGTTCCTAGCCGCGTTCTGGAGCAAACGCCGAATCCCGAGCGGCCACCACCACCACGACACGCCGGAGCCTTTCATAGGCGGCTTCATGGGCTACACGACATACGAGCTAGGCCTGGAGGGGATCGACGTCAAACTACACAGCGAGCGACGCCATGATAGGGCAGATCTGTCCTTCGCGTGGGTGACCAAGAGTATTGTCATCGACCATCTAGAGGGCACGCTTCGCATCCAGCAGCTCTGCGCCTCGGAGCAAGATAGCCAGCACTGGCTGGGCACAATCGCCGACAAGCTCACACGTTCGCCTACTTGGTCCGACGCGATCCCAGCAGCGAGCAATATCCGCCAAAACGAGGAACTTACACCGCCACACACCCCGACGTCAGGGACAGGACTCGCAACCAAGCCCATGATCTGCGTGCCGGAAGCAGCGGAGTACGAGGCCAAGGTGCGCGCGTGCCAGGACTCCATCGCAGCAGGCGACTCGTACGAGCTATGCCTCACAGACCAGACGCTCGTGACGCGGCCGCGGAGCCGGGCGGAAGGATCCCCTTTGCAACCATCACCATCATCACACGACCGACCCGACAAACCCACATCCGCAACCCCATCATCATGGCACCTCTACCGCACCCTGCGCCAGCGGCAGCCAGCGCCCTTCGCCTCCTACCTGCGTCTCGGAGGCGCAACGCTCGTATCCGCATCACCGGAGCGATTCCTCGCATATTCAAACAAAGGCGTGTGTTCTATGCGGCCGATGAAAGGAACCGTGCGGAAATCAGACAACGTAGCAACCCTCGCGGCCGCAGAGCGGATATTGCACGTCCCCAAGGAAGAGGCGGAGAACCTGATGATCGTCGACCTCGTGCGCCACGACCTGCACGCAGTGTGCGGGCCGGGCAACGTCACCGTGCCGCATCTGCTGGTCGTCGAAGAGTACGCCAGCGTGTTTCAGATGATCAGTGTGGTGGAGGGGCAGTTGCCTGGTTACCAATCTCCACCCCAATCCCATTCTATTAACGGTAATAATAGCATGAGCCAAAGCAATGGCGATGGTGATGTGAGCCGGAAAGAACCCCCCGTAACAGGCCTCGACGTCCTCGCAGCCAGCCTGCCCCCGGGCAGCATGACAGGCGCCCCTAAGAAGCGCAGCTGCGAGATCCTGCAGGGCCTCGAGGGCCCGCGCGCGCGAGAGCGCAGTCTGTACTCGGGCGTCGTGGGCTACATGGACGCGACGGGGCGCGGCGACTGGAGCGTCACCATCCGGAGTTTGTTCCGCTGGGACGACGAGACTGTTGCTGTTACTGGTGGTGCTTCGACTATTGCTACTGGCACACCTTCTACTGCGGATACGCAAGATGGCACTGTGGGTGTGGGCAGGGTGGTGGAAGCGGGAACAGAGGTAGCTGATACCATGCAGACGGAAACGTGGCATATCGGTGCTGGCGGCGCGGTCACGGCGCTGAGCACCCCGTGGGGTGAGCGGGATGAGATGGTTACGAAGTTGAAGGGCTCGGTGGGCATTTTTGAGGATGCATGATGTCTTCAAGAAAGTCATAGTCATGTGTGAGTGTATTGATTGAAATTCGCGCGATGGTTTTTTTTCCCCCCTTTTTTGCCTCTTCGGCAGTTCAACATCTATCTGGTGGGTTGGCAATATCAGGGCGGCATTTGTCCAACCAGCATTGGGTACGGGGGGCATGTCACATTCATGGAGTTCAACATGTTTATGGTGGGCATCTTTCAACAACACAAGATAGATAGATGGTGTGTCTCGAAGACTGGTAGATATGTCGTTATGATTTATACGACTCGGGCATAGAGATAATTATTAACTTTAAGTACCTGAAATGACAATTCCACACTCAACAGTTTCCGGTCTTCCCCTGCTTCGCATCTCTCATGTGCCTTTACTATTAGTATCGGGTTATGTATCGGGCGAAGGTGGCCAGTAACCAGTTTTAACGAGACCTGCCATGGTACCCTATTCCGTATGAGATCAGGTATGCCTCGAATGACACAAAATAAGTTGGAAACGATAGAAGAACTACGAGGAGATTGTTTGACTTCGATGTAATCTAGCGCTAATCTTACTCTTAGGATTCTACAATATACACACAAAGTGGCTGTGATACCCAAATCTTAGATAGATATTCTACAGCTCGTCTCTAGCATGGCCGCTGCCACTCTCGCTTAACGGCTCCAAGGCCATCATCTTGACCACCAAACTCGTCCAGCCGGTGAAGTGCTGCGTGCGCTGGCCCGCACCCGTCTCAGGGTTATACTGTTCCCACGCAAAGCCCGTCTCCTCCCAGCTCTTGTAGACAGTTTCCACAAGGTTTTGCCGGAGACGGTTGTATAGGCCCCTAGCTTGGGACGCATAAGGTCCGTCTTGCAGGGCGTAGTTCTGGGGGCAAGATTAGTCTATTATTTAATGCGGGAAATGATAAATAATATGGGACTTACTCTGAGCTGCACAAGCGCAAGGTAGTTGATGTTGATCCAAATGGGGCTCCTCCAATAATTCTCGTCTGTACCGTAGAAGACGGACCTCTTGCTCAAGCTTCGAAGACCGTGGGGGCTGAAGAGCTCGCTCTCATCGCCGAGAAGGTCAAGCGTTTTACCAAGCTTGGGATCTTTGGGCTCTAGGAGACCTACCAAGAAAGGGAACAGCGAGATATAGCCCTTGTGACAGACTAGTGAGTGCTCCTCGAAGTCATCGATGGTGGCATCACAGAAGCAGCCCCTTTCCTCGGACCAGTGAAGATCAACCAAATTGTGGAGGATGCCATCCAGGGCCTTGTTATATTCCTGGGCATCTTGCGGTTGTCCGACAACGTCGGCCACCTTCGCTAGTGTCCTAGCCATCATACCCATCCAAGACATGAGATCCACATGGAGCTCACCAGGGTGAGGTGGCTGTGGCCGGGGGAAATCGTCCAAGCCGCTTGTCAAGCAGTGTTGGACAGACCGTCCTCGCCATCTGTAGGCTTCCTTGTTCGAGTACGCCTCCCGATCATAGCTTTGAATGTCACCAAACTGGGTCTTCTTGAACCACAAATACTGACGACGGAGGAGAGGGTACAAGTGCCGGAGATACTCAAGTCCCAGTTCGGGGTTTTCACTGTAAGTACTTTGCAAGGGATCGGGCGTAGTAAGTCGCTCTGCACCCGTAGCCTGGCTTCCATTGGACTTTTGCATCTTATCCAAGAACCCTTCGAGAACAAGGTAGAGCGTCGGCGGGTTGGCGTAGTGTGGGTACTGAACCTGGAACTCTGCCGGTACCTTGCTTCGGGCTTCCTCGCCAAGGATCTGTTCCCGGGCAATCCAACCGTCTTCGTCCATCAAATTGTACCAGCTCTTGACGATGTCTAGCGCAAGATCTGTGTCCCAGTCGAGAATGGGAAGCAAGTGAAATCCTTCGTCCCACAGGAACCCGCGTGGAAAGAAGGGCCGGGATGGAATGCTCGAGAACAACTCGTACGGGCCCTCGACTTCTTCCTGCCTGCGACCACGCGCTTCTGCTGTCCCTTCCCAGAATCCCTCGTTCTCCTCTTCGTATTCAGGAGCGTTAGATCGGTCGACTATGTGCTGTCCGTAGAAGTAACCTATACCCCCAGCCAAGTTCGACAGCATGCTCTTTCCAAACTTCTCATATTCAGCTGTGTTGAACGGTGCCTTTGGGGCGAAGATTTCCTTGTAGCGGTCGTTGAAGGACTCGGTAGTCAGTTTGATCTCTCGTGAGAGATCCTCGCTTGTGATTTCCTTGCCGGCAGATTCACTGGAGAATAGAACATCAAATTCAAATGGGCCTTCAAATACCTTCTGGACAATCTGTATGTTCCCAGACTTGGCAGTGTTTGGCAATTGGTACACCTGCCACGGTGGTGGAGCGGTATCCGGGCCATACTCCTTGATGATGTGATTGACGCCATTTTGGAGAGCCTGGAAGAAGAGCTTCTTGGCTTGCCATAGGTGATGAAGAGGCACGGTTTCCGAGTGAACCACTGTCTTCTCCAAGTCCCTCTCTGATGATGCGGGATGGTCAGACGTGGGGTGAGCACCTTTGCCTTTTGTGACGACAAATTTGTATCCGCCCAAGCCCTTGGACGTTCCTGTGAAAGTGACGTCTCCATCGAATCCGGTAGGAGTGCCCTCGGCAACATCGATAGTCTCATCTAGGCCTTCGGTAACCAGGTAGAAGACAACAGTAGTCTTCAGGTCAGCCGGCGCATCATCGCGGGGCTCGCCCTTGATCCTTGCCGCCCAGCTGCCACCATGCGCACCGCCAGGGACCTTGACAAACATGGTAGTCATGTCAATCTGATTCTTGGCATCGTGGATGGTCTGAACACCGCCTTTCCGGGTGTCATACTCCTCCCAGCCATAGCCTGCCATATCCTCATTCTGCTCGCAGGTGTAGCGAACGTCTACACCGAGAGAGGTCAGCCAGGTTTCAGATACGTCTTAGTTGGAGGCGCATAGAAGCACATACTGCCCTGCACGTCGACATAGTTATCGACCTTCACCCACGATAAAGCAGCTGCTACAGAACTCGGGAGCCTCGGGCGAACACCAAAGTAAAGGTTAGGGCGGTAGGGGCCCCAGAAAAGACTTTCGTTGTTTAAACGACCGATTTCGCTGTGAAGAACACCTTCGGTGCTTTCTGCGGTGGCTGAGACCAAGTGGAAGAGAGACAGCCCAGCTGTCAATTGCCTTAAGAACCCCATGGCAACATTGAAAAGGAAAGTGACGCCACTCCTTGGTCACAAGAAAAGAAGCAGTTTATGCAGCTCGTTACAGTGGCTCAAAAACAGACACACGCAACCCAAGTGACGGACGAATTTAGCTTGTGAGGCTGCTTGAAGCTGTGGATTTGAACACATTTAAGGTTACAGCAGCTGGCTTGGGTGCTCGGGTGGCACCCCGGAGCTTGCTAGTGAATTACTTGGGTACCTCTTATGGTGGAGCAGAGCTCTTATCGATTAGATTTGACGTCAGTCGCAAACCCCAGCATTGTCTGGCGTGCCCCGCACTATGCCATTTAGGGGAGTGAGGTGCCTGCGAACGCGCTGTTGAGGCTCAAGGCTGCTAATTAGCATGCAACCTTGGCTGGGTTCCACTTCCTTTAGGTCGACCCTTCAGGTACTAGCGCAGGCGCATTCGAGGACCTGGCCCAATTCAATTCCTCCAGTACATTCACTTTATTTACTTCATATCTTCCATTCATATCTGCCTTTGCATCAGCTTTATCGCCTGCTGTCCCGTATCCGCTTTCTAGAATTTATTCGATCGACACGTGCTACTTTCTCAACCTTATACTTGTACTACCAAAATCATGGCAGACCATCCCCGTCGCGGTCGAAACCGCCCAGACAGCAGAGCCATGTGGGATGAATCCGAGCGACGCAGCCAGTACGGTGGTGGCGGACGAGATAGAAGAGACAACCGCGATCGGTATCGAGATGAGCGGCCCCGAAGTCGCGATCGTCGACAGCGGACCAGATCCAGATCACCCAACGAACGGGGTGAGCGACGCGAGCGACAACGCTCTCGCTCACGCGATCGCAGAGACCGCGACTACGATAGAGACAGGCGCCGAGGTTACGAGAGCACGCGAGACAAACCAGACGGTCGCCGCGACGACAGGAACAGAGATCAAGATAGGGAGAAGGACAGGGACGGGCGCCGGCGTGATGACAGTCGCGATGGAATACCAAAAGGTATGACGCGCCCTGGGCCCCAAAACACCCAGCTGGTTGGTACTAACTCTGGGCAAGGTCCAGCACGACGTAGGGATCTCCGCCGCTCTCCATCGCCACAACGAAGTCCTCTAGGGAAGTCCGGACGTACGAACCATCATGCGAATTCACCACTTCCGACACGGTCGAAATACCCAGATCGGGACTCAGGTCCTTCCTCGGTCAGAGGGGATGCAGACGATGACAATGCTGGCCGAAAAAGCAGACCAGGCAAACGAGGCAACAAGGCGGATAGCCCAGACGGCGAAGAGAGACGGGGAAGGGGGTCCAGGCGTGACGAAGATGGAGATGCGGATGCCATGGATGAAGACGAGGACGGCCTTGAAGTTGAAGAGGATGACGAGATGAATGCGATGCAAGCAATGATGGGCTTTGGTGGTTTCGGTTCTACAAAGAATCAGAAGGTCGCTGGTAACAACGCGGGATCGGTCTACAAGGCCAAGAAAACCGAGTACCGCCAGTACATGAACCGTGTCGGCGGTTTCAACAGACCTCTGAGTCCAGGTCACTAGATGCCGAACGCGGCCTCCACGCTAAATCAACTTATAATAATATTATTAATAATGAGAGAGTCGCCTTTATGGATATATCGTCAGCTCAGTAGCTGTATCAACTATATTGCCTGAGGTATGTTATCGCAGTCCCCAGGTAAACCCATCCTAACGCCCCCTTCATCGATTCAACCTTCGGTGACCACCCGATTACAGAAACTGCTGCGTGTTATGCCGTGCCGCCAAACTACCTTGCTTTGTTTGGTTAAATACTAGGTAGGTACTTTCCAATATTACCATGAAGTCTGTCCTACATTTTGATAATATTCTTGATTGCACTTGCCGCGTTGCAGTGTGGCCGTCTCAAAAAAGGATGTCCGCGTTCACCTACCTGGTCAGGAGGATAATCATGTCGTGGGTGTGCGAGGCTATCACCAACTGATATGCAGCCCAGGCAAGAAGCGGCACTGAAGTCAAATCCATACGTATAAATTCATTACCAATCCACCGCATGCCAGGGCGAACTCTGATATGGCCTTCTTATCAGGGCATTTGACTTTTGTTTCCCGTGATGTATTTCGATTTCATCTGTTACATGCAAATATAAATGCTTTTACTGAACAGATGGTGTTTATATCAATCATAAATCTATTTATTATTTGATTTCTACTCGCCTATTTACGTTCTTCATAGAACGTGTTTACAATCAGTCTAGAGATGATACGATAATTAGTACTCCCTTTGGCAGAATATTGATTCAAGAACACTCTTAACGGACCCTACATTCATATGTCGTCAGTCTGGCTGTGCAGTGTTACGCGTCCATCACTCCTACCCAACTTTAACCACCCAACGCACTTCAACTTCTCCTGCCTTATCTTGCATTACTTTCTAGAAAGACACTTCAAGTTTGCGTGAGCCCAAGCCCGCGTGACTCACTCGCTTTATATCTTTTCTTGCCCGTTGTAAGTTTTCTATATTAGGGTTCGAAACGAAACTATAAGAAGGGGCCATGGTGTCCCTACGCCCCTCGCCTCGTCTAATCTCCTATCAACGCATTTCTTGAATACAACGACAGAAAAGCCGACGCCGTATCATCATCAGTGCTACAGTTACAACAAGCAGGCAAGTTTACTTCGAGGCAGACGAAACGTATTGATTCCGTCTCTCCCATATCCACCTATCCAATCACCCACTCAACACCCAATACATACTCACGATGTGCCGACCAATGCCGCGGCCTGAGGTGATGCGGAGCTTAGGCCTACGGATGAGCAAATCCCGATGGTATCTTTGTTCCATAGTGGTGGTCAGTACTATACAGTCTTTCATTTGCGTTCTAGCGGCGATGTTGATTCGGCCATCACGACCTTCCCCCATCTTCTATCGCCGCTAATCTGACGAGAATCGGGCAACAGTCGAACGAGAATTACCACAATCAATCGCCATCAGCAGCCGAAGATGCTTCTCAAGCTCAGCCCCCAACACAGCCCGAGGTCCGAGCAAGACCCATACCTTTATACATCAGATCGTACACATCCTTCGAGACGGACCCGATCGATCTCACCAAGCTGCAACAAGACATCCGCTGCCGGGGCCCGCTCTTCGCCATGAGAAGACTAAACCCAGACCACGAAATGGCCAAGAAGCAATTCCACGAGCTCTGCGTCGAGCACCAGCACCTGCAAGACGCTGCCGAGAAGCTGCTGGAGGCGGCCTTGATATTCGAAAGCCAGGCCAAGCGATACGGGGCCGAGACGAAGGTGCTCCGCACGGAATTCGAACAGACTCATCGGCAGCTCACGAAATCCACGGCAGACAATGAGATCCTCGGGGCGCTTGTCCAGTACTACAGCGACAAGGAGACCGAGGCGGATAATCCGCACAAGCGGAAGTGGAAAGGACTGGATACGTTGATCTAGACATATTCGTCCAGATAAAAATTAAAAAAAAAGCCAGAAAGATTAGCCCTAGCTGGCCCACTACGCTGGCTGTAGGGTGTATTGGGTTTGTATAGGCAGGAACTAATAGAATTAATACATTAGCCTTACGGACTACTTGACAGCTGTCAAGTGCTTTTGCACCAGAGTAAGGGAATATAGCAGTAGCCACGTAGCCAAGTAGCATAGTAGGGGTAAGGTATCAATTCTATTGATTCCTGGGCTCACCCATTCAATGAGAGCCACCCAGTCCTTACATACACAGATCTCGTAGCCCAAACAGCCCTCTTGGCACTTGACAACAACCAGTCTGCTTGACTAGATGTGATATGCTATTAACCTCGTAATAAATTTTACACAGCTTTTGTATGGGTTCTACATAGTCTTATACTATGCGAGTTATTTTGTAATCGGAAGATTGAAATAGGTAGTCCTCTAATTTGTCTGGAAGCTTAGTAATAGTTAGAGTGGAAGTAACGTGATCTAAACGCTTCATGTCTTTTTACACCGTATGTCTGGAAAGTCTGGTCGCGTTTGCGACCACTGATATATCTTCCATGTTTTAAGAGCGGATCACTTAGCACTAAACATAAAGAGAACAATCCTCCTGGTCTGTTCACTGAACATTTTTTCATGGAAGCATCAATATTCCGTCTCTTTTCGCTTTTATCATGTTGAACCTGACCTCCTTCATCTCCAAAAAGTCCTTGGTAGGGAAGTCATGGGTGACTGGTGTGATTCCTACCCCTTTAACGCATGAGGTGATGGCTACACTGCTGGAACGGGAGCAGCACGGGATCAACATCTGGTATGGCGGCTATCCTTGGCTTAAGATCACTTTGGGCGCAGACGGTAAGACTGAATCGATCACCCGAGCCTCAAAATACTGAATATTTGCGTCAATGAGCAATGCTGGAAAGATCCGTGTTTATGGAGGACAATTAGAGTTCTCTTATCTCGAACAGAATGCGCTGTTGACAGGATTTGGAGGTTGATGAGGGTTCATTCAAAATTTCCTTCTATCGCGTTAAACAGACCAAATTCGAATATCAACGTTGAAGTACCTAATAGTGAAACAAATGAGTTCGAGAGCCTTTTTAGGGGAGCGAGATGGACAGTGCGTATTTTGACCTCCCACGGCTTTGCTGCGATGTCGCTCACATAGTCTCATCAGATATCAGATATTCTCAACATACCAACAAATGTCCCTCCTCAGATTGATGATGGAATAATCATATACTTGAATTTCGCTGGGACTCAAATCAAACTGAAGAGGGCAGATCTACAAAGAAGTGTATGAACCGCCTAATTGAAAAGCCGACCAATCAGATCAACACACCCAACGACTTTGCAGCCTGCAGGACAGGACAGCCCTATCACCCAGCACTCATCAACATCATACGAAATCTGTATAAGTGCCTCCAACCCTCAGACTACCAACTTCCTCGTCATTTTCGGCATTGAGGCGTAACTTCACCCTCATAATACTTCTCAAATTGAGGACCAAGATGCCGTCCTCAACAACGCAGTCGCATGCCCGCTCACATGCGCTGTTGCTGCTCCAGAAGCTGCTCAACCTGCGCGACAGCGCCAGCCCGCTGACGCTGGTCCTCGACACTCTGGAGCAGAGCGGGAAGCCGATCCTGCGAGAATTCACAAGGAGAGCACAGGTCAGTTATTTCTAGAAAGTCATTCTTGAATAATCTTCTGCACACACACACACACACACACACACACACACACACACACACACACACACCGCGATAAAACATGAGGCGAAAGTTACATGGAGAAAAAACGTAAAGTAGAATGGACGAAAAACAAAAACACCGAAACTGACATCGTCAACTACCTACCTATCTAGATATCGAAAACCAAGATCATCTACATCTCCTTCGCCACGCCTGCGAAGCCTGCCGGCATCGACGTTTTTGTCCGGGCGCGCGGCAAATCAGCAGAGTCTCTTCGGACGGAGATCGTCTCACACTATCCCTCGGGGCATACACATAGTGAGTATCTCACCCACTTACTCACCCACCTCACCTCAACCTCATATCCACAACATGTACCTCACCGACTAACACCTCCAAGAAACCCTCATAATAATCGACGAGCTCAACCCGCTCGCGAGCAACATCCCATCGAACCTAGCCCTCTTCCTCTCCAGCCTCATCACCTCGCCGTCGCTGTCGCTCGTAGGCCTGTACCACACCGACGTGCCGCTATCCCAATCCCTCCCTCCCTCCCACCCCTACACGCCCCACCCCCTCACAACCCTAACCTACCTCGCAACCGCCATCCTACGCGTCTCAAACCTGCACCACGCCATCGCCGCGCAGCGCGCCCATAACCGCAGTCTGCGCGCGCCCGACTTCGGGCTCGGCGAGGGCCGCGAGGGCGTGCTCGTCGGCTTGGGGCTGCGGAACGGGAAGGTCGCTACTACTACTGCAACTACTATTGGTGGTAGCGGTGGTGGAGGCCTAGTTCTCGAAATGGAGCTCCGCCGCCGCAGCGGGCGGGCGGTCGGGGAGACGTTCGTGCTCGTTCCCAGTCCTACTCATACTCCTCCTTCCAACTCAAACACATCCACCACCACCACCACCACCACCAAATCACCTCCACCCTCACAAGCACAAACACCAAAACCAGAAACCGCCCCCTCGAAAATCTTCCTCCTCGCCGAGCACCCCGTCTTCCTCGACCCGGAGGCGACTAGTGGTGGTAGTGGTGGTGGTGTTGGATCCACAGAAGGAGAAGACTCGCCCGAGTCAACGTTCAACCTAGGCTTAACAGAGAAGCAGAGGCGGGACCGCGAGGGCATCGTGCTGCCGTACTTCGACGCGCAGACGGACATTGGCGCCGGCGAGGGCGGGCGCATCTTGTACGACATGGGACGCGAGGACGACTTTGATGACGAGGAGGATGAGATATGATTTTATTATTTACTAGGTTTTTAGAGGAAACAAATAGGTCACTTTAAGGCAAGAAATGAAAGAAAGGAAAGCGAAGATTCAGTGCAAAGTCACACATGATATACAGCTACACCCTCTTTCATGAATGACCGAAATGTAGATGATTTACGTGACGTCTAGGTGGGTTGTATTCTATTTTACAGCCATCCATGCCTAGTCTAACTGGCTCGTCATAGTGGGAATCAGAGTGATGGCAGACGAGTTCGTTTCACCATAAGTGAGCAATGATGTCGCAGACCTTGTCTCCGAAGCCTCAGATATGTCTCTCCGATTTACAGCCGGATTCATTTATTTTGGTATGATTCTTTCCGAGTTTGCTATTCCACCACGTAAGATCATTACTCGTCCACCTGCATCGACTCGCCCTCGCCGCCGGCCTCATTATCGTCCCCTATCTTATTGATCCATTCCTTGACCTCGGCGCCGTCGTGGACCTTGAAAGCCTCGAGAGGCCTCTTGCCGGGCTCCTTGGGCCCGACAACACCAACACTCGTGTTCTCGACGGTCAGCTCGCGGTCCTGGACGAGGGTCTCCTTGAGGGCCCGGAGGCCGTGCATGATGAGGTCCTCGCGGCCGCAGTCGGGGAACTTGTCGAGGTTCTTCTCGAGGTAGGTGCGGGCCATCTGGGAGCGGGCGCCGATGGCGCAGGCCAGCATCTCCTGGGTCAGGCCCGAGGGCTGGAACTCGTACAGGTGCGGGCCGCTGTCGTCGACGCCGGCGACCAGCAGCCCCACGCCGTACGGCCGCTTGCCGTAGCTCTGTGTGTTGATCTGGGCCTTGTCGCTGATGAGGGAGACGAGGGTCTCGAGGGGCATCGCACGGTCGTACGTCAGGCGCTGGGACAGGCACTGCTGCTTCATGAAGTTGGACAGGACGCGGGCGTCCGAGGTCAGGCCGGCTATGGCCAGCCCTACGTGCTCGTCGACCGCGAATAGCTTCTTCTGGTACGATGACAGTTCTTCGGCATTTCTCTGTACATGGCGGGAACGGTGCGTGTTAGTCGAGCGACAGGGCTATATTTGTAGATGATGGCTCGTTGGAGGGGTTAAGAAGTGGTTGCATTCGTCCGTACCTTGATAGCGACTAGCACGGAATGTGTCTTGCTCACTATTCCCACAACGACGGAACCCTGCTTCACTGCCTCGGCGGCATATTCGACCTGGAATATTCTCCCTTGCGGAGAGCTGGGCGGCTGTTAGTGTACGTAATGCACCGCTACCCT
The DNA here is from genome assembly GCA_022453515.1 of Astrocystis sublimbata. Lineage (NCBI taxonomy): Eukaryota > Fungi > Ascomycota > Sordariomycetes > Xylariales > Xylariaceae > Astrocystis > Astrocystis sublimbata. Next base: position 272,465 of record JAJNNY010000035.1, on the reverse strand, counting down.
AGCTGGGCCGGTAGCTCACAATGTGACGGAATCGTTGTCGTAGTTGTTTCTGAACATGGTGCCGGGATGCCGTCTAGCAGTACGGGAGTTCCGTGGGTGTGGTTATGTGGCAAGCAGTGTCGGGAGGGAGATAGGTGGGCGTGAAGGTGGAGTAGATAGTGGCTTGTTTGAATGAAGAATGGAGGTTGTCGATGAGCAGCACTGCGAGGCTACAGCTGTGTTGTCTTGGTGGAGGGCAATCGCAACGCAGGCAGCTCCAAGCTTCGTTGCTTCGACCTGATGGGGTGTAGCGCAATGCGGGACCATCCCACTTGCCAGACCTAGCTAAATCGGAAGTACCTTGTACATGAGTCTTGCGCAGGTACGTACCTCGCCGGGGTCTGACCAGATCTCTCCAGCCACATCCCGTTAAGTGTGGCTCAAGCTGTCCTTTAAGCCTTCATATGAACATGGGCGGCCTGCAGTGCATAGTACAGTGCATGGTGCAGTAGATCGCCGTCGGGTATTGCATCACAGCCTGGCCGAACAACAACAGCTCCGTCGCAAACCATCGTGCGTGATCCATCATCTGCCCCCTCTGTACCATAGCCTCGAAACCCGCCCTCCCACGAAACGCATCTGAGGGCTCACAATACCGAACCCATCCATTCCTTAAACCCCATAACCTCCAAGCGCTAATCCGAGCGAACCATCGCGCCGCCATCAACGAGCCATCCAAAACCGCGCTCCTAACTAAATAAACGCCTCGAGCCGTCGTCCGAGACAGGCAGACAGACACACCCACCATCGCAACCTCTTATTCGATTACACCACCCATCAAGTCGCGCGCTCAGAGAGTAGCCACCCACCCACCCATCCACCATGTCGAACGCGGGTCTGAAGACCATCATCGCGCTGTCCTTCGTGCTCGCCGTCGGTTTCCTGCTCGTCATCCTCTCCTGCGCGCTCTACAAGGAGTACTACCCCCTGCTGGTCGTGGGCACGTACGTGCTGGCGCCCCTGCCCAACTGGATCTGCGGCCGCCTGTCCAACCCGGACGACTTTGTCGAGAGCTCCGGCAATGCCGTGCTCGACCTCGGACGCTTCTGCACTGGGTTTCTGGTGGTGATGGGTGTTGGTACGTTATCTTTTGTTTTCGTCATGCGGTCTTGCTTTTTCTGAGAGTGTTTTGCGGGATGGAGTGGAAATGGAATTGAAGTTGGGTTTAGGTTTGGGCATCAGGCGAAAGAGCCGTTGGTTTGCCGAAGCGTGCTCTGACGCGAAGCGCAACCAGAGGCTCCTTGGGCCCATCCACGATAAACCCCTTCCACACCCACGCACGTGCGTCTTAGCCATGCATGGAGTTTCTGCTAACATTTCCTCTCTCACGTAGCTCTCCCCGTCCTCCTCGCCCACTCAAGCCTCATCGAAGTTCCTGCCATGATCATGTGCATCGTCGGAGGTCTGTTGATTTACGGGACCATCATTAGCTTCGGCATGGCTTTCCAGGAAGAGCAGGAATTCTAATACATCCCCACATTTCATGAGGGAGATATCTCCTTTTCCCCAAGGCAGAGGAGCAAATCAAATCAGAAATTTTTCATTTTTGTTCTCTGGATTCATGGCGTGGTCGGGTGTTTGCAGGGGGGGATAATATCATTGGCTCAGCATAGTTGTATCTATCTATCTATGTAGGCGCAGCCGGCAGTCTGATAAACTTTCGATGTATTACATTTTACTCATTCCGTGTGTTCTCGATTAAATCATGTTCCGTTGATCTCAGCAGGGAGTCTTGACGTTCGCCCTCTTCCTCAGCCTCGTGCATCTTCTTCACAACCTCTAAGATCCGTGTAAGAACTGCCAGGTCCGCAGTATGGTCTCCCTCAAGCCTACTCTTCTCCCTTTCAAACCACTGCTTCCACAGATTCCAGCGCTGGACGCTCAACAGCCCCACGCCCTCCATGGCCGCGAATTTCTTGCCAAACTTACAAGCCCGCTCCTCTTTCTCCTCCACAGGCTCATCGGTGTGCCGCATGAATTCGAAGATCCTATCCGCGCAGCGGACCACCCACTCGGTCGCCACCCACATGTCGTCCCTCGGCACCGTCGCCGCACTGTCGTGCATCTCCACAGTGTCACGCAGGTCCCAGAGCGGGAAGTAGTGCGTGTTGGTCACGCCCGAGGCGTACAGGCGGGCGTTGAACGAGGTCACATTCCTCCATTGCGAAACGTCTTTGGCGCCCTTGTGCCTGTCTAGATAGGATAGAATAGGCAGGTTAGTTATTGAGATGTCGAGAGGGATTATCTGGGTAAAGTGGTAGTAACGGGCGAGAAGCCCATGTATACGCATACGCACCTGTGAGTTCTCTCTGTTCTTGCTGGAACAGGGTCATATCTTGCCATGACAATTCCTGCGGCTGCGTCGGAGACATTACAGATCAGCTTTCATTTTTGAGAATTAAGTGAAGAAGATGTTTGTTGTGTGATCTCACCATGATGTCGCCCCTCGGGGGCAACGGCTCCTGGCCCCGCAGGCAAGTGATAGCCTTGGCCCAGGCGTCCTGCCACTCGTGGTCTGCCGGTATGCAGGCGATCATGTCGAAGACCACGGTCAACACTATGGAGAGAATCGCGCCGGGGTCCTCGCCCTCGCGTGCCGACTTGCAGAAGAAGACGATGTCGTCTGAGAGGCGCTGGGCTAGGACATCGGGCGTGCTAGGGTAGTAGAGACTGGCTTTCAGGACGTCGAAGATGGGTCTTTCGTCCTCTGTGAGGTCGTCGGCTTCGAGGGAACGAAATAGGGAGGTCATTGCTGTGGTGTGAGCGTGGGTAGTTGCGAGATGTTGTCGTTGTTGATGTTGGTGTAAGTGTAGGTGTAGAGAGGGAGCAGGGCTAGGAGCGTGCAATATGTAGATTGGGGTAGATAGGTGCGGGTGGAGTGTGATATGTTTATTGTATTTGATGAGGAAGGTCGCTTCGAGTTTAACTACAGCGTGACTTTATATGGTTGTATATAAGAGCTCATGAGTGAGGCTGTGCGATATGAGGGTGTACGAACTATGTATGGCCCAGAAGAGGTTACTTAGAACCCTGCCAGCGCTTACAGTACAACCAACACCTAAATACATATGGACCGGCGCCTAATCGGAGACTGGTAACCGATCTCAAGATGCGTTCTACTATATGCCTTGCACTGATGCTAAGATAATTCATTCACACAGCCACCTGCTTTCCACACGCACTCTAGCTTCATGAGACACAATTGTTGGTGATATGTTCACGCTGTCGAATGAACGCTGGCTGCTTTAGACCTATAAGCGCGGCCCCGGGCACCCGGGGTGTGAGTCTCGGCGCGAAACACCATACTGTCGGGTTCCATGTATGGCCACCACCAAGGCAGGTAGCTGAGTAGATAGGAGGTAGATGTAAAATGCCATAATGTTGTTGCATGAACTATTTACTGATCCTACCAAGACTTAGGTACTAATTTGATCTATCCTTAGCGATGTAGGTTCCTCATCGTCTGCTGCGCCGAGCGCTTGAATCCTGCAGTTGGTTCCTCATTGCATCGTCGCGAGCCTCGCTGGTATTGACAGAAGGCCATGATTGGACGTACGTAGGAGAGATCTTGTCGTTATTTGAGCGCCGCAGGAAAGGAGGCTTCGGCCTTCTGAAGACCAGGCGCGAAACTTCATGCGTTACCAGCGGCAAGAGCAATTCGCCCAATTCAGCGCAGTGGTGCTGGTGAACTCGGATGCAAAACTCGTGATGGTGAGTTGGATGGAAACTTGCGGTATAAATTGGCGAGGCCGCTGGCCTTCGAATTTATCAATATGTGCTACTCAGATCAGCTTCATTCCAAAAGAAACTTGGAGCGCTCAGAAACTGAATCCAACATACGAACTATCTGATCTTTCCTCTCCTCCTATTTTCCATCATGTCTGCATCGGGATCATGCAACTCAGCCCCTGAGGGCTACACGCCCGCACGTCGAACACCAACAGATTCATCCTACGTATGTCACACACTCACTCACTCACACACTCACACACTCTCACACTCTCACTCATCCCCTCCCCCTCACCTAACAACCAACTAACACCTCCCAGTACGACCTAGGCGGCGTCCCGTGGAAGCAAAAGGACCCCAGCGCGCAGACCTGGATCTACGCGCGCGAAGTGCGAGCACAGCAAGCGAAAGCGCCAGAGCAGCTGCCAGGACGCGCGAAATATCCTTCCGTATACTACAACTCGGAAGAGCTACCGCTCTCGTCGCCCGGGGCGCCCACGGCCAAAGATCCGGAGAAGCGACAGTGGATCCACCAGCCCGTGATCCCGGGCCAGACAACGCAGTACAGGCCGGTCAAGGGGAACAGGCCCGAAGGCATCCGGACCTTCTACACCGAAGGCGACCGCCGCACCTACGATGTCGGGTACCACGACCCCAGCGTCAAGACCCGAAAGGGCGATAATGGCGGCTTCTCGCTCGCCACATATGTCCCTGCTGTAAGGAGGTGAAAGAACAAAGACGGTGCGAGGAGGGTTTATGATAGTGTTTTGATGTGGTTTGGTGTACGGGTAAATCAATGGGACAGGTTCAAGCGTGGGAAGTCAAGGAAATGTTTGCGTTATACTTGCTTATTATCATCCCTGTAATCAGAGTTTTTATTTTCTTGCAACAACTAATCCTATCATCAAGCGAGCAGCTGTTTACTTCGGGAGCTAGCGAATCAAGTACCTATAGCTAATCATTATACCAAACGCAGAAATGGAGATTTAGTTGGAGGCACCACCTTACTCTACCATACATACCGAGGTAGGTACCTTGTGTTTGTATAGTATAACTCCCATATCATTCGAGACCGTTCCTTATAGTTGCGCGTGAGCTAACAAACTCCAGACTCCATGCCCCTTGTATGAAATTTCAACCCGAAACAAATTCGATGTCCTTCCACTCGACGAACAAGTGAGCATTGCCCATGCCCAGTAATGTAAGAAGCGGAATTCTTACTCATGTCAATGACTGAGCCGATAACTCAGGCACAGCCTAGGAAGTCACATTACCAAGCCCATCCCCATGCTTCTGCACCACCTTGCGAGGAAGCACATCGACATTTCTGCTCAGAAGCTTTCTGAGCTCAGGGCTAATCGTCTTGGCCGGTTTCTCTGGCGCCTTCCCATTCTGCTGGGACGGCGCAGCGGATGACGGCTTCGGAGACTCGGAGGATTGGCCTGGCTTCGGCTGCAACCGCGGCGCTGGGAAGTTCTGCTTCTTGTCGAAGGCGTCGATGAGCCGTTGGAAGCGGCGGAATAGGTACTCGGCGCGGATCAGGGTAGATTCGAGGTCGATAGTTTCGGAGAGTTCGTTCACTACTATATGTGAGCATGAAATTACCAGAAAAGTAGGGGGGAAAGGGGGGAAGGGGGCACATACTATACTTGAGCACCTCATCAAAATGCTGCAAATGGTTCATGATCACGTCGCGGTGCTTGTCCAAGATAGCCAGCGCCATGAAAAGATGGAAACTGCTGCTCAGATAATCTGTCCAGAGCACCTCCCACAGGTGTAGAGTGTCCATCCACTTGAACTCGCGCTTGTACCATACCAGGAGCATGCGGAAGAAAAAGAAGAAGTTGGTGCTGTCGGCTTTTTCTAGATGGGCATAGAGCTTGGGATCCATGAACTGCACCAGGTGATCGAGGGTGAGGAGCTGGTTTCGCATGCCGGATTGATCGCGAAGGAAGTTTCTTTCCATCCGATCCATGAAATGCTGGAAGCCCCAGAAGGCGATGGCATCGTCCTGCATAACGGCGTATATCGGCGCAAGCAAGTCAGACATGCCCTGAACGTAACCCAAGTCCTTGTTGTACTCGTTGTATGTGAGGAGCATATCTTTCAGCTGCTCCATGTGAACGTTGGTCCCCACTGAAGCGAATGGAGAGTCGGGGTCCGGGTGTGGAATATCCTCGCCGGCAAAGATAGGTACGTTGCGGTCTGTCCGATGTACATCCTTTTCTGAATATGCTAGTTAGAACGCTGATGTGACACAAGAGACCGTGGATGCGATTCGAACTTACCGATTCTTCCCTTCTGCTCTCTCCACCACTCGCCCTCTTCGCCTTCGCCACCGAGGTCGGCAAGTCTCTCCCACCACGCGGCCTTTAGTACCACATAGGCGTCTCTCAGAGATGCTAGTTGGGCCTTCCGTTCTTCTGCTGTGCTATACCATTCGTAAACACCTAGCAGAAACAGCCAGGCTTCCTTGCGAACTCCATCTTCCGGATCCAAGCCGCCGTGGAATAGACGCTCCTTGACTTCGTCGGTTGTCATGATGAGTCTGCCTGTCTGGGGATCGAAGAAGCCATTCCATTCCTTCAAAGTCACGGGATTTCTTCTGTCCTCAAGAGACATGGAGCTTGAGTCGAGCAGCTCGAACTCGCCAACATCCGTGTCTTCCATTTCCAGGACATCCCTTGCTGTCCAGATCTTCTTAGTTCGGTCTCGCTCGCTCTGTTCCGCGATGCCCATAGCCCAGCGTGCTAGATATATCCTAGCGCTGTCGAATTCGTTCTGGATGGTCTGTACCTCGGGGTTTCCCATCAATCTTCGTACCTGAGGCGGTATTTTTGGGTTGTCCATTATGTCTTGTGCCGTCTTTCTGGTGAAAGTCGTCACCTTACTGAATTTCTCCATAATGTTCCACCCGGTTTCCTTGACGAACTTCATGACTGGGTCCATGCCACCATCGTGCGACCCGCTTGGCCCTACGGACGAAGAGCCCTGTTCCGACGCACTACGCGCATGTTCCGGTCGTTTCCCGGGGCTAGCCTTGACACCGAATCCCTCACTGTCTTCCTTATTAGGCTCGACAAGGTAGATATTCGGGTCCGCGCCACTTCTCTCGATGCGAACGTAACGTCTCAACCATCGTAAGACCTCATCGCCTCCCCAGAAGACCTGGCCATTTTCTCCGAAAGGGTCGAAGTTCTCCCTCGCTATCTTCTTCTTCTGCAGGATAGTGGACTGGCATTCGCTATCGTGGAAGAAAAGCGCCGGAAAGCTATCTCCTGCTCTCGTATTGAGCACGACTGACCCGAACCACCACCCGAGGCTTGGTGGTCGCACAAGGAGAGAGTATATGGCATTTACAGGTATAGCAAATGCATAGTGGCCAATCGACCCTCGGTGAGTCGTCACCGTCGGGGGTGACGGCACCAAGTAACTCTGTTTCGGGGGAGAGTCACCGTCTGTCAGATCGACTTTGACGTAAAAACTAGCGGCGTCGCCCAGAGAAGACTCAGGCAGCCATGCTAGTAGGAGATCCGAAGCGGCCGGTGAGTTGGTAGCTGTGGATGAGGAGGATGAGGGTCGCTCGCCGGCGAGGCCTTTCTGCTGCAACAGGGCGATGTAACCTGGTATGTTGTCTTTGGACGATGGGGTGGGGTGGATGTAGACCTTGCTCTTGGAGTACAGCAGCTTGACTCCGCGACCGGCCTCGGTGTGAGTAACGGTGTTGTACTCGCCTTCTTCGTCGTCGCTCATGGCGTAGAAACTGCCAGTTGGGGAACTAGCCCGCCCTCGCAATGGATCTGATGTCATCGCGAGGTGGGGCGGCTATAATTAAATAATACAAGTAAGTGATGCTTAAATTGGACACCACAGAGGACGGAGAGGATAGAATGCTGGATAGGTATCTCGAGGAGACAGTTTCCAGAGAGATGATTGTGATGATTGCTTAGGTGTCAGGTGAGGTAAAAGGGCGGAAAAGCATGTGAACTGCAGGAGCACATGTGCGATTCTATGAGCCTGACGTCTCTACCTATAAGCCGGAGGCCCCGCAGTTACCCAGTAGGAAGGGACGGCTAGGCTATACCTCCGATCAGTACATTTTCCAGCCGCATTGGAAGTCACTTCCAAGGTTCCGAGTTGCCCACGGCAGCCTATCCGTAGCAGCTTTAGTGCTGTGCTGCCCTGTATTCGCGCCAGAGTACGCATCACTCACTCAATGCCATGCAGGTGGAAAGCATGCAGGTGTCATGTGGCGAGCCACTCAACATCTCGACTGCGCTTTGCCACTAACAAGAAACCGTCTTTGAATCCACAACCGCAACAGAAGACGCGCAATCGAAATCAGGCAACAGCCAAAGTGAACTCACAAGTACCACTCATGCGAAAGGGGAGAACAACACATGCAGTGTTGATTTGCGTAAAGTAGAATAGTACTGTAGTTAGGCAGTTGGAGATATGGCAACGATCCTAATCTGCGGGCGATGCTGAGTCACGCCCGTAAGGATGTTAACATCGGCCAGAGTCATTTCTATATGTAGATGGCTAGAATGAAAGCAGTAACCCGGCCAACGTAATATCTTGAAGTTTTAAACCCACGCCCACCCCTGATGTCCGACGGTTCTCGAGACCGGAGGTTTCTCGCAGAGATGGAGATACCTTAGGTACCTAGGTATTTGCATCATGTCGCCGGACCATAACGCGCCCTTAGATTGTGACTTCTTTTGATTTGCGCTATGCTCTTAGGTAAATCCTAAGCTCTCACCTCATCCGCGGTCCACTAGGCAAACCACCAGGCCGTCTACCTCCTCCGGATCCTGGCATGTTGTACCCATTATCTGACCATGGAGCATTGGCGCTCATTTGGGGTATATCACCTCCGCCTCCACTTCCGCCTCGGCCAGACCGATTATCATACATGCCACCCGGCGCAAATCGATCCTCGTAATCGCCCGAACCACCACCTCCTCTCTGTTGAGGTGGAGGGTTGAAGGGACCTCCACCAGTAGCCGTCGGGCTCGCCGTCCTCGCGCCACCAAACAACCGCTGCTTCAGTCTGTCCTGCGCCGAGCCCGCGCCCAAGCCCGCCGGCGGTGTTGGAGCGCCTCCTCCAGTCTGGTAGCTGCCAGCCCTTTGCGACGGCAGCGGCCGCGCCTGTAGCGTGTCGCCCTGAAACGGGTCGGCGTTGCCGAACGGACTGTCTCTGCCACCGCTATTTCGCATGCCCCCTCCACCTCCACCACCACCGGGCGCCCCTCTGCCTCTCCGCAGACTCTGCGGCGCCTCCTGCGCTTGCGTCGACGGGTTGTTGTCCCACAGCGAGCTCAGGCTCCCGCCGCCTGGCCCCTGCTGCTGGCCCATGCCTCCGTATCGCGCGCCCACCTGCGACGGCTGAGCGTAGACGGCAGCGGCGGGCGGCGGCGCCTTGGGGTCGGGCGGCAGCCAGCCGGGGAACGGCTTGCCCTTCTCGGTGTAGTAGGATCGCAGCACGCGGCACACGTGGGTGTCGTCTTCAGTGTCGCCATCGGTTTCGCCGCTGAAGTAGGAGCGTTGGAGGTTGGTTATCCGCGACGTGGTGGCGCCGACGATGTTGCTGTACCAGCCAGACATGGTTGCCGCCGCTTTTCGCTTTCTGGCCGGGAATAGGACAGGTAGGTAAGCCCAGTGGCTGTAGTGGGACGGCGATCGCTGGCCGGTGTGGTGCGTAAAGTTTAAAGGTAAGGCTTGACGTAGGGTTCGCTCGAATAGTAAAGTCGGCGGTTGGCGGAATTAGGGGATTAGAAGCTTGATTGTGGAGGGATGGTCAATGGGACGCAGGAAACAGGGCGTTTGATGTTTGTCTCAGTTCCTTGGAACCTTGGAAGGTTGGTTGCCAGCCGAGCAGCTTGGGCAGCCAGACGGGCCAGAGCTGGATTGGTTAGGTACGGTGCTGCAAGCTCCAGTACAGCGCAGGTACCTCGAGAGCTAAAAGTGATGGTGGGGTACCTCCATCACCCCACCTGCCAATTTAGTACGACTGCTGGTGGATGTCCCCGCCAAGCAAGAGAATGAAAGACACCAAAGGACTTTGGGGTCTTTAATATGACAATAACACAAGATATCTTCATGAAATAAAACCAAAGGTGTGGATATGTACACATTACATTTCATAGGAAAAGCTATAGGTCCTGATTCAGGTTCGAGGGGTATCAAGAACAATCTAGCCATGCCAGCCACAGAATGCCGGGAAAAGAATCTAGAAAGCAAGCTCTGGCCGTTGGTGCTCGAGCTCGTGTTCGTGCTCGATCTCCCGTCCACGCCGTATCGCCTTCTTCGGCTTGCCTTTGATGACCGGTGCTTTCTTCCTCTTGTCGCCAGTCTTGAGTGGCTTCTTGGCCGATTCATCCTCACTGTCTTCTTCGCTGGCACCCGTCTCGGACTCGTCCTCACTTCCCAGCCAGTCTTCGAAATCCTCCAAGTCGTCCTCCTCACTTTCGTCGAAGTCGGAAAGGTACTCCACTGCGCCATCTTCCTCTTCCTCCTCATCTTCCATCTCGAATTCCTCCTCTCTCTCGCCCTCCTCCTCGTCCTCCTCGATTCCAGTGTCGAGGTCCTTATCTCTGGTCGCCTCGCCTTCGCGCTCCATGGCGTTCAATACCTTCTTCCAGATCTGCTCACTGACATTCAAGGGTTGGTCGCCGTATGCGCCTTCACGTAGTCGTCCAAGTAGCTCCCTTTCAATGGCACGTTCAAGCTTGGCCGCGGCCTCTGCCTTCCGCTCTCTGGTCGCTTCACGTCTGCGGACCTTCGGGGCTAGCTTAGGGACAATCTTCTCGCCCAGTCTAGCCTCTTCCTTGGCCAGCCTTCTCATCCGAATGCTGACTTGTGTGAGACGAGTAAGACGTTGCTTGGCCCTGTGAATCATGTACTGGGGCCAATATTTGAGATGCTCCTCAATTTGAGCCAAGGCTTCTTGGTAATTCTGTGAAAGCTTGATTTTCTGCCATAACTTTGAAGGCAGATGTCTGCATCACATGAGTTAGCCTTTGTGATCCAACATCTGGACAGCTTTTGGGTATTGTAGAACACCGTAGCCATGATATAATTCAGAGAGGACACTTGAGAGAGATCACAGAAACGACTACGTAGGGATAGATTAGGAGGTCACTCACGCTCGCTCTGGGGTCTTGATGTATATGTAGTTGATCGCCTTCGTGGGATCTGGGTGTGGGCGTATAGTAGCATAACGGCTGTTTCAATTTAGTCACGATACTTGACGGCATGTGTTGGCACACAAAGATATCTGCTCCTTGGTGGGAACCTACCTGTTGGCAAGAGGGCAGCTGGTTCTGCTGCACAATCCAGATATGTTCATCCTGCTTTGGTCAGCAGCTGTCTTGAAAGATATCCGCGGGTATAATAGCTTACTCATTTCGGCAGAATGTTCTCTCACGAGTCGCCTTGACTTTGTATGAGCAAAATTGCTTGTCACTGCAAACCCAGGTCAGCAAATATTCATGGCTGTAGGACACTTGGGTGTGACGGCTGCGCCGATCCCCTGATGATCGTATTGCACAGGAATCATGTGTCCGGATCCTTGTAAAAGGAGCCGGTGATAGAAGACCTTCAAACTTACATGACCTGCCAGATAATTTCGTCACTCATCTTGACGACACAGTCGGTGAGATCAGGGAAGCGTGAGGACTGGCAAGCGGACGATAGGTCGTGCGACCGATGATCAGAACCTCAATTGCGAATTCTGAATTCTTGAGCAACAGAATGCCGAGGTCAGGAGGTATACACTCCAGCTCGTGGGACCAGATGAAATGCGCGTCGTCAGAGGAACAGCAGAAAGGTCTGATGCTGCTTTTTGATATGAAAGATTGATGCCAGGCTGCTCAACCTCAAAAAAAAATTAGTCCAGATGCGCCAAAGCTCTGGCCCCACCGAGCTAGTCCCGGCGGGATATGATTGGGCAGCCATCAGAGCATCGAGTCCACTCCGCTCGTAGATCTGCATCTAAGCCAATCAGATGCCACTTTTTACTGTGTCGTTACTTTCACAAGCTTCCAGCAATTCACCAAGCAACCTTAAACGGCAATCAACCAGGCCGCTTCAAGCTCAACCCATACCCCACGTTTCATTGATTTACCCTTTTTCTTATATACCGGGTGCATTTTAGGAGGCGCATCTCAGATCATATCGTGCAAGGCCACATCTGATCTATGCATCGCATCGTCAGTAGATGTGCGCTTACCCGAACACTGTGTTTGAGCGGCCCGAGGGCCACCGGGAAAGCTGCTGCTTTTATAGCCCCATCGTACATATGGCCAAGGGTGTCAGCCCCGACTTCTGGGAGGCTGCGTGCATTTAATACGCCATTCCGACCTCTGTCCACATCGGCAGGCCATAATGACACAATATATGCGCTGTCTTCAGCCGATGGGAAAGCCGGTATAGCTGTGATTCGGATTTCCGGCCCTTCCTGCACACAAGTGAGCATCATTGGCTCTCTCAGACGGCTTTCGAACTACATATTAAACTCGCTTCTAGATATACCATGAGTTATGTCCTAATAAAAAGGCACCTAAACCTCGCTATGCCATCGTGCGGACCTTGTTCACTCCCGGCACGCAAGGATCCGAGATCCTAGACTCCGCTGCTCTGGTCCTGTACTTCCCAGAGCCGAAAACTGTCACAGGCGAAGATGTGCTAGAACTCCACGTGCACGGCGGCAGTGCCACTGTCAAAGCCGTCTTGTCAGCGATAGCCAAATGCAGCACCGACGGCCATGTGCGGTACGCGGAACCCGGGGAGTTCACGAAACGAGCCTTCATGCACGACAGGCTCGACCTGGCCCAAGTCGAGGCGCTGAGCGAGATGCTCGCGGCCGAGACGGAGCAGCAGCGACGGGCCGCTGTTCGCGGCAGTTCAGGGTCTCTAGGGCGCACGTACGAGGAGTGGCGTCGAAAGCTGCTGCAGGCGCGCGCCGAGATGGAAGCCCTCATCGACTTCCAGGAAGACCAGCACTTCGACGAATCGCCTGCTTCGCTCGTGAAGAACGTCAGCCATCAGATCCAGGACATTTTAAAGGGCATCCGACTCCACGAGACAGCCAGCCAACGTACCGAGCTCCTGCGCAACGGCATCCAAATCGCCCTCCTCGGGCCCCCCAACGCGGGCAAGAGCTCGTTCATGAACCAGGTCGTCGGGCGCGAAGCCTCGATTGTCTCGGGGGAGTCGGGCACGACGCGAGACATCATCGAGGCGAACCTCGACATCCGCGGTTATTTATGTACCTTTGCTGACACGGCCGGATTTAGAACCGCCACCGCGCGTGGTGGCGCCGCTCCATCTCACGCCACGGCCCAGGCAGAAGCCCTTTCGGGCATTGGGGCCGTCGAGGAGGAGGGGATCCGTCGCGCCCGGACCAGGGCCGCTCAGTCTGATGTCATCATCGTCCTCGCCTCTGTGGAGGAGCGCACGGATGGGGGCTTCGAGATCCGCTACGATCTCGAGACGCTGAAACTCGCCGCCGCGTGTCAGCAACGGCTCGTGCTGGTCAACAAGATCGACGCCGTCTCTCCAGCAGATCTCAAAGTCCTCATTTGCGAATTCCAAGAAGATGTGCTGCGGAAAATATCTGGTCTGGAAGATGTTAGCCCGACGCTAATCTCGTGCAAAGAGGCCTTGAATCAAGGTTCTGACCAGCAGGATCCGGGTGGAGTGCGCCTCGTTACAGACCAGTTGATCTTGGCGTTCCGAAGCATGACTGCGCTGCCTGCCAGCTTGCAAGACCTTCACGGTGTCACGGAGCGCCAGCGCCAGCTCCTCGTGCAATGTAGGGATAGTCTCGAGGATTACGTCCAGGTCACCGAGTGCGACGAAGAAGACGACGTGGAGGCGGCGCATGATATCGATCTTACGATGGCCGCCGAGCACCTCCGTTACGCAGCGAGTTGTCTCGGACGAATCACTGGTCGCGGCGAGGCTGGTGACGTGGAAGAGATACTTGGTGTTATCTTCGAGAAGTGAGTCTATTCGCCCCTCCCTGATCGCAAGTGGCAAGTCTGACGAGGGTCTAGATTTTGTGTTGGAAAATGATTGATCGATATGAATCCCAAAGATGTATCAATTAGTGTACAGTATGTCCCAGTACCCTTGATAACGAACGCCGTGCCACCCAGTCCCGTCCCGAATGTCTATAATACCCAATCCATTTAAATATGCTCGTTGTACATCCCGTTGTTGTCCGTTGCCGGCGCAATGTATGTTCTAATATGCGTTTCCCAATACTCGTACAGTTCGTGTATATCCATCCTGTGTAAATGCTAAAAGTGATATCGTGCTCCAATTCCCAGGCGAATGATGCATAACAACAAAGGAAATCAAGGTGATGACAGGGTGTTGATACAATGTGGTAAGATCAAGAACGGATCGCGGCGTGAGAAGGGTCGACTCCGCGGGAAGGAGCCGAAGTTGCTCCCGCTTTCCGTCGACGGGATCTTAGTTGTATCCGCTGCGTCCTTGATCTTCGTCATCACCATCCTTGTTGTAGCCGGAGCGGCCAAAGCAGCGCAGACCGTCCTCGTTGTCGCCGTCTTTGTTGTAGCCAGAGCGGCCAAAGCTTCTTAGGCCATCCTCGTTGTCACCGTCCTTGTTGTAGCCTGATCGGCCGAAGTTCATGGCCTGAGGGCAAGATGAGAGAGCGGAACCGGCCATTGTGAAAGTTGGAGATGTGTTGGAAATGTTTGATGAGTGAATGGCGATCTAGAGACGATCGATCTGTAGAAGTTGCAGTTGCTCTTGGAGGTGTTGACTTGTTGTAGTATGATGAAGTCGAAGTTGTTTTGTTGTAGTGAGTTGATGTGTTGATGTGTTGATGTATTGATGTGTGTGTGTGAGTGTGGTGTGTGGTGTGTGATTTGTGTTGTTATATTGTGATGTTGTGATGTGATGCTAGTGATGATGATAGCTCCCAAGTCCGGATGCCTCCCGGACTTATATATCATGTCTGTATAGCTGGTCATCCTATGACCTACCTCCCTCTGTCATGTCGAAGGAAGCCAGACCCATGTCGACACGCCCTTGTGCTCCCGAAGTGATGGGTCCGGCAACGAGAGCCTAGCCCCCCCCTAGCCATCAGAAAGTGGTGACTGATATCCAAGGCAGTGCTGCGGTTCACGCCAAGGGAGGTGGAGCACCACATCAGCCTCAACGACGTCGAAAGTCAACCTCGCTAGCCCAGTAGGATCGCGACCGAAACTCCCGCAGCCTGGGGTGGCTCTGAGGAGCGTCGAAGGGGGGTGGAAGGGGTGTATGCGCAGAGACATGGCTGCAACAAGACATGGTCCTGGTCGTGGTCAGGCAACCAGGCAGTCAGCGATGTTGCCAAATGAGTATACGTGTTGTTAGTCAGGACAAGTTCAGACTTCCGTCCGAAATTGGTCATAAGCAGTAACCAGATCGATGGGCTGTACGTGCATACTACCGTACCGCACGCGGTCGTGCCGCAAGACAAGAAGCGGACTAGACCAGATAGGTCGTGATAAAAAAAAACAACGAGGTGTGGGAGGGCAGGAAACGCAGGAAACGTGGGCAAGGGGGGTGGGATTATGATGTGAGACTTTCGCTGCAGAGGTGCAGAGGTGCATGAAAGGTATGCGTGGAATGCTCATGGAACATGTATAGAAGACGAGGTGCTGCAGCGGACGTGCCAATGGTGGCCGTTCTACAGCGTCGGACCCTGCAGTCAGTCCTATTTTGGGGGCCGCAGGTCGAGCGCTGGGCGAGAAAAACGTTTTAGTGCCAATGCCCCATACCTGTAGGGCTTAGCGAGCGACATGTGCGCTGCTGAGCATCGCCGTACCTTACTTTAGCTGCTGCCAAACTAAGACCGCCACGGCCCTGCCCAGTCCTGCCCACGTCCTGCCCAAGCACGCCAGCCTCGGCCAGTAGCGTTACGACGTATACCTGAGTGGACCAGACGCATTATGTACCTAGCGGTTAGGACCTAAGGTACCTAGAGGGCTAAGTGTGCTAGCAAATCCTCTATCAAGCCTTCGCTATCGTATTGCTCGCACTAGACAACTTAGCCAGACACTTCGAACGGCTGCACGCACTAGCAGCATAGCCCAAGGGGCCCGCGTCTCTCTCCGACTACCGAAAGTCAGATCTCCAACACGACTTCACATGAGATGAAATGATGGTGTTGACGTAAGAGGGTACCATCTAGGGGCGATCCGAAGTTCGTGGTATAGCACCCACTCATGCGGGCGAAATCCGTCGCTCAGTATCAGTGTTCCAAGCACCAGGTCTACAGTTGGAGTCGCGCTAGGTAACATACTTGTGTTACCTATCTATTAGGCAGTTACCCAAGGGACGCGCACATCTAGTAACACTAGTAACACCCGAAGCCACCCCAGAACAGCACAGAACACCAACATCGAGATTACGTGTACTGTTATTACCTACATATGTACACAACAAGGTACTACGAAGCGAAGCGTTGGTCCACATCAACCGCTGCGGCGATGACTCTATGAGCAGTGAGCACGCACTCTCGTACGGACTCTGCTCAATCAGAGATAAATGCCAGGTAGTGCGCATACTGCTAGTACCAATCTATCCGTACCCTGTCCATCCTCCTGCCGCGGACCAGGGACGGTAGCGCAGTAGTAATAGTAATACCTTGATACCGAATCTGCATCTCGTCCAATCAAGGCGCCCCAGGCTGACAAGTCGTTGTATCCCTGGCCACGATCATGAAATACAGGAGCTTGACTGGGCAGGATCCAGGTTGTTGCAAATCGCTGCCCAGGCATGCCAGGTACTTCGCTACTATATGTGGCATCTGTTAGCCTGACCTGGTGGCCTCGTGCCTACTCGTGCGCCCATTTGAGACGATTACCTTAGGAATAACTCTCTCAAATTTCCGGAGCCTGGTCGCCAATCAGATGCTCTCTTCAAGAAATTGTTTCAGTAAAAAAGTGCCCAGCTGCTGGGTTAAACCCACGGGAGTGTCATTATGTGGATGGCCCCGGCTGTTTTCTTGTCCTACCGAAGTACTCTCGAAATATCTTCCACACTCCATTGAGCAAGCATCATCACAGCCCCGCAACCGTCAAAGTACCAGCTTCTTAACGGGCCGTTTACCGTCTTGTTGCTATTTTGTCGACAGCTATCCCTACGAAAATGGCAATTTTCTGACCACAGCGCAATTCGATCGACTTGTACCACAGATGATCAAACCCTTCACTCACAATGTTATTCTGATCACAGCCAGAGAACCAGACCGAGCAAAGATAGGTTTTCGGTCAAGGCCGAGGCTTGTAGATGTAGAGTGAAATGTAATCATAACGATGGATGTGATTGATCAATGACTGTTTCCCTCTCCCTCTGTACCTTCGGCATCGAGCGACGAACCGGGACTAACCCGGCCTCCGTATTTCTCATCCGCTTAAACAACGCGGTAGCGAATCCCCCTTCTTCATTTCGTGAATGAGTCACCAACAGCTCGAGGTCCAAACGTACTTAGGTAGGTATAGCTAATAACGTCGCATGCCACCACCCTGGTCCGCTAGATCCGATATGCTTCGGTAACAATCAGGAAACAATATCGTGTACTTACTTACACGGGACACACGCACACACACACATAACAATTACACACCCGCATCTTAGGTAATCAGCACAACACGATTCATGGGAAAGTAGAAATGAAATCGACAATAGTCATGCACCTCCTCCAACAGCATCATACTGCAGGTCGTGTCTGGCTGTAACAGTGAGCATTGTGTTGCAGATGGCTCGAGATCGTGCAGCCGTCTCCAGCAGGGAGGAGTGGGTTGCACTGCAGCGAGTTGGCATACGCAGCCACGGTACGAGAGGAGAGCAGTACACACCCAGCAGCGCCAGCTACCAATGCCATCATTGACTCTGACACACCCCAAGGACATATGTAGACTAGGTAGGCGGGGGGCATGATCGACGACTCGTGGCAATCCATGTAAGTGTGTGTGTGGTGTGTAAGTAAGTATGACCCTTTTTCTCAGTGACCACATTTTCCTGACCACGAACCAAATTGGGGCCCGTAAGCATTCCCTTGGCTGTGCTTGGCCGGCCAATGAGACTCGGCCAAAGGTCGAAACGGGCTGCGACTATTTTTGTATATTCGACTAATTCCCCGGCTGTTGCCGCCGTGATTTTAGAGCCAATGGCTTGCCGGTCCACCACTGTGGTACCCGGCAACCCAGCACCGCCCATCCGCGTGCGCACGACGCTACGAAGCCAAGCCAAGTACCTACTTAGGTAGCCTCTCTAAATGTGTGTGTGAGAGTGTGTCGAGTGTCCACAATCAGCATGCAAATTCACCCCCATCTCCAAGTCGGGACGCGAATTGTCCAAGGCCCGTCCGTCACTTTCATGTCATCATCGAGAACCCCTAATTTTTCCCTCTCTCTCTCGATCGTTATCCACTCTTCGCTTAGCGTGGGGAGCCGCAGGAAACTAAGTCAGTAAGAATGCATATACATAGTATCTGCAGTCTGCAGCCCGCTTATACATGCATACCGCTCTTAGGTGAGCAGCCAGACAGTGCAGACACACTCTAGAAGGCGGGAGTCCATGTGAGAAGCTTCTCCCGTGGAGGCTATAGCTACCTCCATACGGACATATCTTAGTGCTATTAGTGCTCTTCGCGAACGTAAGCAGCCTCTCAGAAGCGGATTAGTATAACCAACAGTCTTTTTCGGCGTCTCCAATTCGTTGCTATACTCTCTCTCTCCCTAGGTCAGAGAGGCAGAGCCGTCTCCGAGACCTCGTCTGCTTCACAGCCCTCTTCTTCCAAGAGATGAATCATAATCGATCATGGCGCGCCTCGATGGCCATCGAAAAAACTTGGTACGACGAGACGATCAATGTGTCATCCATCTAACAGCTTGACAGGTCAGGACAGTAATGTTCCGCACGCACGCGATGGAATGGCATGGAATACCCCGGACGAGCGAACGCAGCGGCAGCGCAGACAGACAGATATCGATGCCAAGACCCTCCGATACTTTGATCTAACCAATTCGCAACTGGGGATGCCTGGCATGGACTGGTCCCGTTTTGCACACTCTCTCTCTTGCTGCATTCGTCATAGTCCAATCTTCTCTTTTCGCTTCTACCTGGCGGGCAGGTAGGTACCAACCGGTCCACGTAATGCGTCACAGAATACCTGTTTGTTACTCGCCGACCTTCATTTCCCAGAGGACAGGAACCAACCAGCCCATCGCTTCGACCCAAGGACGTGGGTGGTGGGTGGGTGATCGATCGATTCCGACAGACAGGTCAGGTCACATCGTCGGGTCTGTTCTATTCTGTGCTGGGTCGCGCAAGAAATTGTTATATGCGTGGCGTTCCGTTGTGTGCGTCACATGCGAAAACGCCAGGGTTCACGCAAGACACTAACTAGTTCTGGCTCGAAGTTCCTTTATGAAGTCGCACTCACGGTGGAGTTACCGCGAAATTACATACAATAATTCCACGACGACAACTTCAATTAGTTTTATTCCCGACAGAGCAGGCTGGTGTTTTAGTGTGTGTACAGTACACAGCTAGGTCACGAACCTGCTGAATAGGGCAAAGAGGACGTTTCACAGTCCGATTGCTCTGCGCAGGGAAAGGGGGGGATAGCTTCCAGGCTAGATTAGCCGGGTTGTTCGAAAGCCGGTCCGGTCCAGGTTCCCTGACTTTACCTCGGCATCCCTCCTCATATCTCGACTGTTGTTGCGCTTAGGAAACTGTGCTAATCAGATGGGAAAATGCTAAGTACAGTAAACAAGACAAAAGTCTCGGAGGATTAGCGACGCTATCATTCATGGAAATTAAGGTTAACTGGGGTTCGCAGCTCATATGGCTAGCTAGCTTCCGATTAGCCTCGTGGGACTGACTGATGTGATGGTCCACGATGCTAACTGAGGACTAGGTAGCTAGCGCATTGTTTTCGACGTTTAAATATAGTAGATGTTTGTTTCAATCCCGGGCCCTTCTAGCTTCTAGCTTGAGGAGGGTACTTTGAGACAACACGTGGTTTATAAACCTCTTCCATTGTTTCACGGGGAATCGAGCCGAGTGGGAAAATGGAGATTATAGCTCACCCACGGTATATATCGAAAGTAATAACCTTATCAGTTATCATATAGAAGGATTGCAATTGTTGTCATTTATCTAACCTACCTACCATGTCAAGTTTCAACGAAAAAGACCAATCTAGATGACTAATGCCCACTCTTCCCACAATACAGCCGGCCGGCAACCAGAACAGCCAGCCAGCCCCTTCCTTGCTGGAAACACCGGATTTTATTATGTAACCCACAAGGCGTCTAAAACTGCCCAGTTACACGAGGCTACGCACAAAGGGCTTGCTTTTCTTTTAGTCTCTCAGTCCAGAAAGAGTAAATCAGGCAGGGAATCAGGCAACCTCTTACCCGCGCCATTTCTCAACGCCCTGGAGGCTGGCTGGCGCCTCGTCGTCGCACAGGACTCGAACCATGGCGCTGAACCTCAACCCACGTGGCCGCCTCTTTGTGTAATCCCCCTTGTGTAATCCGATCCTTGGAGTTTGTTTGTTTCCCTGCTGTCTGGTTTCGGTAATCTTGCTCCGAGACATCCTTTGTGCGCCTAGTAATATTTTCCCCATTTCACGCCTATCATGTAAAAGTGGCGGATTCTCGATCGGCGCAGAATGCGCTGGCTGGCGGCGACTGGTTCTGTGATACCGCAAGGCTGAATGGCATTTTTGCAAGCCTGGGGAACAGAGACATCGGGGTTTGCTTTGCTTTGCCTCTCATTTTGTTCGTTTTTCTTATCGTGTCTTAACTTCAGTGTGGTTTGCTGAGGTGTGGTGTAACATCAATTAAGTTGATGAAGCTGTCATGAGTGACCGGTTGAAGTACATTGGGTAACAGTAGGTCTTTCCCAACTCGTTCGATACTACCGTAACATTTCCCACGCTTGCCGTCTCACAACGTTGAGCCGTGGCTTGGAAAATGAGTTCATGTTCGACTTACGCCGGATTCCGACGGTGGAATTTGTTTTGTTCATCCCTATCCCTCCCCTACACTTGCATCGCTGGACTTATTAATCTTGTCATTGGCTCGTTACTTACCTACCTAGTCACGAGGGATTTCTTGTGTGAGTCACATGGGATGGTAAAGGTGTGCGCATATCCATTGGCGTTACCCAGGTGCCCATTGTTGGTGCCTGGAGTGGAATACAATCTTGCAGCGTCACATCGTTGGCACTTCCCCATTCTTAATTCGGTAAATCATGTTTTGAAACTTTGCAAATCGGGAGATTGGAATCAGAAACGGCCCCCAAGAACCTCGTGGCCCCCCAATGCGCGCACCGCATAGGTTCGCGCTTCTCGCCTTATGCGGTATAATGATGTCTAAACATAACGTACCTTATAATTAATTACACGCGAGCACAGTTGGAACTGACAAGTAACTAACTAGGTAACTATGCGTAACTGACTAACGGCGGGGAAGAGTGGGAAAGGAATTCCATCGTTAGGGTCTCTAATTCAAGTTACATGTAAGTAGGTAGATAAGTGAAATAGCGTATTCCCAACTTCTGATTGGTGCTCAGCGCCGCCGGTCTCAATCTCATAGTCGGTACCGGCTCTGTGGCAGTGGCATGCAGGGTTAGGTTGCAGCGAGAGGCTTGCATTTTTCAGCTGCCCTTTCCCCAAAATCGACATCAATTACCGAACCCTCTCATCGACGTTACATCTACCGTACCGACCTATCACCAAGATAAGGAAAAGGGAGGTACCTACACACAAGGTAGGTGCTCTAGGCCCCGGCAAGTTGGCGTGATTTCTAACGCGATGTTTTAGGTACCTATGACCTCTAGGCGTGGTGCAGTCGTAGTAGTGGTGGTGGTGGTGGTGCGCGAAAGTCGACGCCTTGTTCCTTTACCGAAGGCTTGGTAAAGGACCTTACAGATGAACGCTGCTACCCAAGGTTACGGTGCTAATTCAAATGCGCGTAGGGTAGGGTAGTGCTGGGCTGTTCGCCATGTGTCCTGTCCTGTCCAATGTTACCTGACCCGCTACCGAAATGGAGGGGCGTGTGTGTGACACGGTCACACCAAGAGGAACAGATGGTGCGCTTTGCGCAGTGTAGCGAAAAATACCTTTTGGTGTGGGTGGATGCGACGCTCCTACCCATCCAGTGCGGGCATCTGGTAGCGGTAACCAACTATAGCCATCTCTGTGCGAGGTGAGTGCGTGACTATCCCTATTCCATAGATATGGTAATGGTAAGGTTCTATCTAGAGGTCCATTCTATCTGGGCTGCCATCTATCTACAGCACTGCAACGCTGCATGGTCCAGATATGTAGGACTTCCACGTGTCGAATAGAACCGACTTCATGCCTATTCTCATTCCTTCGTTGCGCTACTGCTAGTATTCCGTCAAGATCAGCAGCAGCAGCATGTTCGTGCCGCAAACGCACTGCAACGATTGAGGCAGGGAAAATACCGTTCCTAGATTGGCGCAGTTACACGGGAGAAGCAGTATTAGCTCCCACGCGCAACATTAATAAACCTGAGGTATACGCCTCGCGATCGCATTCGTGTCGCATGCATTCTAACCTCACCCCCTCAGAATGCAGTTCAACAGGTACCTACATACCATGCTGCTGCAGTGTGCTGTTGGTCATTGATTCATTCTCTCGCAACATAACTTACAGCAATGATTTTTTTTCAAATCGTACCAGTGGCCCGGGGCTTGGGCTTCACCAACGGCCTCGCCTATGTTAGCTTGCATGACAATTCCGAGCCAGCATTTGCATTTGACATCCCCGAGCGTTCGTTGTTGGTTGTTTCTTCTCCCTGAATCGGGATTATGTAAGTCAGCTGCATGCCTTGGCAGAACCTTAGCTAAACACCAGAGTCTTGAACGAACAGCTAGGTATAGCCGAAAAAGGCGGAACAGCCACTCACCGCTTGCAGGGAGATCTAGAACCTGACATAATAGGCTATCCAGAAACGCCATGCAGTTCAATTACTCATATCCCGATGCAGCTGTGCGATTGCTAGCCACGACGGCGTGCTCCGACGGCTAGGTATCGTATGCAAATGCATGGAGGTGCGTATGTACGATGCAGCACATTGTCGTCCGCTCTTTGGACTTGAACAAATGGCATCGTGACATCATCTAGTCTTGCAGCTGCTACGTTGCGCTTTGTGGCGCAAGACGCCTGCATCGTCGAGTCACCCAGCTTTTGGTGGAAGGGTATAGTAATGTAGGCAAGCAGGCAGGAGGGGTGTGATTCCTCATGCCTGGTCCGTGATAATTCGAAAAGGAAAAAGAAAAAAGACCTAAATGGATTTTCTCATTGGCCGGATTTGGAAGGGACTTAATCTATGTCCGGTATATTCCTATTTGGAGCCAGCTGCTGCTGCTGCCCCGCCGACGTCGTGCCGAGAACAACACCAACCGGTGAATCGTATTTCGGATTCAGGACTAGCTACCTAATATCGTGTTCCCGTTTTGCGCAACTGAGCTGAACGAACGAACGAACGGGTTGTGGCGGTGCCCTGCCCTATTGCTCTCTCCTTAGCTTTGCCTCGCTACCTATGGGGGAAAGTGGCAGTTGTAGTCGTAGTCCTATGGTTACCTAATCCCTACCTAACCACACAGCTGCACCAAGTTCTACCGGCGTTGCGGTCCTATCGCGATTCCTACTTCGTCTGTTTTTACCATCTTTGGGCAAACCTCCAGGTGGGTGCACGTACGTGGCTAAACCATCGCAGACCTGAAACTGCCAGAAGAGAGAAATGACGAATGCTGTGCTGCCCGGTGACCTACCTGGGGTTTCGCTTCCTCGGTTGTAAGACCCTCACTTTGTCCGGTGAAGCCCAGGGATAAATCGTGGAATTTAGAAGTCGAGTCCGAGTTTCCGAGTTGCACATGCACATGCACATGCACAACGTGTGAGCTGATCGGACGTCCAGCATTCTCGACGTGTCACTCACTCACCATTGACAGGCTTAGGGTGTGGTGTAACTGACAGAGCTGCCTGCTCGTCTCGTACATCATGGTACGATGCAAAAGGACAATCCTATCCAACTCTCGAGCAGAGCTGGTTGACATACATGCACGACGATGGGTAAGATCCTTGGGGCCTCGTCACGATATTGATGATATGGCAAATGAGCTATTAACAAACAACCCAGGCTGCGCGCTCTCAACTTGTTTCTGTTCTCGGCGGTTACACAAGGCATCTGAACAGCCTTGCTTATGCCCCAGGCCAGCCAAGCTTGCTCTGCCAGCCTCGTAGGGGTAGAAGGGGGCCAATTTTGCCGTCTGGGGCTGGGGTGGCTAGGTCCTGGCTAGGTATGGTAGGTAGGGTTGACAGGTCTTTTTTTGTCCCATCAGATACGCGGTACTGGTGGGGGGAAACGGTGAAGAGGTTCATGCAAGCTGAGCTGGTTCAACATCGCCTGCCTCCCATCCATCCTGCCGTACACCTACCTGTGTATGAGGCATAGAGAGAGAGATAGAGAGAGAGAAATGTCGCAGACTCTGCCGGCCGCGTCCTTCTCAACTTAGTAATCCGAAAAGGCTGCGCCTACGGAATCCCGACGTCGCCTTGAGGTCCGGGGCTCGCTTGCAGATCATGCTTGAGAGAAGCATGGATGGGGGGAGGGGCTTCGAGGAGCAGCACCGGGAACAGATACCGGGATAGATTCAAGGCACGAACCCAGGTAGGTAGATAGGCGGCCGGGGTGCGGACCGCAATACGCGGGCGGCTCTGCCCTGGGAGGAGGAGGAGCGTGAGCCCGTCAACTTCTACTTGGCAACGCCCCTTGGCGCCGGGCCGTAGATGGTATTATTGATAAATCCGAGGATGAGGGCAGGATCCGGATCCTCTGGACGTAGTGTGAAGACATGACGCAGACGTTATGGGAGAGAGTGAGTGGAGAGCTCCCGGCCTTGGCCAGCTAAATACAGTATGTTGCTCGTGACTGTCTCATGCATCTTTTCACCCACAGTATCTGTCCAACCCGTGGCGAATGTACTTACTTAGGTAAATAAGGTAAACATCATGGATGAATGATTCTTGGTTTCTCTTGGCGGTACTTGCGGCTCTCTCCGCCAGTCTAGCCTGGGAGTGATTCCTCCCGCCCAGGCCAGGCGCGGATTGTCGGCATTGGGAGGGAGGATTATACGGCGTAGTCATAGATACCTGGCTCGATGAGATATATCGAGTGGATCTGATCTGATTTCGTTAGCCTGAGGTAGCCGCAGTTGGGCAGTCTTGATGTCTTGGGAGGGCGGGGATCTTCCTTGGCCGAGCCTTGGAAGGGGGTTTTGCTGGGTAGGATTGGATTTTGAAGTTCGATAGATGTGCTTGGCCTTTTCATTACCTATCTCGGTACAGTTCGAAATTTGGCTTGTATTGTATATACCCAATGCAGTAAAAAAGTTCGCATATAGAAAGCTTACGAATCATGACGAGTATTTAGTTTGGCTCGAGAGGCTCGCCACGCACAAAGCATTTCTACATAGTAAGTGACTTGGCTTGGCATCGTGATGAAACGCGTGATGGATGCCTAATGGAGTTCGATAGATGACAAATCTAGCATCTGGTATAGATGATTAATCACATTCACCTGCCTTGTCTAGATCACATAACGCAATAGTCTACATGTCAATCACATGGAAGCAGGTATCAGCAAGCAATGCTAACAAACAAATCATTAATCTAATTCAAACAAGGGTATCAATGCTCCTCGTCCAGCAAACAATGTCCATTCCTAAAACGCCGTATGCTCCTTACGCTTCGAGAATGCATAGACCTCTGAAGGCGAGGCTCTTCATCTCCCGGTGTTCATCTGCTAACAACTGCCGCGTACGAACTGCTTCCCTTGTAGAAGGTGACTTTTGAGACCTATATGCCTTAACGCCTTTAATGAAATGAGCACTTGCTCGCGAGAAAGTAGGTAGCTAACACAGTAGCTGATACAATGATGGACTTCAAACTGGGTCAGTTCCTATTCTTTGTATGACGTAGCTTGTTATATTGTCCGAAACTTCGGACACGTCGTACACGTTTCGATGCTTGCCTGCCCCTTTTGCATATGCCTGGCTATCAATGACTCGGAACCAGAACTCCCTCGATGATAGCCATACTAATTAGCTGGGTAGTATGGTGATGGCTTTCTAATAGAGCCATCGATCCATAATCCGGCTACCGAAAGGGTGAGGCGGCTGCGGCTGCCACCCGGCTTGCTGGATAAGGGCAGCATCACAAGTCGTGTAATGATTCTGATAATGCTTCTGATAATCGCAGCCTGGGCTGTCAAGTCACTGCCCTTAGGCATGGCAAGAATAGCCCCGCAAGAATCGCAAGTCAGGTTAGCAAGCACGCCCTCCCTCATGAAGACGTCGGTGTTTGGCCTGTTTTGCTCTTGCGTCTCTTCGCTTTACCTGACGTGCCTGTAGGTGTCTTCGGCGTCTTCTCGCCCGACTTCGCACCTCCATCTTTCGGCTTCTTGTTGCCGCCCAGGTCGAGCATTGACGGACTCTTGAAGGACATATTCAGCGCAGTGATGCCGGGAACCTGGAGCTTATCTGTGCGACCGGTCTTGGCCAGATTGAAAGCACCGGGCCTGCCCGTGATGGGGTTCTCGTCCTCGTAGTCCCCTCCGAATTGCGAGTGGATCTGCATGGAATACTCGGCATGTCGCATCAGCTCGGCCTCGAGTGATATGGGATCCGTTCCCTTAGGCTCGGATGCGCCGTTGACCTTACTCGAGGGCGCTCCGTCTGGTTTCGGCGTCGCTTCTTTGGGGTCGGCGGTATTGCGGGGACGGTTGGTGATGGTTGTTTTATCAGGCTTGTATACATGTCCTCGCGAGGGCGTCCATACGCGGGCCTCGTCCGCCGCTGGGAAGACCTTGCTAAGAGCGGAAGATATGGTTGCCTAGGATGCGAGTGTCAGCACGGCTCGACTCTGGCGTAGCGGAGACGAGAGACGTACGATGCGGAAGGCCAAGGTCTGGGCCAGGGTGGGGGCCATGTATACGTTTTCGTCTACTACGTAGTAGGCGGCATGTATGGCGATGTCGTCGTCGGGATCGCGCTTCCGGCGGGTCTGCTTCCGGATGACCCAAACGCCGGTGCCGGTGCCTGGGGCGGTCTCGGCAGGTTCCTGGGCGACGATGAACTCGAGACCGGACATCTCTCGCAGGCGGCCCTCGAAGGCCTCGCGGGTATGGATGAGATGGTGCATGGCGGGATTGTACTGGGACTGGGCGAACAAGACGGCGTTGTTGGAGGTCGGGTCGAAGAAGGGCGATTTCGCGAAGTAGAACAGCACCGAGTTACTGTGGATGCCCTGCATCTGCGCTGCCAACTCCGGATGGCGCCACTGGATCTCGTCCAGAGGAGGCTCTTTGTGAGCCGCCATGCTCGCAACAAGACCAATCAGAAGTACTGCAACAGGATCAGTCCAAATGAATAGCCAGCTAGCTGTCTTGGATCTTGGAGCTTGGGTGTTGGGTGTTGGGTGTTGGGTGATGGGTGTGTTGGGTGTGTTGAGGATGAAGATGGTAAGAGGTAGCTTTAAGTTGTAGTGCATGTCAAACATTGGATGGGCGAGATGGGCGCCCATACAGGGATACCCATGCGCTACTGTGCGTTGGTGGGGTACGCAGCTTGCAGCAGTTTGGTACATCCAATTACCTAAGGTACCTGGCAGGTTCTTAGCGGTATCTGTACGCCTCCGCGACATCAACTGCGACATCCCCAGCTTTTGATCTTCAATGCATCAACATCTTTAGGTATCTGTCCGTTGTCCTCGCGCCTCCGACAACCGTTCCTCCCGGATACCCCTTCCCATCACTAGGATCTAGAGCTCTCATCCCGCAACCAAACATAAAACCTCCATTTCGATCGCCTGATCAATACCCCGGAACATTCGCGTACGCCTGCCTTGCCAGTCATGGATCTTGTCGCAAGCATCCGCAAAACAGGGTCGCGTGGCGGAGTCAACTTCAACTGGGACGACGTCGCCACCTCTGCGCACCGCGAGAATTATCTCGGCCACAGCTTGAAAGCACCCGTCGGCCGGTGGCAGAAAGGGCGCGATCTCTCCTGGTACGCCAAAGGCGACGCGGCTGACGACCCAAACGAGACCCCAGAAGAGAAGGCCGCCCGCGAACGTAAGGAGGAGCTGAAAGCCATCAAAGAAGCCGAAGAGGATGCACTAGCACGTGCCCTGGGACTTCCCGTTGCACCGCGCAATACGACGGGCGCGAATGCAGTGGAAGTGAGCCAGCCTCGAATACCGCTACAAGACGGTGCGGCAGCGCCCGAGGCCGAAGGCTCTGGCCAAACCGCAGACCGGCAGCGCAACACTACGCACCGTGAAGGCCCGGAGAGGCGACACAAGCGGAGACATCGAAGTCGGAGCCGAAGCCGGAGCAGAGACGCAGACCGGAGAGGACGGCGACATCATCATCGCGACCACGACAGAGACAGAGAAGGAGACAGGCGTCGAGACAAGTCATCTGAAGATAAGCACGAGGCACGCCACGGTCGGGCAAGAGATGAAAGAGATGATAGACGCGCCCATCATAGACGAAGAAGTCATAGCCGTGAGAAGGAAGCACACAGGCCAGAAAGGCCACACAGGAGGCACAGAGACAGAAGCCGTAGCTTGGAGGGCTTGGAGCGCAGGCGAGCTCACGGAGATAGGCACAGGTCGAGGTCACGAGATAGGAGGAGGAGCAGGAGCCCACAACAGCACCGGCGAAGAAGCTCGGAAAGAAATTGAGTATTTATTGGTTGCGTGCTATTTCCTAGTGTCGATCACGGACACCTTTTTCCAAGCAAGAATATCATAGGCCGATGCCGTCCCTCATGCGCATTCTTCAGATACTACCAAGCCAATTTGCAGAATCAAGTTGGTGCCCAATCTTAGAGAAACATGGAAAGGTGAAGACCATATATCAAATGCGGTCTGAACCAGCTCGTCCAGCATACAAGGATCGTAGAGAAGAAGACTGAGTTGCAGGTCGGGTTTTAGACAAACTTAGAATCTACATAGTTACTACCTTCCATGTGCATATATGTAGCATCTTAAAGATCTAGTAATGGGCAAGAATTATAAGCTTGACATTCGAGGCTTAAAAATGCGAATGTCTGGAGGTATCTCGACGAGAGGCATTGAAGCCAGTATGTACCTCAGTAGGTACCTCTAGGTACCTAAAAGCTCGGGCTGTACGTGTACCCGGGGCAGGCACTATCGACCCCTATCGACACCTATAGTGGATACCTCGGATGGCGCTGGCATTGGGCAGTGAGGTTAGGTACCTCGGGGCACTTTCGCGGCGTTGATTCAATCCGAGGCCGTGGTTCGTCATCCACACCGTTCCGGGCGTTTCGAGTCTCATCTTTATATCGTCAGCATCCGCCCGAGTCTTAGCTGGAACTGAGGCTCACGACAACTGCAGCCAGCTCGCTGACCTGCTGCGCCGGACCAGACCCTTCACGTGTGTTTGCCGTCTTTGTTGTTTGCGCAACGTTTGCCACTTCTCCATGCTGCCTGTAACACCCATCCTTTCTATTCACTCCCTTCACCTTCACCCCATTCAATAGGCCGGGCGGTGTCTATCTATTAGTAATACCTATATATGTAGGTACTCGTCTATCCTGATTGCTACAGAACAGTGCAATGCCTATGACAGCGAGATATTCTCCATTTCAACATTTTTCACACCTCTTTTCGTATCCCAACCGGCCAGGTAACGCTTGTAATACCCGTATGACCCGAGGGCCCTGTAGGTAGGGCCATCTGTTATTTCTCATTTCTCGGCGCACACCCACCATGAACCCCTAGATTCGACAACCACTGCTGCCAATTCATCGAGATGGATTACGGAAAACTCCGGGCTGCGGCCCTGCAAGATGGAGAGGACGAGGAGGCCGTCACCGTCGACACCAGAGCCTTGATCGACAAGGTGCTGGCCAGATACTCGGGAGAGTGGACGACGCTGCGAGAACTCATCCAGAACGCCGCCGATGCCCAAGCCACCACCATCAAGGTCAAGTGGGAGACGCTGCCCTCGACCCAAGTGCCCCTGCCCGCCGTCGACGACCGATCCGAGATCCTGAAGCACATCATCACAAACCACACCCTCCGCCGCCTCGTCGTCCAGAACGATGGCCAGCCCTTTACCAAGACCGACTGGGCCCGCCTCAAGCGCATCGCCGAGGGAAACCCCGACGAGACCAAGATCGGTGCCTTCGGCGTGGGCTTCTACAGTGTCTTTGCCGACTGCGAGGAGCCCTTCATCAGCTCGGGGGGCGAGGCCATGGCATTCTACTGGAAAGGCAACGCTCTGTTCACTCGAAAAGTACAGCTTTCTGCTGCTATGAGCAGCCCTGATACAGCTTTTGTACTAGACTACCGAAATACCACCACTACCGTACCCAACCTCCTCTCCGTCGGCCAGTTCTTGGCCACGAGCTTGACTTTTGTCGCCCTGCAACATATCGAGTTTTGGATAGACGACTACCAGATTCTTTCTCTGCAAAAGAAGGCTAGTCCTAGCGCGGCTGTGACCATCCCGAGGGATATGGACATGGCCACGAGGGAAGGTCTCATGAAGGTCCGGACTGTCGACCGCTCCAGCGCTCAAATCGACGCTTCTTACATGAACGCTATAGGGTGGAAGCCCCAGACCGCAGCAGCAAAAAGCGAGACGTACGGTATGGGCGCCCCCGAAGTAAATTCACTACGGAGCTTTTTTTCTCGTCTCACTGCGAATGCCCCGAAGGTGAGCAAGGCAGCCAGAGAAGAGAAGGCCGTCCAAGATACCATCTCCGAGAACATTACGAGGCTATCAACATCCACTATTTTCCTGCGGGTTACTACTGGTTCCATTGCCACGTCGATCAAAGCGAGTTTTGCATCAGAATTGGAGAGGGCCACGAAGAAGCCTCCGCCAAAACTTACCAAATTATCAATCCTGACGTCTTCGTATGACGAGACCCAAGCATCCGGCAGCACGAAAGAATCAGATCCAGTCTCTGCCGCCACTGATGTCTTTGCATCGGTACTGCCAAGTAAGAAGGGCGGGCGGATATTCATTGGCTTTCCAACCACGCAGACAACGGGTGGCGGTATGCACATTTCGGCTCCTTCTGTTATTCCGACTGTCGAGCGCGAAGCCATCGACTTGAACGCGAGATGGGTTCGAAATTGGAACATGGAAATGCTACGAGCAGCAGGCATACTGACTCGACTGGCCTTCGTACATGAAATGAATGAACTTCAAAATAAGTTGCAAAGAGCCACAGGCAATACCATCACTGCTAAAGATTCCGCCGTCTTCATACCTGAAGCCCTGCATATCATGAAAGCGTTTACATTTAGTGATTCCACGCCCAGCGCTCATGTTTCCCAGATCATCGAGGAAGCATTTTGGACTGCGTACAAAAAGCCATACGTTGAGATATTCAGCACTCGTGGCGTGCTCCCGACGACTCAAGTGCGGCTGGGCTCTCAAGAATTAGAGAAGTTTGTAGGAGACATAGCTGTGGTGCCGCCCGAGTTGGAGACGGTTGGTTTTGTGCGGAAATTGATCGAATTCGACTTGCTCTCGCACATCACCGTGGAAGACGTACGCAAAGAACTTGCAGCAAAGCCACTGACGGAAGTTCAACTCCCCAACTTCATTCAATGGATAGCTAAAAAGACTTTACGAGGCGACCTAGATCCAACGAGCCGCGATCAACTTTTAGACGTAGCCGTTGCCATAGTGAACAAAAAGAGCGAAAATGACCAAGGCGACATAATAGCGCTCGGGAGTATTCAGCATTTTATGGGCACGCTCAAGATCCCACTCGACTTGCCACTGCCGCCTACTACCATACCGCTTGAGTTCACTAAAGCCTGCTCCCTGCAAGAGTTGCAAGCACTTTCGTGGGACCCCCTAAACCTTGCACCTTGGATCACCTTTGTTATCGAAACACGATGCAGCAGGTCTCCAGACCAAGACATGACCAAATCTCCCGATTTCGCGATCCGGATTTTGTCCATGATATCGAAAAGTTGGGAAAACCAGTCTCCCTCCTCAAAAGAGAAAATTGCGTCGTTATTAAAGGCCCACACTATCATGCCCACGAAATTAGGCATGAGAAGACCAACAGAGTCGTTTTTTCCTTCGGTCAAGCTATTTGACGACCTTCCAGTGATCGAATGCACACAGTTGAAAGACAAATTTTTGTCTGCACTCGGCGTTCGAAAGACCCTTGATCTTGAAACAATTTTCAAACGCCTCATGAACCCTTCAGAAAAGGGCAGCTCTGGAGAAGCACAATGGAGTCATGTCGAGCTGATCAAATATTTGGCATCCGTCCGCGAGGATATACCAAGTGATGATATGCGGAGATTGAGGGAATCCAGGATCTGCCCTGCCGAGGCTGGTCCGGCAGATAAGCGATCGTCTCAGTCCAGTCATCCGCATTACTCCAAGGTTTCTGATCTTTTCGAACCAAATCGCATCCTCCGACCTCTTGGGCTGAAGATCCTCCAATGGCCGGGCGGCGTCTTGAATCGTCCTTCGCCAGAAGGACAATTCCTCGTGGAACTTGGTTTAAGAACCCACCCGTCTGTAGCTGAACTTGTGGACATGATGTCTTCTACCGATGAAGATCTGCGTAGACTCTCTATGAGCTACTATGTGACTCACTTCACGCTTCATGATTATCGCTCCTATAATATGGCCGCCTGCCCTCGAGCATTTCTCCCAATCGAAGGGGACCCAGATAGGCTTGTTTCGCCAAGTGGATGTTTCACTAATGAGGCATCCGCGGTTCTGGGCTTCAGCATTCTCAGCCGAATACTTCACAGTGAAGCACAGAAATTTGGTGTCGCGAGAGATCCCCCAATTCAGGAATGCGTACAACGCCTTATCAAGAACCCCCCCGAATCGCAGCGAGACGCAATGATTGTGTTTCAATATTTCTCCAGCCGTATCAATGACCTTAGCAGCACAGCAGCAAAAAGCCTGGGCAGTACTCGGATTGTGCCGGTGAGGCGAAGAACTCGAGCATCGGGGTACTTTTCTTCCAACGATGCCGATGAAAAATTAGGTCCCATTAGTCACTTAACCCCACGTCAATGCTATCTTGGAAGTTCCGCCGTCTACGGCGAGATTTTCGATTTTGTCGATTTCGGCCACTCCGCCAACGCGTTCCTCAAAGCATGTGGCTCAAATGATGAACCCACCAAACTTGAGATTGCGCAGCGAGCAGCGACAGAGCCAGCACGACTACTCAGCGTACTCGGCAGCCCAGACAAGTATCTGAACCTGCTCCGGTCGCTAGCAGGCGACATGGCAGTTCTAAAAAGAGACAAGGTTTTATGGAAGACAATGAAGACATCACCCTTTCTTCTAGCTTTCAAGGAGATCACCAACCCCTCAAAAAGCAAATCGATAGATGCCGATGAAGATGAGGAAGCTGTTCGAACGTATCAACTTGGGAGACCTTCAGATATCGTCATTTTGGACGACATCATTAGTTATAGACTGTTCAAGGATCATCTGAAATGTGCTCCTGAAGAGGACCAGCTTGAGTCATTCTACGGAGCCCTCGGATCGCCGACCCTCTCAACGGTAGTTCAAGAGGATCTGAAACTCGGAAGCCATAGCGAGAAGCAAGATGGCGCGGTATGGCTACGTAAACACGTCCTGGAGCGATCAAAGATTTTTATCCACGAGTATGCAAAATATTCTCGGGATGTTATCAAGCATGACGCCAAATGGCTGGAGCAGAATCTGGGTGTAGAAGTTGTACGATCCGTTTCGCTTCGTCGAACACTTCGCGTCTCCGGCCAATCGCACGTCGAAAAGAGATCAGCGGCTATTTCCCAAACGAGGGCTGGATGGGTGCTCTTTGTGGATTCGGAATCGTCGCGTCCAGACATGTATCAGGTCGGCCAAGCCATATGCCAGTTAATCCTGAACCGGCCTAGCCAGCAGGC
This sequence comes from Astrocystis sublimbata, assembly GCA_022453515.1. NCBI lineage: Eukaryota > Fungi > Ascomycota > Sordariomycetes > Xylariales > Xylariaceae > Astrocystis > Astrocystis sublimbata. The sequence goes on along the minus strand of JAJNNY010000035.1, from coordinate 238,666 downwards.
GTATCTGCAATTCGAGCCATTCCTCAAGTTGAACCTACTGGACCTCAGAGCACGTGGGTACAACGTCGACCGCATTCTCCGAGCGAAAGCCGCGGAAGCTAGGATCGCAGAAGAAGAGAGGCGAAAAGCCTTGGAAGCGGAACAAGAACGCATTCGAGAGCAAGAACAAGAATTCACGAGACAGAATCAAGCCGCCGCTGCTACTGCAGCAGCAGCTGCGCGCGAGCAGAACAGGACTCCTCCTCCGCGCATGCCCGGGGGCTTTGACTCTCCGGACGAAAGCAATAGCCCTCCTCCTACGCCCCAACCCCCACAGAGACGAGGAAGAGGGCTCCTATCGAACATCTCGAGACGTTTTGGCTTCGATGTTGACGAACCTGAGGAGAAGCCTAAGAGCCTTACGGGCGCAGAACACCATCCTGAGCCTCTTCCACCTACCACAGCATCGCCTTCTGGCTCGAAGCCCATTAAGGATGGACAAGGGCACGATGGGAAAGTTACGAACCCAGCTATTGTTCACCAGAACCTTCTCAATGCTATCAAGTCAACGCGGGCCTATGACTCGTCGCAGCTGTACTCCCCGCCCTCCACTAGTACTGTCAAAGAGCAGGCGACATACTGCGATGACACGGCTGCCAAGGATCTGAGTCTGCTAGCGGATGCCTCGAATGGGATGCGGGTATTCGTGTCTAATAGTATTCCTGATGCCACGAAGGAAAACTTTGTGTCCGAGAACCACAGGGCGATCAACGCTTTTGCAAGCTTACTCAAGGACGTCGGTGACATATATAAGATCCCCAGGAGGGTCCTGCACATATTCTACGACGAACAGGGTGGAACGATTGCTTTCAACCGCGAGGGCAGCATCTTCTGCAACTTACGCTTCTACAACCAGCTACACAGGGACCAGACGACCCCTGAGGGCATGGCCGAGGCGTCGGTGTGGTGGTGGGTTGTCCTCGCGCACGAGCTGGCGCACAATATCATCCATCCGCATAATGCCGATCATAGCTATTACACGTAAGTTTGCTACCTCATCATCAACTTCTTATGCAACAAAATAGGCATGTCGATCGTATGGATCAGGGGATTAATTAGCTTTTCGATATTGATAACTGACTGACATTGGTTGTTCTAGTGAGTCCTTCATACAGCAATATTTTCCCCTGATGATGATGCGCGCCACGGCAATTATGGGAGAACCGCCAGCTCAAGAAGCTCAAGCTCAAGCGTTGCCTCCTGCTGGGTTGCAGCAGCCTTTGGTTCCGGAACGGCGGGATACCAATAGCAGGGCCTCGGGCCCGCCGCCCCCGTACCGGGCGACTTAGAGAGAGAGATCCCGGACCCGAACCCGAGCGTGGCGGTCGCGTCTTGCGGGGCGGACGGAGTGAAGTTGATTGATTTCTATCTGTCATGCATACGAGGTTTGTCTTTGTTGTTACGTGGCTTGCATGCTTGCATTCATCGGTTCAGGGTTTAGGGTTATTTCCTACTACCCAGGTACTTAAGCATATACGAGAGAGATGGCAGAGCGAAGAGGATACACAATACACAACACACGCCACTATTCAACGAGGAGAGATGAGATGAGATGGGCTGCGGTGATGGCTGTGCTGTATGCTAGAGAGAGTACTTAATCTATAGATGGACATCGTTTCATCGTTGTACTTGCTGGTATGCCATGCCGGTAGAACGGGCGCATACTTAGTTTTTAGACGGCAAAGAGGATAGGCATAGCATAGTACATGCATCGGATCCTAGATTGTCTACAGTGTTCTTGTTGTCAAGTGATCTATTCGTGCTGAGTAAATTTCCACGCTGCAAATTACCCTGTATAGTGAGTGAGTGGCTCGGCTTTGCTATAGTAGCTGTCTTGGATATTTGTTTGCATTTCCAAAGACGTGATTTCTTTTTTTTTACCAAGTGTGTGATTGAAAGCCGTGCTGAGCTGGATGGAACACAGAACACAGAACATCGGACATGTCAGATACATTACGACTACTACCAGATCTTTAGGATCAGGTCGTGTCTTGTACCTACATCCCATTTGTCGGTCAAGTCGAGATATTTAGTGTCCGTCAAGAGCCCTGAGATATTTTCATTCAGCTCTAGGGATATGAGTGGTATGCATGCCTACCTATATATACAAGACATCATCTGTAGCATGGCTGCCCAAGTCTGAGGCCAATATACCTCTCCTTATCAACCAACTACTTACCGCTCGTCAACACATGAACCACACCACACCCCCTCCCCCTTACTCAGTAACCCACCCCTTCCCCGGAACTTTCCTCTGCACCACCTTCGTCACCGGCAACGGCCAGCCCAGCCCACCCGTATTCTCCGCCCTAAGATACGGCACGACCCAGACCTCCCTCGTCGTCGCACCCGGCGCAGCCATGACTTCCTTGATCGGCTTCCCATACGTCAGCAGCGGCGTGCCCTTGGCGAGCGACGCCAGCTGCGCCCCCGTCACGTCCGTCAGCGCCAGCATGCGCGTCTTTGGCTTTTTGGTATTGGCGGCTCCGATAACGCCTGAGGCTGTTGCGCGCTGCAAGCTGCTGTAGACGATGTAGGATGGCAGTTCTTGTAGACTGTAGTGTGCGAGGTTGCTTGATGGGTGGATGAAGACGGCTTTGTCGACGATGTCCTCGGCGCTGCTGCTATGGAGGTGGAGAGGCTGTAGAGGTAGATACGGCACGTCGATGGCGCGGCGCGGCTTACGCGCCACCTCGGGCGGCACGGGTGCCAGGTCGCCGCGGATAGCGACCTGGTCGATGAAGCCGGCCGCCACCATCTGCTTGAGCGCCGTGACCTGCTTCTCGCTGGGGCGGTCGAGGCGTTCTTGGAAGGCGAGGTTGGCGAAGGCGGGGACGTCTTTCTGTAGGAGGGTCGTGATCTGCTTGCGCAGCTTCTGCGTCTCTTGCAGGACTTTGTAACGTACGAAGTGGGAGGTGCACCAGCTTTCTGTCGGCGTGTGTGCGAACTCGCCCACGACTTGCAGCACCTTGATGGCGTCGGAGGCGTCGTCGAGGGCGCGGAAGGTCCGGTGCACCTCGTTGTATTTGCGCCGCGCCTGGGCGCGCTCGTTCTCGGCGGCGATGATCTCGTTCGTGCGGTAGTTTTGCTCGCTGGCTTCTTCGTCCACGGTGGGGATTACTTGGGCTTCTGGGAGGAAGATCTCCGCTACGGATAGGCCTGCTACGAGGCAGATGGTATAGGGGATACAGCCGTGCAGATGGCCGACTAGCAAGATGCGAGCGAACCGTGGCGGGAGGGGCAGTTTGCTCATGGATTTACCGAACTTGGTGGCGTGGCCTTCGGGGGCTATCGCCGAGAGATATTGTAGCTGTTTCTCTGCCTTGGCGAGACTTTGCCGGCTGGGGGGCGTGGGAAAGGGGAAGTTCACCACGTGTTTCAGATTCATGGCCTTCAGCTGGAGCACGACTCCATCTATCGGCATCTTCAGGATTTCGGGCTCCGCGAACTCCTGGAAATCCCTCTCGTACACTGCCGACGAATACAGCCGCCAGGCGTGTCCTGGACCGGTACGTCCTGCTCGACCGGATCGTTGATTGGCACTTGCTTTGCTTATGAAACCAACCTCGTAACGTTGAACGCCCGTGTTGGGGTCAAAAATGCGCTCCTTGGCCCTCCCACTACTGAAGTTAGCAAATTAGGCAGGGGGCACAAGAGTAGGTGTCTGCTTACCAGTCTATCACATACTTGACCCCAGGTATTGTCAGGGATGTCTCCGCGACGTTGGTAGCAAGTATGATAGAGCGTGAGCCCTCGGGAGGCTCATCGAACACGCGCATCTGCTCCCTGACGGGAAGCAGGGAGTATAGCGGTAGTATGTGCATCTTGAGTGGTGTCGCCTGGCCTGTTTCATTGGGCACATCGAACTCGGCCTCTTCTTCCTCGTCCATGTCTGACCCGTCCTCGTTGATATTCAAATCATCAAGTTCCGTGCCCTCAACGGCATCGTCTGTCAGCCCGAACTCAATGTCTTCCGCCTCTAACGGCCCGTCGTTCGCCGAAAAGCGGACTTTTGGATAAGATGCAGATTTTAGACCCGTTGAATGAAGCTTCAATTTCTGACTTAATCTGGAGATCTCGTTCTGACTGGTGAGGAATACCAACATACTCCCCGGTGGAAGCTTGCGGTGGCCACGTATTACTTTATTGAAGGCTTCTTCGACATAATCGGCCTGTGTTCTCCTGGCGAAATGGAGGGTTACAGGATACTGCCGACCCTCAATGTTGAGGACCGGTGGGGGTGAAGGGAAGAGCTTGGAATTAGTAACATCACTGATACGGAGGGTCGCGGACATAACTACACAATATCAGTTAGTATCAAGAATACTGAGAGTATGTGCCAAGATTTTGACAAGTGAGGCAAAAACAGTGTTCATTTTGAAGAACGCATAAATAGAACGTCAATCCGGGTAAAGAACACTCACTGATTAATTTCAAGGGCGAAATCGTTGAATCCTCTTTAGCCAGTTCCTCTCTTAACTTGACCGTCCTGCTGAGCATTCCGATCAAGACATCTGTGTTCAGACTCCGCTCATGGGCCTCATCGATGATTATAGCAGAATATCTTTGTAGGGCGATGTCATTGCCGATTTCCCTAAGCAACACACCATCCGTCAAGAATTTGAGTCTTGTTTTCTCGTTTGAGGTGCCCTCAAATCGGATTTGGTATGCAACAGTGTCTGAATAGTTGCCCAGCTCGGTCGAAACACGTTGACTCACAGAGACTAGTTTCGGTCAGTTATTGCTGCCTTTCCCCCCAGCTCGCTCAAGGGAAAGAGGTTTTATTCACCTGCTGCAACCTTCCGAGGCTGTGTGACTACGATCTGACCCGGCGTGGGTGAGTCAGGAGCACCATATCCTGCTTCGAACAGCATTTGGGGCACTTGCGTACTCTTTCCAGAACCGGTAGCACCGCAAATAATGACAGTATTGTTGTTGTGAATCGCTTCCATTATTCTCTGCTCCTCTGCTACAACAGGGAGCTTTAGCCTTGCCTCTTGTATGTCGGGGCTCCTTTCAACCACGACACTGTAAGCTTTCCGCTCAGTATCATTTGTTGGCTGGAGCTCTATAGGCAGGGGTTCCTGCTCAATCGGTCTCGGTTTGAAATTTTTGGGTACCGGCATATCGGAGACTGTACTGCTGTTATTGCTTGGTTGATAGCCGAGGGCGGTATTTCTTTGCGCATGTGCCCATGCCTTGAATGCGGAGGAACGTTCCTTTGCAGAAACCCCGTCATCTTCGCTATTGTCGCCGTCGCTGTCGTCATCTTCCGATGAGGACGCATCTTCGTCACTTGCGTCCTCCTCTCCTGATGACTTTGTCGAATCGCTCTCCAAGCCCTCTTCAGAGCCATCGCCCTCGGCTTCATCGGAGCTGAAACCACCCCATGAAGACACTTCATCATCCTTCTCTTCATCATCATCTTTTTCAGCGATTTCATCAACGATTATAGCTGACGGATCCTCGAGCGCGAAGCGTGGTTTGCCCGCGGTTTTCGACTTGACACCACCGCGTTTTTGCCTTTTTGGCAAGACAGGCTTCCCTTCGTCATCTAGGTCTAAAGGTCGTTTCAGGCCAGAACCGGCCGCTATGGCTGCAGCTGCGGGCTCATGCGCCTTGATTTCTTCAGGTCTCGGTGCTTCTCTCGTCCGTTGTGGTAGCTGCTCGTCTCCGTCAGAGGATACCTCATCCTCACTATCCTCATCGTCTGGCTGCGCGACTGGCTCAGATCTGGGCTCAAACAGGATGCTCTCGTCACTCTGAGCAATACCAGCTGCCCGTTCCCTCAGTGCACGGCTCATCTTCTGCCGTTTCGTCTCTTTGGCGGCGCCTAGGTTCCGACTGCTCGCAAAAAGACTTGTGTCGATCTTGTTTGCGGCCAGCTGCGCCAAGAGGGCTCGGTTCTCATCTTTGGCGAGCTTCTTGTCGATGTATTTCCCCAGGCGCTTGGCCTTCTGGCTGCTCATCTTGGCGTCGCCTCTGAGGTCAGCCTTCATCTGAGCCCTTTGGGCCTCATGGGCCGCCTTCTTGGCGTCTGGCAGGATTTCGAGCGCATTGCTGTCGGACGCCGCCGTCTGTGTGGTGTTGCTGCCATCCTCGGCGGCCTGCTGGGCTTCTCGAGCCTCTCGCGCAATCACCTTGTGTTTCCTCTGGCGAGGGACGAACTTTTTAGCCATCCCGTATAAAGCTTAAATGGTGATTGATTAAAAAGAAATTCCGTAACATTAAAACTCGGTTGATGTAGAGAAAATTACTGAGATATGCCGATGAATTCGGCCTGCAGTTCATTGAACTTATGGTTGTGTAAGTAACTGTACTGGTAGTACCCTGCTTGACATCCTTAACTTGGAAATTTTGACCGCCTGGCAGAATTAGTGAGATATCGCCACTACTGGTTTAGCGCGGGGATGCTGCGTCCCATTCTTGCGCAGCTGTAATGAGATGTACATAGGTACATTCAAGCACTACAGAGCCCCACGAGCTTCGTCGCCAATTGTACCTAGCCGCAGCCAAGCGCAGTCCGCAACAATCCCAACTTCTGGCTTGATCTGATATGAGATTAATCGTATGAACCGTGCAATCACATTGAACTTCGTTTATATCTTCATTGATGAGAGATAGCCATCATGGATCCAGTTGAGACTATTGAGGAACCTTTTCCCGCTGCGTCCAAGTACGCTACCGGTCAAATTGATGGTATTTCAACAGAAGCTACTGCGCTGTACTTCGCCGACAGGATTCTCGTCACTCTATGCCAAGAAGGCCGGCTTTCACAATGGGTAGTCTTTCCTGGCAAAGGGCTGGAGTAGGAGCAAGCGCGTTAACTACGAAGTCTAGATTCAAGTACCTTTGTCTGCTCCCTCCCCAGCTGCCGGAGCCGTGGCCCTTCCAAATGAGAGCCTTCTGCCCATGTCGCATCTAACCCCAAAGACCCTGCTCGGCGGCGCTGGCGAGGAGCGCGAAACTCTAGCGCAGCTATATGCTGTCCAGATCGCCAGCTACGTTGCGAGACGCGACCTCGAGGAGCGCCGCACCTTGGTCGTTGGGCTTGGCCTGCAACGACTTCGATCAGATCGAGACGCATTCTTTGATGTACTCGAACTGATTCAGAAAGTACTATGAAGGCTTGTCTGTATACAGTTTGGAAGAGGACAAGGAATCAATGACGGCTCAACAACGAAAAAGTTGGTATTACCTATGCAGCTACGACAACGGCGCTGGGGGCCATAGCCTGCTTTGCCTCTTTTTTTGCGAAGTCTTCTCTCTCAATCTTGAATCGCATCTGACACCCTGCTTGATGTCAGCGATCATGGATTCATTGGTGGACATGGGTAGTTCCATACAATCGCCGCAGCATATTGGCTGATATTTGGCTGGGTTCGACTCGGAGGTACACGAGGGCACGACGCCTTCAACGCAGTTGAAGTTCAGACCTGGTTGAATCAGTCTCACATACAGCACCTCGAGCAGCGATACGGGCTCACCAAAAAAGAACGGCATTGACACTCGTTCTAGGGTAGACTCGTTGGTGACGCGATGAACGGTGGACTTGTAGATGTCGTTACAAAGCCGCATCATGTAGTCGCCAATATTTACCACGAGCGTGCCTTCAATTGGCGAGGCCTTTATGCCATTAGCATTTGCTACACTTCGTCATGTCCATGTTTTTACTTTGATCCATTGGCCCTCCCGAGTCAAGACTTGCAGCCCGCCAACGCTATCCTGCCAGAGCAGGGTGAAGAGCTGCAAATCGGTGTGGCTACCCAATCCCACGAACTTCTGCTCGATTTCATCTTGAGTCCTGGCGGGGTAGTAGTTGAAGACGCCGCTGTGCAGATTTCCCCATTAGCAGGCCGTTCATCATTGTGTGAACACATGATATCAAGATGCGCACTCTGCTCCAGGATGTGTCACTTTGTCGTCCCAGTAGTCCTCCTCAAGATCGAGCGACAAGGCAAACATCCTGACCAATTGTCTAGCCAATCGGAGGCAGGCGCTCCAATAAGCCACGCAGTCTCGCTTGAAGTCGGGCAAGTTCTGCGTGCCCTCCCACACGAAGTCCTCGCCACGAATCCAGCGACGCACATCTTCGGGCAATTGCGCGATGTCCTTGGGGTGGTCGGGATCAAGTTCGGGGGAGTACCGAAAGCTGAAAGCCTCTCGCACATCGACAGATTCAATAGGTGATATCTGGGTCCTACGCTTCCCTAGGTAGCCGTTGTAAAACTTGCTGTGCTTGTGTGAGCCGATGAGGTCCTTCACCTCCTGCGGTTGTCTCATGAAATTGAGAACTTGCTCCCTGCAACGTGCGATAGTCTCGGAGGGAATACCGTGATTCTTGATATAGAAGAAACCATTCTTGACAGCCGCGACTTTGATCGCCGCGCTCACTTTCTTGCGCTCCGATATCTCGCTGGAAAACATGGGCTCTAGATCGATGACCGGGATCTCCTGCGGCGTGCAGTCTCGCGGCTCGAACGGCAGCACGTCTCGATATACCGGGCCAAGTGCCGTGCGGAGCTCAAGTTTCGTAGTCGCCATTTGCGCTTTGCTGTACAAATTACCTAGGTATATATGAACCTCGATGTCAAGTACAAAACAGCCTGATTATTAACGAGTCCTTGTGGTGTTGGTGTATTTATTTGCGGCATCGATTTCAGCAATCAGAAGAGTATTGTAGATTACAGCGTCACACCTTTTGTTTTTAACTCCGATCTTAGCACCGCCGCTCTCAGACATGGGTCTCGATCACCTACGGCTTCCGACGGCTGCTACCCTACAGTGCCTGTTAGTGGCCGAGCTACTCCCAAGGAACTCATGATTGAACACGACAACATCTAAGCTTTAACTACTAGGACTTCTAGCATACAAGAGGACCTCAAGGAAATAGAAACGGCTCAATCACATTCGCCTTTCCTAGATGCGTTAAGCTATTAGATAATTACCTCTGTCGAGACCTGTATACAGTATAGCAGTTGCACAAGCACCCCATGATGGAGGCATGCCACCTTAGTTCGATACCTAGCTACGAGGTTTTTTACTAGAATGGCTCATCTATTAATACTCGATAATTCCCAATAGAGTCCTCGGGCATTGAATACTGAAGCATTTTTGAACATGGCCGAACCAAATTCCCGATGATATAGAATACACGACGTAGGAACCGTAAATTGGCCAGGACTTGCTACGGCATGATCTCGGGTCGGCTCGTGAGTCCCGGACCGGGACTACTGTGCCCGACCGAGCGCTCGGCAACATGAATAATGAAGAGGTAGGGAGCCTTCCTTATGAACATCATCACACGACTATTTTTGGCATGTCATTTAGTCCAGCTGAAAGCTGAGACGGTGCACACTTAACTATAGGCGATCTTGTGAATCATAGAATCGAAAAGCTGTCTCACCAACGACGGGAGATCTGCAAAGTCTGCAGTAGATCGCTACCTAGGGGTAAGTAAATCGGGCGAACCTTGAAAGATACATGCCGTTTGGGTGTCGGATAGAAACCCAGCAACCCGCTTATTACTTACAAGATTTACGTCATGTCCGGAAGGGATCAAGTTCGCCGACTTCTCATGATACCCTGGTCTGCAATCCCTGAGGATGAAGGTAAAATGCGTGACTAAGCCATGTTCATGAGGACCTGTAATGATATAGAAAATTCTTTAGATTTAGATTAAGATTTGAGCAGCTGTGACTTTCTCGTTTCCATGTTTTCACTCTCTTTGCAGTGGGTTATGACATGCTTTAAACTTAGAAGATGGTGTTGTTTATGATAGTTCCGCAATATCCGCCAGGACTAGCCGCCCAGCCCAGGTAACTTTCTTTTTCCAGAACAATGTCGCACCACATCTGCCAACAGATCCCCTCGGGAATGTGGAGGGGATGCGGGCATCCGGGGTAATACAATACCTATTGCCGCGGAACATTGTCCCTGCATCCGCTAGCCCTCAGTCGAGAAAACTAGCACCTTGTTGTTCAGATCTTGACCAACTAAGACAACTATCGGCCTATCATGGGTGCGTGGCGCGTTGCCGATTGCTAGTGAACCGGGCGGCCGGGAACCTGAAGTCTGAAATGGATCAGCCATTGACCTGTGTCATATCTGCAGGAACAATGCGAGCCCGAGCCGCAAGAGCCGCATTGTTCCACTCAATCACTAATTGGCAAGTTATGGACCAGAAAAACATGTTCTTCATCATTGTGCTGACACTGTAATAATAGGGGGCGACAGTGAGGGCGCATATTTCCACACAAAGACGTTTGAAGGGTGCAGTGGTACTCCGCGAACTCCGAGGGGTCTAGATCGAAGCGGTGACTTGACATATGATATCCAGCCTACCCCAGAGGTTGGAGCAGTAACTTGTCTTAGATCTGAGCCAAATTATTGATCTTGCAGCTGAACCATCTCAGCTAGCTCAGCTACAAAGAAACTTCCAGTGGGGCAGGATTGGATGATCCTCCCAACCGCAGAAATGTGTCGGATGGTCCTGGTTGGGGATATCTCAAAAAGGGTCAACATTCCCTTGTCTACGGGATACTACCTTACATTTCTTGTGCAGCTAACAGTTATAATGCGAGATTTTACTTCCCAAGCGACTCGGCACTTTCAACTATGGCATGACTATGTTCCCCTTCTCTCAGACTCTTGATAAGCGACTCATTCTTGCGCTTAAAACATACTTAGCTGTCTGTCCATCGCTTGTCGAAACTCAGACGCCGTACTCGAGTCTCTGTTGCTCTGCCCCTGTCAGAACATGGCGTCAAAACTTTCTGAAGAGAAGGCGACCTGCATGGTTACAGAGAAGCCTGAAGAGACGAAGCTAGAAGCAGTAGGCGATAACACAGCATGGCTTCAGGTACTTGGAGCCTTCCTAGTATACGTTGCTACGTGGTTCGTTTCCTTTCCCGCTATCACGTAACTTCCTCCTCGCTGTTCAAGATGCCTTTATTGACACCTGATCAAGGGGCTTACTCAGCACCTACGGCTCATACCAAGCCTATTATGAGGCCAACATCCTCTCTGACACCCCCACGGATCAGATCGCCTGGGTTGGTACCATTCAAGGGGTGCTTCTTATCCTAGGTGGTGTTATCACGGGTCCGATTTACGACCACGGCTATATGCGTCAGCTGCTCTTTGCAGGGACCTTTTTCACAATCCTCGGCGTCATGACACTGAGCTTTGTCACTCAGTACTATCAAGTCTTGCTGTCCCAAGGATTCTGCATGGGAATCGGCGGCGGGATCCTCTACATTCCGAGTCTCGCCCACGTCACGGCTAACTTTGGACCCAAGTTCCGCCCCCTCGCCGTGTCCCTGGCAACGGTAGGAACCGCAATTGGCGGCATCGTCTATCCGATTGTGTTCGATCAGGTACTTACCAGGGTGGGATTTCCCTGGGCAACGCGCACGTTGGGGTTCCTCACCTTTGCAGAGCTCGCAGTTGCTCTGGTAATCATCTTGCCCCATCATGCAAGAGTGCGCTCCAAGCATGCCAAAAGCGGAACAGTTACGGCGCGCCCGTTATTTGATCTGGCGGCTTTCCGGGACATCCCGTTCATGATTTTCTGCCTCGCTCTTTTCTTCATGTGGTCGGCCTACTGGGTGCCTTTCTTCCTGATCCCTACTTTTGCAGAATACGCGCTTGGTGCGTCCCAGTCGTGGGGTTTCTACATTCTTGTCATCACCAACGCCGCGACGATTCCGGGACGACTGTTGGCCGTCTTCATCATTGCGTACCTTGGTGTTGCTCGGGGCATGTTGGCCTGCAGCTTGGCTTCGGCCATTATCTTTTATTCATGGGCTGCTGTTCACACCTTGGCGGGGTTCGAGGCGTGGATTGTTTTCGTCGGTCTCATTATGGTTCCCCTTGCTGTATTTTACCCGGCTATAGTTCCCCTTCTGAGTCCCAGTCAAGCAGTCGTTGGTGCGCGCTTGGGTATATCCTCCGCTGCAGCGGCTTTGGGTATAATCCTCGGTGCCCCGCTGAGTAGTGCGCTCATCGATACTGCAACGGGATCGTTTTGGAAAATGCAGGTTTTCATCGGGAGTACGATGTTGGTTGGAGCCGTGCTGATGGCTGTCGTGTGTTGGAAGCTGAAAGCTCATTGATTATTAGCCCTTGCAATCTACAGATCAGTTGGCTTTAGCCCGTCACTATGTTTATCCCTGAACAATTGAATCAAATGGAAAGTGCACCAATTGCCAAGTTCGAGGTACGGACGACGTTTGTATTGCCCTTATCACTCACTGTTAACGTCTATCCCACCCCCTAACAGCATGTGTCATGGCCGGCAACATTAGACCCCTATAATTGTGGCTAAGCAAGCTGCCACACAGCATAAGCCACCTTATGTCACGCTACTAGGTGCCAAGTCCGCGAATGGCCGTTCGTTACTAGACTCGCGCCTAGACTAGGTAACCATCTAGTACACCTGGGTCTGCAGCTACCGATCGGTCAGAGCCATGCTGGTATCACCAAGATCTCGGTGAATACGGGCGAGGTTGCAATGGGGAGGGTATTTCTCACTTCAATTGTTCAATTGTGTTCACTTCGAGCGAGCGGCAGCGATAGCTGGGGACATACTGTCGTGATGATTGGACCAGACAGGGGTTAGGGGCTGATGCAACTGTGACAGACGCGGATCGTTCCGGCATCTCCCGTGTGTCAGACGAGCCGCCATCGAGCCCATTTCTGATCCATAGTCGACATTCCCCTAGTTGGAGATTGGCATAGTATGCTTTGACTTGGCATAAGTAGCGCCTCATAGCCCTCCTACATCTGACTATTTACGGTTATCGCGGTTAATGGTAATCACGAGATGTGTTATGGTCAGGAAATGTGGACACTAAGGTTCCTAAGCAATTCATATGAGAATCGAACATGTCAGTGCGATAAAACCGCATCATAAATCGGAGACTGCATTTGGTGATAGGGAGTCATCATTCAACAACTTCTATCGAAAGCATATCTGATATATAACATCCGTCCCCCCCAAACTCATAGCGTAATTCCCCAAGTGAATGTTGCAAGTCATTGACAGGTCTTGGAGAACTGGGGCGCGGCTTCGAAAGGCAACATATTTCCAGCTTCAACTGAATCGGCCTGGGCGTAGGTATTGGCGTATTTCCTTCCACAAGCTGGACTTTTCAACACTGAAGTGGTTTCGTGTCGACCATATTGGTCAACTTAGTGGCTCTGTGTGGTTTTAGTAAACTAGTGAGGGACTTGGTGTGGTTGGTTGAGATGTGGCTCACGCAGCAGGAGCAAGACGAGCTACACCAAAAGATCAGCATTCAAATCGCTAGTATGTGGAACGCATTGTCGGAGCTTACCAGTCGTTGCAGGAGCAGGAGTTGCAGGCGCAGGGAGACATGGTGATTGGTTGGGGTTGTGGATTGGAGCTGGGCTCTTGTTGTTGATTGGATGGTTTCTTATCTGAAGTGGCTGAAGTTGTTGGAGCGGATGGAGAAGAAGTGAGAACCTCTTTGGATGATGGGCACCCTCTCGTCTTATATAGACCTCAGTGGCCCCAAGGAGTCAACCCTTCTCGCCCCCTTCTCTGACTTTCGAACGCCAGCCTCGGCCATCTCGGCGAGCTCTCCACTACGAGTCTACGACCACACGCCATTCCATACCGATCTGGAGTAGTCGGAAAATAGTCGAAGGGTGATGCTTCGAGCACTTGTCATATTCTACGCTCGATGTGTGGGGGACGCAGGGTTCTTGGCCATCCCACGGCCGTTCACCCCTCACGCCAGTCAGCCCATAATGTGCTCTGAATGGCCCGGTTCGCAGGATTTGGAGACCGGTGGTCGCTTCACACCACACCGGTGGTAGTTTCTAGGATTATTGATGGCTAGGAGTTCGCCGCCCGACTTCTGTCTCGACAGCTGTTTGGTTCGAGATAGACGTTCGAACAAGGTTGTTTTTCGGGTTTCCCAATGTAGACACGGGAGGCTGAACAGTTGCGGCCACCAACATTGACCTGTATCCAACCAAATCGATAACATTTACTAACAGCAAAAACTATGCGTCTGCAGCCAGACGAAACAAGCAAGCACGCGATAGCATTGGAATTGGCATTGAAACTGCACGTTGGCCCTACCGACTCTAGTCGGGGAGCAAGAGCGGAGCGCCCTACCCGATGGGCATAGAAATCGCGCAGCATAGAGCGCGGTCAAGGGCCAGCCCGGCCGATGTGGCATGACCACGATGCGCAATGTCTGCGAAGGCCCAGCCGGGCCGGGCCAACCCAGTCAGGCCAGCCATCACGGGATACTATACTCGGCGACAAAGCCAACGACTAACCTCAGAGCTAACACGCAATATACTTAGTTGCAACATGTAAATGATCTCAAGCGCCGGGCTAAAGGAGAGTCATGAGATGGCGGTCGACGTGTTAGTCACTAGGCAGACACTGAAGGTGCACATGACCAGGGGGTATGAAGGCCCGTGACGAGGCGTGGGGGTACAGAAGGGTTAGCTAGAAGCCGAGGTGATTTACATGATGCTGATCAATAGTTGAAGGAATAATAGTGTAGGCACTTGCGAGGGGCTTTCCCGAATAGATGGGATAGCCGTGACTACTACACGATGGTACGAGAAGATCGTAACAGGTTGACAAATTGACGGCCGTCAGGTCTGCTTTGAGAAGGGTCATCGACATTAGTAGAGACGGGGCAAAGGAATGAAAAGCTTTCTTGTATATAATTGTCATAGTTTCCGGTCGAATAAGGCGAAGAGTCAGTCTCACTCTTCTAATCTTGGAACATTCACTTGACTTTTCATCGCAGAGGCTCAGTTGTGAAACAATGAGTTCAACTATGCGTTGGGATCAGAACATTGCGCTGCTGTGGAGGTGAGAGGCGAAAATTTTCACTTGTCCCGGGGACACCGATGTTATTTATGCTACTATACACTGCTTTGTGATGAATGAGAACCTTGATGAGCGATGAGGACCTTGATGGTCAGATCTGATACATCTGTAGCTATGGCCGTCTCTTATTCGTCTACGTGGTGAGTTTAAGCGGGGCAACCAAGAGCACCTTATGATATATTCATCTCTTCAACCATAACATATCGAAAGAAGTGAGATGATTGAGATGATTGAGAGATAAGTTGAGATAGTCAATTAAATATGGCTAAGGAAGACCAATATCTGCGATTTCTAGAACTTCCGGTCAATAAGAGAACAAGGAAAATGCACATGGGTGCCGACGCAATAGGCACCCCTGAGAAGGTGATATAGTAATTACAATTAATTAAAGAGAACATGACTAACGTCCAAAAGAATCCAGTACGTAATGTGATGCTTCATTGAGAAGTCCCGGTGTATGAAACAGTCTAGCCCGAGCAAAACATCGTTGCAGCGGTGTTATTAGCCCCGATGATCAATATTACCATTCCGCAATGGCCTCTCACTCTGATACGAAATATCTCACAATGTAATTGCTATTGGGAAGATTGTGTGAGTGGGAAAATTCGACAATGTTCCATCAACCCAGCGTGTCAATTGTAGCAAAACCACAACTAGATAACTGAGCGAATTCACCAACTCAGAGATGGGCTTTCATGCTCCAGTAATACAGGTGAAAATACTTGCACCTATTATTTATCTAGCTACCGACTAAACAAGGTCGGACTGAAACGCTTGAAGTAATTATCCTATGTCACAACTAAGAGTGACTGACAAGCATCGCATTTCTTACAACATTTGACGACTAACCGACTAACCGACTAATCACGTGCTACAGAAATATGTCAAGTAACCCACTATTCCGGCGCTTGACGTTCGATGTCAAAAGAAAAAGAAGATCATGACAATTCGAAATTCAGTTGCCATGTCACAATTGAAGATCGTCTTAGGATATGAGAGATGTGAGACTTGATCACTACAGCCCCGTGAAGGAGCAAGATGATGAGATCATTGGGATGTCCCCTGTCTAAATTTGAAATTCGTACATATTATATTTTAGCACTAAACGACCCCTGCATAAGCTGTGCCGAGGCTACACCGTGATACTTGGTCATAATAATAGTGTCTAACTTCAGTCGTGTGCTCTCTTTCCCAAAAGGTTCACGCTGTTTACCTTTTTCGTTCCAGGTGTACGCAAACCATTGGACACTTCAGCGCCACTAAACCAATTTGACAGATTGTCTTCAAATATTGTCCCAAAACTTGCTTCCGCCCAGACCTCGGGTTTCGCAGTACCATATGCCGACTTCAACAAATTCATCCTCAGTGCCTGTTGGTATAAGGAAGCAGGAGGCAAAGCATGATTTCTGGATCAGTCACGTGCCTGACTTTCTCCTGACAAAAGTGGCCGTAGATGTTGTTGAGGCTGCAACGCAATGTCAAAAGCATCCAAAGCTGATCTAATTGCAAAGAGTCTTCCGGATGTTTCTCGTGGCCTAGTGTAGTCCAGTCCAAATGCAGGGAGGCGGTATACTCGCCATCCTCTGATAACAATGTGCAGTGGTATTTCAAGCCAAACCATCAGCGTTCGGAATCTGGCGTCTCGATTACATTGCCCTTGCCCTTGTAGAGAGGGAACTGGAACAGCTTTGCATGAAGCTCGAGAGTGCCGATTGACACGCGACAATGTGAATTCGGGGCTCTCCGGACGATATCGGCCCTTTTCAGCTCAAATTCGTACGAGATTTCGAAAAGGTCTGACCCAACCCCTTATATCCATTCAAGGCCACAAGGATAATGTGCCCAGCTCCAAGAGGGGGCAATATAATATACTTCGGGGTGTCATCGACGAATAAGGGGTCCAAGGAGGACCCCGGTGTAGATTCGATTTCCATAATCCAGCCAGATACTCTTGCTCGAAGAACATCTTGTTTGTAGCTCTAGAGAGCGCGGAAAGCGCAGGAAGCCTTTGCGGCTCGTATGACAGTGCTCGGTTGCCGTACGTTTAAGCTAAACGATACTAAGCATTCAACATCATTTCAACGCTTCTCTCAGTTCCTAGAAACGAAGCATCGTTAATAAGTCGAGAACCCTCTGCTGAAACTTTTAGTTGTACAAAACTAACGTGAGACGTTGATGTTCGTTGATTCATGGCCAAGAAGGTCCGGGAAAGTATCTTCTAGCTTGTACAGTTGCTCTCCGTCAAATCCCATCTTGGCGCCAAAATCTTCTATGTTTTTTTAATCAACTAAAAATACTTACTGTGATCGTAAAACCAAGCGCAAAAGGCTTTCGGGGAGTTTGAAGCATAAGGAATAGAATCTATTATTTTAAATAATTATAAGTATTGTGAGGGCGGAATTATGAAGCTGCACACCTAGTGATTATGGGTGGGAAGTAACGATTGACGCCCGTCAAAGTTGCAATGGTACAACCCACGTGAGTTGTAGGTTGGGCCGAGTCCCTATCGATTTATTTTGCTTTCCGAGACCGGCTGATTGTTTCTTGTCCCTAGGTAAGTAGAATTGGCTCTTGTTTTTTTAAGACGATTCTTTTACTTCTCCGAAGTCAACGGATCGCTCCCTATTCGTCTTCTGCCTCACAATGCCGCCCTGTACCGCGTCATCGACTTGGAGAGTATTGCAATGTTGGCAAAGCATGTCTAAAGATAGAAGTGCTTAGATGGGCATACCGATTAGTCAGTTTGACCAAGGGAAGGCTATGTGGACTGAACTGCGATTCGCTGTCCTGCACGTTTGGGGGGAAAAAAGGATTGCGAAGATCAATTAAGCAAAAAGCGGACGAAATTCATGCAAGCAGCGCAATCGTGAATTGAATTGGGCTATGGAATCCGCGATAATACGCATTTCTATTTGAGTTGTTGTTGAGATCGTTACTGCTACACGGGGTGATGATGACCTGTTATGTGAGGCAGTGCGCAATCACTCATGGGAAGCACGATCAATTGACTTTACTGTAAGTAAGGTGATTTCGATGATGATCATAAGTAATGAATTATGATTCTTTTTTTCGCAATGTAAGAATCAAATTGGAGTCTAGCACCAGCCTCCCTCCCCCTTTTTCCGGGTGTGCATTTGCGGCCGGCTATTGCTCTGTCAATGAGAAGGGCCCCAAGCCACCTTTACTATGATCCCAAGGCAAGGGCTAGCATCAAACTTCCACCAAAGATAGCTCCGTTGAAAGGAAGTCTATCACCACCACCTGTAGTAGGCACAGGGGTAGTAGCCGAGGTTGAAGCAGAGTCAGATGGCGAAACAGTGCTCGATGTAATAGCAGGGCCATCACAGTGCCAGTGATCGCCGTGTGAGTGGCATCCGACAGACTCAGTAGGGCTCGGAGGGAGGGTACCGCTGCCTTCTGCATCATGATGGTCGTCGTCATCGTCGTCATGATCATGTGTCGTCTCGGTCGCAGGAGAGCTCGACGTCTTAGTTACAGGACCATCGCAATGCCAGTGGTCGCCATGAGGGTGGCATCCCACTGACTCAGTCGGGCTTGGGGGCAAGTTCATGTCGAGGGCCGAGGACGTGGCTGCTAGCGAAGTGGCAGCAGTAGCGGTAGCAGGACCATCACAATGCCTAGATTAGGACTATGTTTTAGATCCAGCTTGGTTGAATGGGTTTGAGGGTGAAGGAGTCATCTCACCAGTGGTCTCCATGAGGCTCACAGCCAATTGATGCGGTTGGAGACGGAGGCAATGTCTGAGCTAGAGCCGAGGATGCGGCGAAAAGCGCAAGGAAAGCCAAAGATTCGCGTCGCATTTTGTTGATTGGAGGTTTTCGTCACAAGAAACTTTGGGATTGAACGATAACAACAGAGTCAGTCGCAAAATATTGACCTGAGGCGGACCCCTAGAAATTTATAGACATTTTCGCATTGCGCTCTACCTCGAGCAGTACAGGCGATGTCCAACTTTTACACTACAGGATGCACCATTGCTGTCTTGGTATTGAGCGATGCACTTGGCAAGAAAGATTTTGCAGCGATAAAGTCGAATGAGACCTGAAGGCGACGAAGCCGTCCGCGATGGACCAGTAGCCCCAGCACCAGGTAGTCTCGTGGTTGGCCATCGGGAAATATGCCAAGCGACTTCTTCCAATGGGCTTGTACTGGATCTTATGATCTTACACATAGCCCACACAGCAGAAAGTTGGTATATATCGAACCACGCGAGAAATATTCACATCGCCATCTGTTGAGGGTTGATGAGAACCTTGATGGTCATCGGCTTGCGCTTGGCGACGGTTGGCGGATTTTCGTATCTTGGCAGAGATCCTACTATCAGACTAGATGAACAATGCAACCCTTGGCAACCACCTTCATATGAATTAATATCTAAGAAACAGAATGTAAGTCTATTGTTTTTGATTGCCGTTGTGAATTGACGAATAAGCTAGAAGAAATGTTTTGGTCTATATCGTTGAATATCTTGACAGCAGCGATCGCTCGTTGATAGCTGGAGTATCATAATGCTACTTTCTGATCAAAAGGCGCCTGGAATAATCGCAAGCTCACCGAACAACACGCGTGGGAATATGATGCGTTCGAGTCAAGAAGTAGGTCCGGTACTAGCAGTCAGACAGAAAAGTAGGGGGAAGGTTCTCACTTATGTTGATTTCTGGTTCACTTGTAACAATTTAAGGGACTTTAGTTCTCTTTGTAAATCCGATTATTATGATATTTACGGCTATGTAATAGCCTATTAAAGCTATAGAAGCCGCAGAAGCTGCGGAAGCTACGGAAGCCTAAGGCCTCAGGCGCGCTGTGTGCAAAGGGCGCATACATGTCGCTTAATTGTAAGCTTGCATATACGAGATGTACGCGCCGCGTATATGCTTATAAGTTCATGCCAAGACTCCACAATCTATACAAAGTACCTACCTAGGGAGTTTGTTGTCAACATTTATAAAGCATATGATGCTTATATAAGCACTGCCTATAGCTATCAGCATCTGTAAGTGCTGAATTCTGCGCTTTTCCTACTGATGTAGATAAGAACTTCGATACCCCAACCCACAATCGCTTGGTATCTCGTTAGCGCTTCTGTTTCGTGACTGCAAGCCGCCTCGATATCTACGGCGAATGTTCATCTTTATCCCTTGTTTGATTAAATCGCATAGACGACTTTCTGTTATGTCAATTTTCTCGGTATGGAATTAGCAACAGCCGTACTCGCATGGGGTGTGTCATCTATCTGTCGAAATCTTGCCTCCAACGATTCCTGGGGCATCTGTCCTCAGCGCGACATCTCCGCTGAGCTTCGTGGCACACTTTCAGCAAAGGCCCAGATATTCCTCCCCGGATCAACCGAGTTTTCTCAAGCAACAAATCGCTGGTCTGCACTGAGCGCGCCATCAATTAACATAGTCGTCGTTCCTAGCGTCGAGAGCGACGTGGCTGAGACTGTAATTGAATCCTTTGAGCCAAACTAAGTATTACGTACCTGACGAGAGTCTAGGTCAAATATGCCAACGCACATGAAATCCCCTACTTAACGGTTAGCAGTGGCCATGGGTCAATTACTACCCTTGGAAGTTTCCAAGGTGGAATTGAGATATGGCTGAACCGACTGAGTAGCGTTGAGATAGCTGCTGATGGAAGTACCGCTACGATAGGTGGCGGAACGTTAAGTAAAACAGTCACAGATTCACTTTGGGCTCAGGGAAAACAGACAGGTACGCCCTTTCAACTTTTTTCGGAGCACACTGAGTCACTCGGTGACTACAAACACCGCACAGGACCAGGGATATGGTTATATGACGTGCGACTTTTCACCTCACCTCACATATCGTGAATTTGAATGATGAATCTCTATATATCCGTTCTGCTCTTTCTGGTCTTGTTAAAAGAAGGCAGCTGATCGAATATTAGTGACTGGTATATGTGAGTGCGTGGGCGTTCTCGGACCTGGCCTCGGAGGTGGTCACGGCTTCCTTCAAGGGCGTTACGGACTTGTTTCGGATCAGTTTGTCTCTATGAACATTGTGCTTGCAGATGGCAAGCTACACACAATAGATGAGAAATCCGACCTCTGGTGGGCTGTTCAGGGTGCCGGTCATAACTTTGGCATCGTTACATCTGTAACATCAAAGATCTACGACATCCAATATCCGGATTGGGCATACGAGAGCTTCATCTTTAAAGGGGACCAGGTCGAGAACGTATACGATTCAATCAACAAATACCATCTGAACAACGGCTCTCCACCAGTGGACATAATGAGCTACTCTATGTTTCTAAATATTCCAGATATTGACCCTGATAAGGTGAGGTCGTGAGTCTCTATGCCTTCTCTGAACTTTGGATTAACTCCTTAATAGCCAATCATACGTTTATTTGTGCTCCAGGAAGGAGTTAAGGCCGTCGACTCAGCTTACACGGCGCCGTTCCATAACCTTGGGCCTATATCTACAACTGCTAGTAGCGGAAGCTATCGCGACCTGAATGGCTGGCTTGGCGGTACACTCACGTCGCCTCCATGTCAAAAGATCGGACTTGTAAATTCTCATTTCCCTGTCGAACTTCAATCATATGACCTCTCAGCACAAAAGAAGGTTTATGATCTTTTCGCATCGACTACGCATCAGACGCCAGCCCTGAATGGCTCAACGATTTTGTTCGAAGGGTATCCGGTCGAGGGCGTAAAGGCTGTTCCTAGCGATCAAACCGCGGTTCCTTATAGAGCCAGCAACCTGCTTGCTTCCCCGTTCATAATTTATGCCCCTTCACCTGCCACGCCCGAAATCGGCGAGATTGCTACAGATCTAGGCAGGCGTATGCGTCAGATACTGCACGACGGCAGTGGACAGACGGAGCAGCTTGCGTACGTCAACTATGCCTTTGGCGATGAGACGCTGGAGAGCTGGTACGGGCATGATACATGGCGTCAGGACAGGTTGAAAGCCCTGAAGAAAAAGTACGACCCGCTCGGAAAGTTCAGTTATTATGCTCCCATTGCATAGGTAGATATATAGAAGCGGCTCTAAAGGCGCGTCATCTACAGATCAGGAGGAACTATCTAGCTTGCAACTGAGATGCTAGGGACGCTTAGCTGGTCGAGTTAGGTCTATTCGTTCAGCTTGCCCTGCGTTCTTTTTGGGGACGAATTTCGTCCTCTACAGCAGCTAGTCATTTGGGGGTGTTTACATGACTCCCTAGACCAAGGATTGGGCAAGATTGTGATGACTTGCTTGATTGGATACGACTATTTTGAAAATTTTAACGTCACAAATGTGGCTGCACGATGACACGGGAAACCCTCACCGGGGGGATGAGAGGCGACGGGTTACATCAAAGATCTATGAAAATCCCTCCCTCTAATCCTTCAGGGCTCATGTAATATCTCATGCAGTCGGGTCGGTCCGACAGTCCCACAACGGCTGCGAGACGGCATAGAAGGCGGGCCAAGCCTCGGACATAATGTGATGCACTTCGTAAGCGCCGGCCTCCGGTGCGTTATCTATCTGGCCAGATGCACAATAGTGAAGTATGTGTACGCGCCTTCCAGTGTCCGGTCTTCTCGCTGACTGCCAAACGGAGTGATGAACGCGTTCTAATCCGGTTGATTGCGATGGGCCGGTTAGCGCCACGTCTCACCGCATCGCGCCCAAAATGCATACAACGTTTTGTTCGTCATTTGCGATAGTCCTAGAAGGGGTATAGTCCGGAGAATGGTTCCGCACACTTATATACGTGGTACGGAAGCAAACCCTGGTGCGATGGAGGATCACATACCTTACCTTACCTATACATATTACGGCAGATGGGCTGCATTGCATCGTATGCTTATATCAAGTACTTCCAATCTCCTCACAGTTTCGATCCAGGTTGCATTTGGCCGACGTAACAATCTGAATGAACTTGCGGCCGCTCAATTGTGGTGAAAGCTTCAGCCAGGAGGTGGTCACGCTTCCTGAAGGTGAACTACAGAAAACTACCCTAGTGCCTACCTATCTGCTTCATCACTCATCATGGCAGAAATCTGTCCCAAAATGAAATCAACACGCTCATCAAGGCTGCTGCATGCATCAACAACAATAGGATTGGAAGCCGGCCGGCACGGATTAGCAACCATGGCGCGGAATCGCTCTCTCGAAGCATCCTTGGCGTCGGCCCCGCTGCCAGGCGTGTCGGCATCTCTAGGCGCCTCGTCGATAGTAGTGCGCTGGACCCTCAACGGATCAACACGTGCGCGGAGACGCTCGTCCAGCATGGCCAGGCCCAAGTCATCCGAGTCGGCGTGAAGCTCGACATAGCAGTACATACACCCGTGCTTCCGGGCCAGCGCGTCGCCTTGAACCAGGATCTGCGGGTAGAGACAGGGGGTGTCGACGATAACGCTCAGTCCCTGAATCATGGCGTTCTCAGCCAGCACCCAGTCAAGACCGTACGCCATCTTGCTTGCCTCGCCAAAGGAGACCCTGACTCTATGAGAAGAGACTTGATGTTGTCATGCGGGATGACGACGGCATCGATCCGGGGGGCTAGCAGATGCGCCGTCGTGGTCTTGCCTGAGCCCGGAGCGCCCGACATCTGAATAAAGAGCTTGCGGCCTAGACGTTGGTGAGGAGGATGTGGCTGCGACTCCGGCGCTTTGATGCCTATTGGCAGCTTAGACATGATGAGAATGTGCAATACCAATGCCACTAAACAGAAGATGCTAGTATACAAAATAGTATCTCAAGATGCGCTAATTACGCCCTGTTCAATCTCAGGGGTACCACGGAGGGCCAGAGGATTTCTGTTGATGACAGTCCTAGCAATGCCCCTTGTCCCGCCTAATGGTGCCCCTTCCTCATTACCCCGCCATCCCGCCCCCGCAACCAACCATAACAAACTGGCGGGATCACATGCCTCATTCTCACCCTGCTACTAATGTGGAAGCTGTTACCGCATCTTAATCCATAATAATAGATTCACTTCTCCTTGCTTTGATTAAAATCAAGTTTATCGTTTGTCACAGGCGTCAGGGCTGCGAGAGAGAGGGCAGAATAGTCTGTATTCTTACCTAAAAGTGGGATGAAGGTGGGAGAGAAACAGAGACTGTTGGGATTAAGCAGTGCCGTGAAACGAGGGGTATCATTCCATATCTAAATATATCGAATCCAAACTGACATAGGGGTATCTTTCGGAACTCCAAACATAAAAGACGTTCATAACCTATAACCAACGCTAACATTACCATTGCCTAGGCATTTAACTTTGAGAGATGCATCTTGATGTTTACCAATCACCTACTTCCTCCGTGGCAGCCAACGCCAGAACTTATTCGACTTCGTACTCTGGCCGTTCAACATGGTATTTATCAGAGCTGCTGAGGCTTGAGGTCGAATAAATTGGGCGGGTCTCGGCAGGCTCGACAAGTATTCGTCGCGTAATCGAGACCAATCGGCATCACCGGTCTGTTTGGCATGATGTATCCGCTCCCAAGCCTCGATTCTTTTCTGTTCGCGGTCGTGCATGGCTGCTCGAGTGTCGGGTGGGAGGTCGCAAATCTTCCTCTATTCGAAGATGTGATGTCAGTCAAGTCATATTATAACGTAGCAATCAAGGTAAAGATCTTTACCTGGATTTCACATCGCCGAGCGTTTTCGCGTACTAGCATATTGTAGGTGAAAGGGTCTGGCGAGGTGACTGCATCATGTGTCAACTTAGGGGACCTTTTCGTAGGAGGTCAACCTGTGGCTTTACTCACGATCGGTCTCAAACTGGGCTGCTAAGTTGCTGAGTTCCTCGTTACCCCCGGGAAGTTCGTGTATACCAAATATTTCGGCGAGCTTTGAGCGTGGGGAACTGCTCACGAAAGCGTGCTCGTGCCGACTGAAGACATTGTGTTGTTTGATGAACTCGAGACTAAGAATGGCATCAGCCGGGAGATCTTCGATGACGTGCCATTGGTAGTCCCAATCATGGTCCCATGGGCCCTCGGTCTGCGTTTGAGGTGGCAGAAAATTCCATGCTGCTTCGACTGTGCCGCTTGTCATGGCAGAACTGCCATCTGCGAAGGCGACGTGTGTCGTATGGTTTGTATCGACTTTGAGTCCAAGTCGCTTTGCGTATGAGGCCGATACTGCCATTATGCCCGAGCCAGTGTCTGGTACAGCACTGACACGCGTACCGTTGATGAAGCCTACCATGCGTGCTCTTGCACCACTGCACGAACCATGGTCGTCTAGGAGACACAATGAAAATCTTTGCAAACCAAATCTCATGACCTCCTTTATCCTGTTCTTAAAGAAGTCCGTCAAGGTCTTCGTCTCGCGTAAAAATTCGTAGCAAAGTACCATGCCGGATTCCAACTTCTCCACGATATTGCACGCTAAGAAATGTACTTTTTTCTCCCCCTTGAAGTTGAAACGGAGACTTGTGGTGCCGAGCGAAGCACAAATTCTGCCAGAAGGAAGCCGAATTGTATTGCCAGCAGTACCGGGCTTTGGCAAAAGCCCGATTCTATCCGCCTCGTCTTTGGAGATGGCATTGATGTTGGCACCGGTATCTGCAAGTGCACTGATCGGGCACTCGTTGATCTTGCTGTCGATATGCCATTCCTGAACTGAGGATTTATTGCTTTCGCCATGTAGCGAGCGAACACGTCTATCTGCACGCATAGGCAACCTCGGTGAGTTTTCGTTGCTGCAAATATCTGACTCGAAATCGGTTTGCCTGGGCCGTGGTTTAAACTTTAATGGTCGGATCGGTTTCAAAAATGGCCGGAGATATATAGGTTTCTCACTAAATTTACGTAGGGTAGTATCAAATGAAGAATCCCTTGATATTTTATGTTAGTATTAGTTTGCTTTTGGATGCCTGAATCCGTTGATAAAGTAGGCTTTCTTCAGCTCGACCTGGGCTTGATAAAATAGGATAACAGCCACCCTGCAGGAGATCGTGACTTTTACGAAGAGGATAACTTGGAATACACACTTCACTACGCGATTGCTTTCTTCAAGAAGCCCGTCCGAATTCTAAGGGCCGTTCGCCTTGATGTATCCGTCACGCTCAGACTTGCGATCGTCTAAGTAAATGACGCGTCCCCACGACCGAATGAATGCTCTAAACGGCGGATCATCATTATCCATCGTGAATGTTCGATGTTCTGATATTGACGTGATTTCCTGGGACGAAGGTTCACTCGTTATTTTGTCGAATTATTCAGAATATAACAATAAATATAATCCGTCTATCAGAAAAAATCTTGATGCGGGAAAAGATTAGAAGGTGAAAGCGGGAAAAAGAAGAGGGGGAAGGTTGGTGGCGCAGTCGGACCTGCAGGTCATCACCATTCACGATTGGCCGATTGAACTGGGAACTTGTCTTGTGGCAGTGAACAATGCTTCCTTGGCGGATTTCTCACTATCAGCGGGGGTCGCATTAGTCAAGATCTTGATATCCACATGTGCCTACCCAGAAAAGTCGCCATCAACTCCTCAACAGCTTATGATAGTTAATGGCGGATTCAATTGAATTGGGACAAAGCTACTATATACCGGGGAGTCCAAAGCCCGCAGGTTACTCCCGATGGGCATCATGGATAGCTTCAGATGCAGACAGCGAGCCCCTCGTCTTTCGGAAGTTCGACGAACTAGGGGCACTCAACTTGCTATACTTTCAGAGCGAAATTCTAAGCATAGAGGCAGAACTTCGGCTGCTAGATCAAGAAGATATTGAAATCCCGACATAGAGTCCATAAATGCGACAATACAATGGGAAGTCCTAGTCACACAATGCGAAACTTCCAAGTCATCAGACTCAGACTCGACAGATACGGAAATAAAGGCTTCCATAAGAGCTAGGAAGCGAATGGGCCTCATCTTGAAGCTAAGAACGAAAATAAAAGAATACCGTCAGTTATTTCCCTCGCGGTTAGAGAACAAGATGCTTATCCAGTAACGATTCAGACGAAGCCCTCTTACTTCAGAGTAAAATCGCGCAGTTACAAACACCCAGCCAGCGCGTTGTACGAGCCGTTAAACAGATGTTCACTCAAGACGGGTACCCGGTCCTTGAAGGACATGCAAGAGAATATCTAAACGCAAGTGATTTGATCGCGCTCAAGAGTCCAACAACTGATCCTCTTTCAAACTTCCTGAGAAAGGCGAGAGCAGCGAGAGTATGTGCGCCCTTCATCGTTTTCAAATCTCCAGGTCGGAAGCGAAAACGTCGAAGAGAGATAGATAGTGACAGTGAACAGACCACGATCGAGCCTTCCACCGAAGGATTACCCAGAATCGGGCGCTTCGACGAACACCGGGTTGTATTTTGGGTCAACATCATTACGATTATAGTAGCAATCATCTTTCTCATAGGTCCAATTCTTGCCTTGTACTTTGTGCAGAGTGCCACAGCCAAACTAGTATTGATCACGGTGTTCACTGCGGGGTTCGCGGCCAGCGTTGCATTGATTACGAATGCCCGACGAGCTGAGGTCTTTTTCGGCACAGCAACGTGAGTGGAGTTTGCTTCACATATTGTACAATGAATCCGAATGAACCCTCAGAGCTGACAAGAGATGTCTACAGATATGCTGCGGTACTCGTGGTATTTGTGAGCAATGGAGACTTGTCAGGGGGGTGAGGGTAGAGTGTATGATCAGGAATGTTAGATTACACCATGATGACCGCTACCTCACGTAGTCACTGGATGTTACAATAATACAGGTTTATTACAATTTGATAATTGACTACCTAGAATACTTTTATTACCTTCATATTCGAGTTAACAATGCCAAATAAAGTGCAACAGCATATAAAACCTGTAAGGAGACGCGATTCAAGCACGAGGATAAAGAGGGAGAATCAGGCCCAAAACCCCAAGGCAGATTTCCAGGCCGCCAATACAACGTTTCGAAGCAGGCCGTGCAGGCACTTTGTGTCCAGGGGTGGCAGGTTGCAGCTGCTTAAGGCCCAAGGCTGGTTCATCTGAGGGCAGTGCTTGACAGACAGCAGAGCACTGCCCCCTCGCAGCCCATATACGCCGCAACATTACCCCACAAGCGTGCTGCACTCAACACGACACGGATGCACCCAAATACCAGAAGTCGGATGGCTGATGCCAAATGGCATAGCCCCCCAATCTACGCTTGAGGATGAACCTCTACCGAATGAAAGCAGCCAGTATAATCAGAGCTTGGTGAAGCCTAATACAACTCTGCACTCAGCATTCGTGGCGCAGAACGCCCTCCCGAGTACACGACCTTCGTCATTACAAAACAGCCTGTGAAACTAATCATATCACATATAAGGTGGATTGAAGATGATATAGATATCGCAGACCACTGCCCACCGCCCATGCGACGAAGAGCGGGAGCTCGAAGGTTTGTAATTTTTAAGGGGGCTATTGAGTCATTTTCACATAACCAACAGCGATGTAGAAAGGTCTACGATTAGAGCAGGTAAAGCAACGACTAAATCGCAGAAAAAATGACTCTTGTCAAAATTACCGATATCGATCATAGTTGGTATGTGGCCGTCTATACCTGAAGGCGGTTGTCCCAGGACGTCCGACCGTTGGTTCACTGTTGGTTATGCCGTTTGGTTGCTGTTAGCTGCAAGTGTCTGGTCACTTATAGAACTACACATAGCAAGATAGCGAGCTTCAAATAAGTTGATTTACCAACCCGCATACCTCTCGCGTGCAATATCTTTCTGCGTCGTTCGAGCGGCCTATTTCTCCCCAAACAGCCCGCGGCCCTTTTTCCTTGGCAGCCGTGATGCCTTCCTCAGAGGGTGCAGCCAGATTCGACGTCATCGTCGTAGGCGCAGGTTTGTCTCCAATCTCAATCCCTGTAACGACGAATCAAATCGGCTGACGACTCTACGGGCCTCACGGGGATCATTGCAGCGCAGCGCCTGCTTCAAGCACACCCCGAGACGCACCTGGCTATCCTAGAGCGCGACTACTGTGTCGGAGGGGTATGGAGCGAGCGTGCGGGCTCACCAAACTTCGGAATTCGTGACTGTTTGTTCTGACTTTTTATAGGGAGAAATTATCCCAGCTTTTGGACACAATGGACACACGGTATTGCAGAGTTCTCCGACATGGAGATGGAGAGACCGCCGCCTGAAGATTGCATGCATGACCTGTTCCGTGCAAAGTATACAACAGAGTATCTTGAGAAATATGTCGATTTCATGGAGCATGCTGGGCAGCCGCTACGAGAACGAATCCAGTTCAACACCGACGTTCAGAAAATCGAGAAGATCAACGGAGAATGGCAACTTTTGTGCGTCGACACGGCCAGCAAAGTCCGACGATCAATGTCGGCCCCGAGACTTATGATGGCAAATGGAACTTCTGTTCCCAACATGCCTGACTTCCCCGGCAAAGCGCACTTCCAGGGGAAGATCATCCACTCGATTGACTATGGCCAATCTGACGTCGTCCAAGACAAGTCGATCCAGCACGTCGCCGTCATCGGCGCAGGCAAGTCGGCCGCTGACATGGTGTACGAGACAGTGAAAGCCGGCAAGACGGTATCGTGGATCATTCGCAAGACTGGTAATGGTTCACTTGGGGCAGCAGCATTCGCGCCTATCGACTTACCTACGCCGTACAGAAACGGAGTGGAAGCTTCGCAAGCAAGAATCATGGCATCGCTGCAGCCGTGCTATTTCATTCCCTACCGGTCATGGTGGACATGCTTGCTCCATAGCACTAGCATAGGGGCAAAGCTTGTGACTAAGGTCTGCTCGGCGCTGGATAACACGGTCCGCAAGTATGCCGGTTATCGAGAGAGGAAGAGCGACAAGGGATTTGAAAAACTTGAATATGACAATGAGTGAGTTTTTCTACGCTGCATTTGCAGATGTTAAATTCATTGCAGAACATATTAACATATTCAAGGATAATCTGGCAGAACGGGACCGCCGGGGGGTGCCACTTCACAGACTTCTGGCCCCTTGTTGCGGAAAAAGTCTACGTTCATCGCGCCAATGTGAAGCTCTTGAGTGGAAATGAGCTCTATCTCAACGACGAGGATGGCACCCATTTCTCCTGCGACGCTATCTTGTGCGGAACAGGCTGGAGCCCCGGGTTTCAGATGTTCGATAATAGCACACTAATAGAACTAGGACTGCCGTATCCCAAAGATCTCGAGCCGCAAGAGGAGACTGCAAAGTGGGAGAAGCTAGTCGGCGATGCAGACAAACAGGTCTTAAAGCGGTTCGTCATGCTCAGAAGGCCACCAAAACACTACCACAGACACGAAACGCGGACGCCTTACAGACTCTACCACACCATGGCGCCCGTACGCGATGACTCGATTCTCTTCATGAATTACATTGTAGCCGGTGCCAAGCTGTTTACAGCCGAGGCGCAGGCGATCTGGGCAGTGGCCTACTGGGATAAGGCGTTTCCCCTTGCCTCCGTAGCTGAGAGGGAAGCTGATATCGCGCACATGATTGCCTGGAATAAGCGGCGCTATCTGTCAAATGGTGAGCTTGGGAACTTCGCTGCTTTTGATAGCGTCCCTTACGTAGATAGACTTTTAGATGAAATCAGCGTCACGAGGCATCGCGAGAAGGGCTGGCTGGGGAACATGTTTGCCCCGATTTTGCCTGCTGATCTAGGCAAGGTGTGGCATCAGTATCTGGTGCGAATGAACAAGGAGCCGTTGGAGTGTCGTTTGCGATATCCCAACACTAATGCACCTATGATCTAATCCGACCGCGATTGGCCTGTTGGTTGGGTTCGTTGGTTTGGTATTATGGTGGTTGCGCGCCTTGTTGGTTCGACAGGTATATCAGTAACTATTTATAGTCTACATATCAGTTCATCCGAAGTGGTTCAGACCAACAAGCAGTCCCCGTAGCATTCAACGTCAATATGTACCGCAAGTTCAATCGTTGTCTCATATTCGATAAGAGTGGAAGAATAACTGTCTACCTAAGGTACCTACTTAGTCTACAATCTTGCTTCGAGGAACCAACATAGTGCAAGAAACGCAGATAATAATCATCACCTAGGCTATCGACAGCAGTAAACCCAGTTGCAGATTCACGAACGAACTGCAGTTCCAAGAAGCTGAACTCATCAAAGATACCATGTCGTCCAAAGACGCGGTTGTGGAGGACCGTGAGGTTAACGACGCACTCGACCACATCGACGAAGACGAGTACCCCGGAGGCTTGCGCCTGACAGCCATCGTCGTGGCTCTCGTTCTCAGCATCTTCCTGGCATCCCTGGATACGGTGCGTTTCCCAACCAGAACACATTCGATGCAATACGGATTACTCTAAGTCCATGCATAGTCTCAATTGTTCGCTTTTCTGACTACTCACTCTCACTAGACCATCATAACAACAGCCATTCCATCCATCACAGATGAATTCCACAGTCTCGGAGACGTGGGCTGGTATGGCTCGGCCATGTTCTTCCCCCTTGCGGCCCTACAGTCCGTGTGGGGGAAAGCGTATAAATACTTCCCCGTGAAGATCGTCTTTCTCATTGGCATTTTTGTTTTCGAAGTAGGTAGTCTGATCTGCGGTACGTCCCTGTTTTAACTTCTGAATTATGCAAGACTCACGATGTTGAGTTATCCGTCCGTATACTGATGATTACGCTCACGACAGCACTCGCACCCAACAGCAACGCATTCATCGCCGGTCGAGCCGTCACAGGCACAGGCTGCGCCGGCATCTTCGGAGGCTGCTTCATCATCATATCCCTATCTTCTAGACCGCGCATAAGACCAGCGATGACGAGTTCGCTCTCTGCGACGTTTGCAGTCGCCTCGGTTGTCGGTCCGTTGATCGGAGGGGCGTTTACGCAGAATGTTACCTGGCGCTGGTGGTGAGTAAGGGGAGATCCCCTTCATCCTCATTAACATAATGAGGCAAACCCCAACTTTATCTTTTACTCCTACGGGCCGATCTCATCAACTTGAGTACTTACTGTAATACATTAGCTTCTACATCAACCTCCCCTTCGGCGCCATCGCAGCCCTAGCCATCATCCTCGGTTTCCGCGCTCCCAAGGCCGCAGCTCCGACGCCCACACCATTGAAGGAGAGGCTATTACAGATGGACCTCCCTGGGGCTCTGCTAATCTCTGCCGCCATCGTCTCCTTCACCTTTGCCCTACGATGGGGCGGCGTAGAGAAACCATGGGAAGCACCGGACGTCGTGGGCCTCTTGGTGGCGACGCCATTATTTCTTGTCGTATTCGGCGTTGACCAGTGGCTGCAGGGAGATCGGGCACTTATCGTGCCGGACTTTATGACGAACAGGGTCTTGATCGTCGGTGCGATTTTCGAGTTTTTGTGAGTACTATGCACATGTCGTCGTGAACACGGCAACGCAGTTCACCCCAAAGCAAGAGTATGAACGAACACTGACTCATATCTGTTCAATAAATACTAGCATCGCAGGCAGCTTCAACCTCGCCCTCTTCTACCTCCCCATCTACTTCCAAGCCGAGCGCGGCGTCTCAGCCATCTCCTCCGGCGTCCGCCTCATCCCCGTCATCCTCAGCCTCACCATCACCCAGATCGTCGTCGCGGGCGTAATCACCACCACAGGGGTCCACAACCCCTTTCTCATCCTCGGCCCTGCCATTGCGGCTATCGGGTCCGGCCTGTTCACTTTGCTTGACGAGGACACGAGCATGGGCCGCTGGATCGGCTTTCAGATCGTCCTGGGCGTTGGGGTCGGCTTGTGTCTGACTATTCCGCTTTTGCTGTCGCAGGTCGTGGTGAAGACGAGGGATGTGGCGACGGCGACGCCTTTTATTATTTGTTCGTTTGCGATCTCTTTTCTTCCTTTCTTTTTTCCCATATCTCTTAAATCATTCAATTTAAGTTGTGCTAACGCCACTACGATATATAGTCGCGCAATCTCTAGGCAGCGCCTTCTTGCTCCCCATCGCACAATCTGTCTTCCAGAATAAGCTATTGCAGGCCCTCCAGCAGTTCATCCCCGAGCTCGATCCGCAGATGGTCCTGTCTGCGGGTGCGAGCAGCGAAGCTATCGCCAAGTTTCCGATCGCCACGCAAAGAGGCATTATACAGAGCTACGACAATGCGCTGCGTTCTGCATTTGTGATTGGTGTCCCCTTCGCTGGTATAGCTATGTTGGTCGCTTTCTTCATGCCCTGGTTTAGGTACTATGATCCATCAAAGAAGAGCAGCCGCTGAGATACATTACTTCATCGCAGCATATCTGGTGTATAAGAATGAAAAATCATATGAATATGGGAAGGCACTGGAAATGTCCAACAGTCTAAGTAGGAAGCGAGCGCTACAAGTTTAAGCAAGTCTAAAGCACTTCCATCTTAAGTGTTTGTCTTGTGACGACTTGAGTGATAAAAACTGCTCCCCCAGCTCCCAAATTTGTCCATACACTATAATTATTCCTTGATGTTTTGCTCAAACACTGGTATAATGTGAGGTCCCCCAGAGCTTTCAGCTAAGTACTACTTGTAAAGGTTTTGCTTGGAAGGAGATTTGGAACACATACATTGTCCTATTTCGCAGCATCATACGAACACAAAAACAGCTTCCCGAAACAAGCATAATTCACATCGAGATAGAGAGACAATACTTGATTTGAAGCCATATGAAGGCAATCGCTTGCTTCTAAACTACCTAAGTATGTAATAGCAAGCATTCGTTGCCTAGCATTCGTTGCCTATAAATTCCATCCACCCAGAATATTCGCCTCAACCTTACTGGCAAAAGCAGAGATAAAGATATGTTTGTTCAATACAAACACGTAATAGCAAAACGCTTTCCAGCCCAAACGCCATTCCCATCCATCCGTTGACCAGGGTATTCCCTTCATCCATCCATGGATTCCCATAAAATTCCCATCAATCAATCAACCGTTGGCACGTATATACATCCACACATCATCGCAAACCCAAAAAAATCCCAGACGCCATAAGCCCAGAACAGAACAAGCGTGCGCTCAGCTATTGCGCGCTTCCCCCGTTCTCAGTAGCGGCGTGCTTAACGCCGTCTCTGCGCCGAGGACTAGAGTAGATATCCAGATTGTGCGCTTCGATATCGAATTCGAGACTTCCGCCGAAGCCCAGCAACTCGCTATTTCTAATAGCGGTCGGCGAGCTCGGCATGAGGGAGTCGGTCGCGAGAAGTGCGGAGAAATCGAAGTGCGGCAGCCCCGTAGCCTGATCGATGTTATCGAGGTGCGGGAGTGAGCTGAAGTCGATCTCGAAGCCGCCGCGCGACGGACTGGGCATGAGGAGATGATCTGCGTCGGAGAACATTTGGTTGATGGAATGCGTGAGGGGTGTGCCTAGGCTGCTGTCTCCCATGGCCTCGAGAGGAAGTTGGTGTCGGGGCGAGCGCCGGAGGATGGAGTTGGAGAACATTCCTGATCGGGGCGTTTTGCGTGATGGTGTACGAGTGGGAGTTCGCTCCAGAAGTCTCTGGCTCGGTGATGCAAGAGACCTTGTAGATCGCATACTCTTAGATACGCTTCTAGTGACTGGGCGGTGGCTTGGGGTCGGTCGAGTTGGGGTTTTGAAAGGCGCACCGTTGACGCCTTTATTGGGGGGCGGTGTGGAAGGCCGTGGGGTTGGGCCAAAGAGATCGGAAATATCGTGGCTGGGCGGCTCTGGGGTCTGGTGTCTGGGGCGGTCTCCCTTCTTCTCCACATCCGTGATCTCGATTGCCTTGGGGCCAGTTTGCACGATGTTGACGGCGACTTCGCCAAGAACCTTCTGCTCTCCGGGCTTTCTTGGGGAAGGGAAGAGCAAGCGGCGCGTCACCCCGAGCTCATCATCGAGATCGATAGGGCTCATTGCTGTGCCGCTGGCTCGAGATGTGCGGGAATGGGTCGATCCTTGGTCTTTGGGTTCGCTGCTGGTTCTTTTACGATTCCGCCCAGAGCCATTCTCGGACACGTTGTCGTCCTGATCAGCATTCGGTATCGATGTGGTAGGTTCCTTGGGCGACTGAGGCGCATCCGATGGCCCAATTGGATCTGTTTGCGGGTATGCCTCGGAGGGAAGATTTGTTTGACTTTCGCTCTTTGCCCTACCCTTCTTAGAACGCGAGGCTCCGCCGCCAGCTGCCCGCTTCTTTCGCGTCTGGGTAAGTCTCTGTTCATCTTTCTCCCACTTTTCTGCGGGACGATGTGACTTCCATTTGGAAAACCATATTCCACAAGCTATTAAACCATTAGAATTGGCCACGCCCCAAACCCACACAATTAACTACACTTACGATTGCACAATATGGTTTCAGTCCACTTGCTCTTGTCGTCTGTAGGGCCTAAGGACTTCTTGATGGTTTCGTATAATGTGACTTGGCCGGCATCGTCTCTCTCCAGCACGTTAATAGCAGTGACATGACCAGGTTTCTCGGAATACTCGTGGTATTCGGGGACCCCGTGACACTCTTGCTTCCAGATTTTGCGCCATGTCGGCGTTTGAAGGGCACCGCAATTGCTACAAAATGAGGGCATTTGACCCATAGCGACGGCCTCTTCCAGTTTCTGCTTTATCGCCTGTCGTTTGACGTAGTTCTTGTTCATCCGTGATTCCATGCCATCGACAGCGTCTGTCTGAGGGTGGGGCCCGCCCAGCATACTAGGCATGCTCTGTAGGGACTGCGGCACAGCGGGATCACTGGCAGGAACCGCTGGGAGTTCCGGCTCAACAGATGGCTCCGTAGCGGGCGTAGGCACAGCGGGCGGTTCCATCTTGCCCTCGTTCAAGCTATCGGGCTGCGGAGTATCAACGACCGGGGGAACAGTGTCATCAGCTGGGCTGAAAGAGCTGACCATTTCCAGCGCGCCTATATTCATGAATTGTTGATCGTTTGGGTAATCGTTTAAGGCTGCCTCTAGAGCATCAAAATCAATAGGAGGCATGCTGTCTTGCATTTGTTCTGCTTCCTGCATTGGCTGTTCCTCCATCCCTGCTTCGATGGACTCCATCGTTTCCGGCCCTCTGGTATTGATGGAATCTTCAATAGAAACTTCAATAGGAGACTCGGTCGTCATGGGTGTATCGGCAATCGACTTCTTTCTCCCTCCCTGGGGACGAGGCGGGTTGTAGATAGATGTTTGCGGTAGCAGTTCAGGAGGCCCAGGAGTTTCGTTATGTATCTGTAGGGCTTGTTGTGGCTTCGGTTCTTGCTTCTTAGCGCGACTCCGGCGAGGCTTTGGTTTTGTTGCTACTGTGACCAGGGGAACTGGCACGGCAGTGATCTTTCTGCCAGTGTCCTCTTCTACTCGACTGCTTCCCTCTAATCCGCCACTCATGAAACCAGAATCTGCATGCTGAACAGGTGGCCGCATTGGTGGCAGGACTGGACTCGACGGAGCGGGGCTAGACTGCATACTATACATAACTGATCTCGGCACAGGCGGTGATGAGCTGATATCGGCAGGGCTAGCATCATCACTGAAGGGTGAAGGGGCAACCGAATCTACTGGCGATCTAGCGTCGTGGGTCATTGAGCTGTTGAGGCTTATGAATGACTGGTTCATCATGCCTTCTGCGGGTTGGAACGCCATAGCCTGCTGATTGAGATTGCTTTGAGGCATGATTCTAGAATTGGGGTGTCCTTGGAAACGTGGTTCAGGCACTGGAGTTGGCGCTCTAGGACCCTCCTCTTGTAGGTGACTTCTTGCGGATGCATCCCCAGCAGGCAGAACTGGTCTGAAGTTGCGGATGGAACCAGCGGTGCTGGCTGCAACACGAAGAGACTCCGGAGCAGATCCGAATGTTGCTGAATTGCTCCTCTCCACCTGGGTGGTCGTGGCTCTCTTCTTGGCAGGCATAGGTGCGTCGTCCCCATCAGTTCCATCTTCATAGCCCGATGTATGACCTTCGCTCGCAAGAGGTCGTTTCCTGGGACGGCCCCGAGGTCTGCCAGTAGGTGGTCGACTGGACGCCCGAGAATTAGGCCTAGACTGAGTTTTGGGCTTCACGATTTTTGGGATAGGTTGGCTTGGTGCAGTTTCCTCGGCGGCGGGAGTTCTTCTTGTAGGGGCAAGTGGCGTTGTCTGCCTGAAAATTGTCGGGTGCTGTTCCTTGGGAATTGGGCCAACCGAGCTGGGCCGGCTGCTAGGCGCCGGCTGCAGAGGCTGATAATGGGGCGTATATTCGTTTCTGTTATCGAAACTCGAGTGATGAGGCCGTACAGGTGCCGGAGCGAGTGTGGGTAGGTTCGGTAAAGGCGCCGACTGCCGCTGGGAGTGCAATCCGGGCTGAGACTGAACGAAGGCGCCCCATTCGCCGCTTTCGGACAGAGCAGACGAGGATGCTGCGAAGTTGGGTGGCTGCGCCATGGCCGATGGTGGTCGAGATAAAGGTTCACTTCGAGGTAGTTTTGATATGGCGGTCAGCTTCAGCTTGACCTCCAGCGTCTCCTTGATGCCATTGCCAAAAATAGCAAGCAGATTCTTTGTGACTCTCCCTGTTATCAGCTTGGACTCGCGTGACTCTGGTTCCTGACGGAGTCCTCGAGACAGCAAGCCTTGTCCCACTAACGGGGTATCCGGCTCGGAGTAATCGGTTGCGTAGATGGCGTAGTCCTTATCTTCGTCCCCGACGACCTCTGGGCTACACTGGGCGACTGCCTGCAGACACAGGCCCAGGTCGATGACTCCAATTGTCTGGGCATCCACAGGGATGGTTTGGATGTGAATGATTTGAGGCCATCGAGCGAGGCAGCGTTCCTGGTTTGCCTTGTCGAACGTGTAGTGGACTTTCACTGTGCCATGGGTTAGCAATGAGATTAGAATCGGCGAGGTTGGCGAGTCTATGTGGCCTCTTACATCCCATCGGTCGGACCTGGGGCGCGCACTCGTCGCCGGCGGGAGCGGCAGACTCCCACGATCCGTTGTTGTGTGCCATGGCCGTCGTCGGGTCGGCGTGAGCGATGTTCGATGGGAGTCGGCAGGTTTCTCGAACCTGGCTAATTTGAAAAGCTGCAAAATATGTAATGAACTATCGAGTTCCACTCGTCATTGATATTGGGTTGGATCGCCAGCGATGCTGCGAGGGTTGTGTCGTGTTTTAGAACGTGTCTAGTTCGAGGTTGCGTGGTTGGTGAGATTGGAATCGAGTAGACCAACAGGAAATGCCCCAGATGATCAAGAGGTACCTTAGGTAGGTAGGTAATGACTGGTGATATGTAAGAGGTGGGCAATTGGGAAACAATTGTCAGATAGCAGAGGCGAGAGGATGCAGGTTGGTTTGAGGTTCCAAGGTGGAAAAGAGAGTGGAAGTGGAATGGGAATGTTCCACTATTGTGTTGGCAGAGGTACAAGGCGGGCCGCTAAGTTTAATGGGTGGATGCAGGTACCAGGGCAAGGTTCGTGTAGTGACGCGCGTGGAATGCGCGTTAGGTGCAGAGCTTTGGTGTTGTAGCGCGTCAAGGGTCGCCCGCGTTGGCCCGACGTCACCCCTCAGCTGGGTGGCTGGGGGCCAGCTTGATAGCTCTTTTCGGTTTAGTGCGAGATGCCTGGGGCAGGTACTTAATGTATACTGGCCAGACCGCAGGCGCTGTCAGGTCCAAAGACTTGCAGCACAGTGGGGCCGCGAACGCACAGGCCCTGTTTGATAGCTAGATGCGTGCCCCACTCGGAGCTTACCGCGAGGTTACCGTTCGACTGTGTGCCGCTCGAGAGATCGAGGCCAGGAATCAAACGCCGAACGAGTCTCTTCACACCATAACACAACACAAAGCTTTGGTGCGAGTTTCCCGTCCGCCTTTCCATCCTAGCCGGGGA
Source organism: Astrocystis sublimbata (assembly GCA_022453515.1). Taxonomy (NCBI): domain Eukaryota; kingdom Fungi; phylum Ascomycota; class Sordariomycetes; order Xylariales; family Xylariaceae; genus Astrocystis; species Astrocystis sublimbata. The sequence continues at coordinate 199,981 of JAJNNY010000035.1, read as the reverse complement.
CATCCCGATCTTTATATACTGCCGCTATTGATCGAGGCCCCACAATTTCCTTATTCTCCATCTGGATGACTCAACCATGAACATGCAACTCAATCGAGGTCATCTACAGTTCCAGCGTCTTATCGAACCTCTTATCTCCGTTGCAGCCTGCCTTCTTTATGGGGTATGCAGCCAACCATCAGCGTCAGCCCCAGAGTCAAAATATCTGCATCCATTATCGTCAATAGTACAGAGATTAATTTACAAGATGGATGCATCAACGTGATACTATTCTATACATTTTCCTGTATCTCAGCATTCCATCTCAGTATACCATTTTCCTCTACAGTGGTATTTCGAGCCAAGATTTCCTTCACAATCTTCTCGGTGCCTTGCCTCCCGCTCTGTATGTCGATAAACTTATCAACCACAGATTTGGTGGTTTGTCCGCCTTGCTCTATAACATGTTTAACATTACTGTCCGTCGGCACACCCAGGTACGCAGTTGGATAGTCTTTGAAGTTCTCCCGATCCGGCACGAGCTCGAGCCCGTCCACGCCTTTCCTTGGCTCGAAAAATGGGCCTGCAATGTCGTCTTGTGGGTTCACATCATCTAGGCTCGCCGGCTGCCATTTGGGGGCTGGCTTGGGAACCTCCTTGGACAGTAAGCGGGCTGACACACCCTCGACAAAGTCAGGGTGGTGCATGAAGTGGGCAGCAATCTGGTATTCTCTCTTGAAGGTCTCGGCGATGGTCCAGCTGCCACCCATCTGCATCTGCCTGAGGGCAACGTGTACAGCTGTGGGCGATCGCTGATGCAGCGTGTGCAGAGTCTTCTCGGCCCATTCCTTGGTCGGGCCCTGCTCCTGCTTCAGTGCAGATATTACTCCGGCCACGGTCTTCTGGCTGAAGCAGCGGTCAATGGCCCGTCGGAGTTCGCCACCCACTACTATGCCCTCGTTATGCGGCAAGCCTGTGCTGTACTCCTCAATGGTCATCTCGATGATCCGCAAGCGTTTCAAGGTCGAGTCATGGTCGTTGAATCGCAGTTCAGCCAGGCGCAACTCCAGGTTAGGTAAACTTGTCGAGTGCAAGTAATGGGTGGCGACGCCCGAGTAATAGACATTAGCTCCCGTCAACCGGTTGCTCGTAAGGGCCAGGTATGTTCCTACAGAGCCGTTCATGCGAGGAAGGAAGAATGAGGCGCCGACATCGGGAAAGAAGCCTATGGTGGTCTCGGGCATGGCAAAGACGGTCCGCTCGGTGGCGATTCGGAATGGCGCATGTATACTCAGTCCGACGCCGCCGCCCATAGTGATGCCGTCCATGAAGGCAATGTATGGCTTGTTATAGGTAGCAATATAGTGGTTCAGTTTGTATTCGAGGGCGAAGTAGTCGAGAGATTTCTGGCGACCGCCTGGCCCTTCCATGTTCTGCTGTGCGAGTGCTGTGACGTCGCCGCCAGCGCAGAGTGCCTTTTTCTTGTCGCCTGTGGGATCCGCAGCGCCTTTCATGACGATAACATTAGCCAGATCCGATTGCTCCCACTCTACTAACCGGGGGAATATCTTCCGAATCATGGAGGCGTTTAAAGAATTTAGTTTTTCCGGTCGGTTCAGTTCGATGGTGCGCAAGCCGTAGAGGTTGCTGAAGACGACATCGCGAGGGTCGTCGCTGGGCAGCTCCCTGATATGCTTGGTGGCGGCGACGAGGGGATTGGTGGACATCTGCGCAGTAGAGGATGGTGAGCCAGTGGGCAGTGGGCAGTTGAGCGATGATTGATGAGCGTACCTGGGCCGTTGAGCCTGTTCTGGAGTCTAGTATTTTCGCTCGGAGAGGCATGGTGAGGTTGGGTCTTCGAAAGGGAGATGCAGCACAAGGCGCGGTGCCGCCGCTCCTGACGAACAGGCGGAAAGACATCTAAACGGGCGTGCGGGTGGCTGTATTTTGTCTCCCCTCAATGCGCAGGTGATTCAGTCTTGCGCATCGAGCGTAGATGAGTGGACAAAAAGACTCCACGGCGCATGCAAAGTGCCTGGACTAGGTGTGAAGCCCGGAAAAGGTATGCGACAGGCTTGATGAGGGGATATATGCCGAGGTTTATTTGCAGTACGATATGGTCATTGGAATACTTCCAAGGTTAGATTCGGCCTATAAATTTTTGGAGCTTGCAGACCTACATACAGTAGAGGCTAGGTACTGATTGCCCCACCACGAGGGGAGCTATAGCAGCTAACAGCCAATCAAGGCAGCAATCGATGACCCTGTGGGCCTGGTGGGGAATGGCGCATCTTGCAAGCATTGGGCCACTGGGCTCGCTGGGCTGCTAGATTGAATCCACCAGCGTTTCAACATCATCAGCCTTGCCTTGCCAATTATTTCACCTCCCTCCATCTGCTGCCATACTCGTTCAACACACATTCCACCAACTCATTTACACTACAACATGGCGGACGCAAAGATTCAGTAATAAGCCATATCTCATTCCAGTCGAGACCAACACGCTAACAACGTTTGACCAGGGAACTTCTTACCAAGCCGAGAAATGAGTTAACGTACGTCGCTGCTACCTGTCACCACTGACAACCCATTCCGCGTCCCACCTCGACTCCACGATCTCCGTCGAATAAATCGCATCCCACGAGCTAACGCGATGGTTCTACAGCGAATATGAGGTCCAGCTCCTCGAGGAGTACGAGTTCGGCTCCGGTCCCCTCTCGATTCTCCAGACCGCCGTTCGCAGCCACACACAAGTGCTGATTTCCATCCGCAACAACCGCAAGCTACTGGCGCGCGTCAAAGCTTTCGACCGTCATTGCAACATGGTGCTCGAGAACGTGAAGGAGATGTGGACCGAGACACCCCGCCTGGCGAATGGCAAGAAGGGCCGTCCCGTGAACAAAGATCGTTTCGTCAGCAAGATGTATGTTCAAGCTACGCTCTGGCCATCCCAACGCTCACTTCCCAGTATTTGATTCGGGACTAGTATGACCACCATATGGAATCTGAGAGCTAATCATGATTCGTTTGCAGGTTCCTGAGAGGCGACTCGGTCATTATTGTACTACTCAGTTAGAGCCGCTAACGTGGCGGTCGGAACTTGGAAATCAAAAGCATATTACATAATGCGAAGGGCGTTACTTTGCTAGAAAAGCGAATACTGGGTCATAAAGATGCACGGCAAACGCCGTGATGGATTGTCATTAGCGCCTACGTACCCACGAGGCAATCCCATCGATTGCGTGACGATTCCACCGAGGAGGCCGAGAGAAGATAGGTGGTGTTCCTTATGATGGGCTTCGCATAGGCGTCAGGAAAAGATACCACGAATTAATTCATGAATGAAAAGAATATTCAGCCTTGGGAGCTCATTCAGTATTGCACGTGGTGCTAGTATTTATTTGCATTACGGGCATCAAACCTCTTTAATTTCTTCCATCAAATTTCAATTCCGGCCAGACCGAGGAAGAAGGCAGCTAATCCATAGGCGCCCGGGTCGGGGACTGTCTCGAACCCCGATCCACCTACGTAGACAGCCCGACCGAGGCTCGCTTTCATTCCTTTCGTGCGATTTGCGGCCTTCTTCGCAGCCTTCGCGGCTGTTGTTAGATCGCCTGACTCTCTGAGACTGTCGACAAACGGATATAGTGCATCGATAATCGTACGGTCACCTGGCCTAGCTGGCGTGTATCCGGACAAAGTCTCGCTGCTCTGCTTGAGAGCGTCCGCCCACAAGTGGGGAGTGGCCTCCCCAGGAGAAAGCGTACGCAGCGAATGAACCAATGCGTTGAGGAATATGGCGAAAAGTGCACCGGACTACGTTGAACAAATTAGTCTTGTCTCCTCGATGCATTTCAAGCTTAGCTCAAAAGAAAAAAAAGAGAAAAGTCGTTAAGTAGGGGAACTCACAGTGCCATCCATGGATGTCTCTATCACGGGCACAATATTCGCCATGTCAACCACCAAGTCGCCCGTCACCTCGGTTTCCTTAAGGTGCTTCAGCACCGCTGTTGCCGTTAGCATGTGGATCTCGATAAGACAAGGTCAAGCGTCCTACCTTCGGCTCCCCTCTTCAGACCAATACCACAGTCTCCGTCTCCAACAACCGTGTCGAATCTAGTGACATCAGGCTCGACCGAGATCAGTGCCTCAAGCCCGTATGTCAGCTTTTCCTTGAACGCCGCAGCGTCCGCCTTCAGCCCGCTCGGCTTGACACTTTCGTCAGAAACAGCAGAGTCCTCCCTCGTGTTTGTGTTCTTAGCCTCCCAAGTCTCTTTCGAGATAGGGGCCGCCCACCCGGTCGCTTCACAGGGGTGGTCGAGCAGTTGAATCATGCTCGGACCGCCGATATCTGTGTTGACCACGTTCAGGAGCGTGATACTGAAGCCAAGCCCGTTCAGACTCGTCATGTACGTCCCGCTGAGAACCCTGACCGGCTTGATGTTCCAGCCCTCGAGCTGCTTGACGACTTCGGCCGTGATGCCGCCTAGCTCGAGGACACTCACGCCTCCGAGGTTGTTCACTAACAACACGACCTCGTTGGAGTTGATATCGAGGAACGCCCTATCCTTGTCGTCCTTGTCCAGCAGCTGAGTCAACATCCGCTTCACCAGCTCCGGCAGCTCGACCTCTGCCCGCCCGGAGCCGGCCTCGTTGTGAATCCCCATGCCGATCTCCACCTCATTAGTACCCAGACTTCCCTCCGCCTTTGGATCAATGGGTGCTCTACCAGGCACATGGACGTGCTTGAGACTCGCGCCCACACTGACGATGTTGTTCGCCGCGAGCCGCGCCACCTTGGCCACGTCTCCCAAAGCGTACCCCTGCGCAGCCAGCGCGCCAGCGATCTTGTGCACGAGCACCGTCCCCGCGATCCCGCGCCGGCCCACCTTGCCTCCCTTCTCCCTCCCGACACCGACGTCGTCGCCGACAACAAGCATCTCGACGTCTAAACCGGCGGCCTTGGCCTTTTCAACCGCCATTCCGAAGTTGAGCACGTCGCCGGTGTAGTTCATGACGGTGACGAGGACGCCCTTGGAGCTGTCGACGCGCGCCATGATGGCGCGGCGCACTTGCTCGGCGGACGGCGAGGCGAAGATGGTGCCTGCCACGGCGGCGGAGAGGAGGCCGCGCCCGACGAAGGCGCCGAACGAGGGCTCGTGCCCGCTGCCGCCGCCGCTGATGATGGAGACTTGCGATGCAGCATTGGAGCTGGGGTTGGGGCGGAGGTAGACGATCTTGTTGGTGGCGTCGAGGGCCACGGACGGGTTCGTCAGGGACAGGGATTGCAGGGCTGTGTCTACGAGGGCGACGGGGTCGTTGATGAAGTGTCTGTCCGACATTGTGTTTGTGTGTGAGGTGTTTATGTTTGCGTTGGGGGTTTCGGTTTCGACTGTCGTCACCTAGATGTCTTGTTATGAATATTAAGATAATAGCTGGAGTTACTTTGAGCACTGCAAGGACCTCGACGAGACTCGAATAGGAATACAAATTATTTATCTGTTTTGAAGGTAGGTGAACCTTTTGCTAGAAACTATGGATGAGATGAGATGCACGTAGAACTCTGATTTTATAAAACTACAAAGAACCCAACAGGTAGGTTAAGGTTTTACCTAGTTTTGAATGAAAGGGGGAACCCGAGGTGAAGTGAGTGGCGGGGTTTGCAAGTAGGTGGTATAGTATAGTAATACGCTGGACCAGGCAATGCGGGATCGCGGGTCGGAGACACGGATGGCAAAGTATCGTGGGGTTTGTTGGCAGGTGTTTATTTGACACAGGACGTTCGGTATTGCTACATTGGTACGGCTTTTGCCACTGTCACGATCATCGTTCTTGGTCTGATGTGGTACCGAAGAAGGTGGGTTAAGACAACTGGTGTGAGAGAGGGGCCCAGTTGTCGGGTCGAGTGTGACGACGTGACGACGTGACGACACCGAGGGGAGTCGAGGGAGTGGGGTCCTGTGGCTTGTGTCACCCCGCCGCGCTGTCGGGGCCGGTGTGGCTTGGACGGACGGAAGTGAGGCGTCGCATCCGAGGCGGCATCCCTGACATGTCTGATTGCCCGCCAGCATTCGTCTCGCATCTTCCACCTGCAATTCTGCCCGTATTCCTCTCTGGCATCAAAAAGAGAGCATACTTTCCCATCATCCGATAAAGTTTTTGTTCGTTTCACATATTACTACACCACCCCGAAACTTCATATTTTCGAGATATACCAAATTAGAGACAACTACCCCATTGGTGCTTGGCGGGTTGAGGTTTGGGCGTGGGGTGCTCAGTCGGGCATTTTGCCCCACGTACAATTATCGGGAATTTAGGTGGGATCTGCGAATATCTTAGCTCGCGACGGGGGTGACTCAACTTTCACCAGCCACGATCGGGTCTCTCTCGAGCACAAATATAACCTACCTGATAACATCATTTAGAAGTACGCATATGCCCGAGGATTAGTGCGTGTCGCAACAATCTGCCAACGATTTTGGCACTCGAGTTATCTTCCTCCGCGGCCAACTTAGGCCTCGTGCCGCCACAACGTAATCCTAATACCGCCCTGGACCACACATCAACATCTCATTGGAACAACGTATTCGCACGATCCCCAAAACGTGGATATAGTGGGCTCAGGTCGGCCGTTCGATCATGTCGACCAGCGAACCTCCACAGGAGGCGAAGCCCACGAGTGTAGACCAATCTCAACCTCAACCTGAGCCGCAGCCGCAGACGCAGCCGCAGCCTCAAGCCAGTCCCGACACAGCGAACTCCCAAGCCCCTCCTCCACCAAATGGCGAGTCGCAACCCAAGCCCGAAGCTGCCGCCTCACCTGCTGCGGCGCCTGCGGCAGGCCCAAAGCTCACCAATGCCGAACTGAAGGCCAAGGCCAAGGCGGAGAAGCAGGCGCGACGAGCCCAAGCGAAGGCTGCGTCCGGTGCGGCCCCGGGCGGCGCACTTACGTCCACACCGGCTGGTCAACCGGGCCAACCATCTGGAGAGTCGAAGGGAAACAAGACAAGAGGCAAGGCAGATGGCGCCCCGTCCTCCGGTTCAGGCGCAACTGGGAAAGGAGCTGCTGGGGCAAAGAATGTTGCACCAGTGACTCCCCCAAAACCAGAGAAGCCAGGGAATAAAATACCCGAATGTTTCAGTCACCTCACAATGGCCCGGAGGTTATCTATCACCCAGGCCGACAAAGACGTCCACCCCACAGTCCTGACACTCGGTCAACAGATGGCCACTTTTGCCATAGATGAGAGCATCACCAGATTAAGAGTCACCTTACTGGCCTTCAAGAAGGTAGGAACCCGAGTGTGTTGGGACCGTTATGGGGGTTATTACTTATTGCTTTACTAGGTCATTGATTCATACACAACACCACCAGGAAACACACTCGCGCGGCATCTCACGCCCCACGTCCTAAATCCGCAGATCGAGTACCTGAGCGCTTGCCGCCCGATGTGCTTCTCTATGGGAAACGCCATCCGCTGGCTGAAGCTGCAAGTCAGCAAGATCGATCCCGACGTGCCCGAAATCGAGGCCAAGAAGGAGCTCTGCGCCAGCATTGACGCATTCATACAAGAGCGCATCACCATCGCCGACGACGTCATCACCGAGAACATGGACGAATTCATCCAGGATGGTGAGGTGATTTTGGTGTATGGCCGGAATGCCTTGGTCGAGCGAACGTTGCTGCGCGCGCACAAGTTATCCAAAAAACAAATTGAAGTTATTGTGGTCGACGATCCTTACGAACAGAAGGGCCAGGACTTAGCAAAGATACTTGTCGAGGAGGGGTTTACAGTGTCGTATAGCGGCGACTTTGGCGCTCTTCCGGCTCAGGTCCAGCGTGCTGATAGGGTGATCCTCGGTGCCGAGAGCATGTTCAGCAACGGCGCGCTGTATGCCCGGTGCGGCACGTCGGACATCGCCATGGCGGCCAAGGATTACGGGACGAAGGTCTTCGCGCTGTGCGAGACAATCAACATCACCGAACGGGTTTCGTCGGACTCGCTTACTTATAATGAGATCGATCCGGAGAGATGCACGGCTGCAAAGTTTAGACTGCTCTATGACACGACGCCCAGCGAGCATCTGACGACGGTGGTGACGGAGATTAACAGCGCGCAGCCTACGTCGGTCTCATACCTGCTGAGGAAACTCGAGGATTCCAACTAGAAGTCGGAAACTTTAAAGGAGATTCTAAATAGCAAGGGATGTCGATCTGATACAAGCGAGTGAAGCAGGAGGAGGGGATATCTAGAGATAGCGTCTGTGTATTGTGTCATGCAAAGATCTATGGGGGAGAGAGTGTGGGAGGTCAATCTGTACACTTCGTATACAAGAAGCTATGCGGCGTAGCTACCAGCCTACCCCTTTAGATTACCTCGTCCCATCTCTTGGGGAGATATAGCGAAGATTTCGAGCAGCGAAGACAGAGTTCATAGCGGAGTTCAAATCTCGTAGACACACACAATGTAATCAGCTTTGATTGGTGCCTAATTGTCGATTGATTTCTCTATGCCCTCGGGATATATGACTTGGCGATTGTGATATCCTCACATGTCTCCCGCCTCCCCTTCCTTCTCTCCATCTATGTCACATATAGTAAATATCGCATTCTCGGCACGATGAGGCTGCGGTGGTGATGTTGTTGGTATGATATTTGGATTTGTTGCTGTTTTCTTTCTACAACGACTCGGACCCCCCTTCCCTGGCGGCTCTCCTGGCGCGCTTCTCGAGAATCAGGCGCTTGCGCTCGTCCAGCACGGCACACTGGCGCTCGTCGACGCCCTGCAGCCAGTAGCCGAAGCTGGCGCCCACGCCGGCGAAGACGGGGTACGCCCATAGCGAGCCCCGGTTGAAGAAGGGCCGCATCTCTAGGCCGAGCTGCCAGAAGCGGACGGCGACGCCTATGTAGTGGGAGGCGGGGTGTTAGTTTTGTGTTTGTGTTCATGGGTCTGGTGTGTGTGTGTTTGTTCATAGGTTGGACTATAGGTAGGTAGGTCGAGGAATGTGGGCATAGGGAGGTCGTCATACCGAAGCCGGACCAGAAGACGACTCTGTGCACCATTGTGGTCGATTGGAGGGGGGATATGCCTCGCTGGCAGGTTCTTGTGGGTTTGGTTCGTGTGGCAGGTCGTCGAGGCAGCCGATACGTGCAGGCGGCTGGCTGTGTTGGGGGTGGTTTGGGCGACTGGCGGCGGCGATGCTGAGGGCGAGGCTATTGGCGGACGCTGGACGCTGGACGGGATGCAGTCAGTGCAATTGAAGGTTTGGCAGGGTGAGGCTGGCGCACGGGCCATATCCGCAAGGGCGGGTCGACGGCTCCAAAAGGTACCTAGGTACCTACCTAGAGACCCGGCCGGGGTTCTTTTATCACGTTAGGCTTGCTAGGTTCACAATCCCCAGCTTCCCTTTCCTTTTCGGGTAGCAACATTGAATTTAGCGTGCTGCATGCCGATCTCACCTTCTAAATTATTTCTCTAAGGCCGCGTTTGCCAGCCAATTCAATCGCGAACCTGCATCAACCTAACCATCGGAGCTTTGTCACTTTCCGCTCCTTTCCCACTCCTCTGCTGGCATTTCTGTAATCTCATGTGAGAAGGGTGCTACCTTATGCTTACGAGACAAGCAATGCCAGTTGCCCCTCAAAGCTACCTATATACCCATCTTGATTTGACCCAACATCAAACGTGAGGCTGCGTGGCCTCTTCGGCTGTCGCTATGGCCTCTACAGACCCAACGCCTGCTTCGTTGAGCGGAGTCACACCTTTTGCCCCCAGAAAATTCAAAGCGTCGGATCTCCCTCTACCATCCGCAACGCGTTCAGCAATCGAGGGTCTTGCCCACAGCTTCAAGAAGAAGGGCGGATACGACGCCATCCGCAAGCAAGTTTGGGAGAAGTTTGAGCAAAGTGTAAATAACATCATGTGACCCACGCTGCTGTACACGCAACGAGGAAACATGGCTTACCAGTGCGACCATTTAGGACTACGAAGCCCAAGTCACCAAATCGATCCTCGAAGTCGCCGAGCGAGAAGTCGAACGCAACCCGAGCCAACTCCTGACCCTCGAACGCCGCAAAGCTGCAGCTCTTATTGATGGCGCACTCGATCGTTCTGGGGTCTACCAGAAGGCTGAGGCTGTTCTCGACCAGCTCATAGACGTCAAGGCCTTAGAAGCGCACATGCGCGAACTGCGCCAGCTTGAAATCGGAGCCGACAAGGCAGAAGAAGAGCGAGTGCGAGGTTCCAAGACGGACGAAGAATACGCCGCCGAATCCACTGCCAAATTGGCCCATCGCGAACACCTACGCCAGGAGATCCGCAACAAAGAGAAGGAGATACAAGAGGAGAAGCTGAAGATCGAGCGCGAGGAGAGGAAGAAGCGCGAGCGAGAACGCGAACGCGAGATCGAGGCTGCCGAAGCGAAACGTAAGGAGGAGCGCGATGCACGCCGGCGAGAAAGAGAAAAGAAAGAAGAAGAACGACAGCGTGACAGGGACAAGGAACGTGAGGAGCGGCGTCAAGCACGAGAGCGTGACCGTGAGCGCGATCACGAAAGAGATCCCGATCGAGACACCCGGCGCCGGTCGAGATCGAGGTCCCACCATAGAGACCGCGATAGGGACCGTGATAGAAGCCGGCGACACGATAGCCGGGAGAGACGGCGACGAGAGCGGTCTCCACGGGGGCACGGCAAGAAGACTGAGGACATCAAGAAAGAGCTCACCAAAGAAGACATGGAGAGACTTGAACAAGAGGCACTTGCCGATCTTCTGCGTGAGAGCAACAAGGACAGTTCCAAGCCCCTCGAGATGGAGATCGATCAGGCTCTCGTGCCCCCTCCTCGAAGAACTAAGCCTGCATCTGCCATACAGCCAATACGTCGCGAGTCTACGAAGCCACCGGATACGAAAAAGATGCCAGATCTCGCAAAGACCGATTCTAAGGAGTCCAAAGACGGGCATGTGAAGGAGACAAAAGCTTCCGTTGAGCCCAGGGAGCCCAAGAGTGCAAAGGATACAAAAACCAGACCCGAAAGGAAACCTAGTCCTGCTCCATCACGCAGCCGGAGAGATCGATCCCGCAGTACCAGAGCCGATCGCAAAGATCGCGAGCCAACTCGAGACCACAGTCGGTCACACGGCAAAGTCGACGAGCGAGACCGAGATGAAGCTGATTCGCACTACCGCCCAGCCCGCAGAGAGCGAAGCCGATCACGGGTCCGTGCACGGGAAAGAACACCTGAGAAGGATACGTACCGCCCAGGTGACCGTTATAGAAGCCGATCGGCGCGCCGGGAGAGGGGTCATAGAAGTCGTTCGAGAACGAGACATGAGCGGAGAGATCGCAGTCGATCGCAGGACTGTTACAGACCTTCTGAGCGGAGAGATCGTAGCCGTGAGCGCGAGCGTTCGAGAACGCGCACCGATCGTCGAGACAGAGACAGAGATACACATCGGGACCGAGATCGCGATCGCTCTCGCTCGCCGCGCGACAGGACTGAGAGACGGGATAGGAGCCGCTCTGCTCGACGTGCACATAGCAAGGAACGCGAGAAGACTACCACAACTGCTACTAAGGAACGCGAGAAGACTACTACTACTGCTCCTGCTACTGCTACCAAGGATGGGGAGAAAGAACACAAGAGTCGCGATCACGATAAAGATAAAGATAAGATCAAGGATGAAGCAGTGGAGCCCGAGAAGGAGAAAGTGAAGGAAAAGGGAAAGGAAAAGGAGAAGGGGAAGGAGAAAGACCGTGACCGTGATCGCGATCGGAGAAGCCGCTCCCCTTCCCGACCTAGGACGTCCCGAAGCGCTGGCCCCGGACCTATGCTGAACGATGCGGAGACCTGGAAGCAAACCGAGATTAAGCGTCGCGAGCAGGAGGCCAAGGCATATCTGAAAGCGCAGAAAGAGGCACGCGAAAAGGGGCTGCCTGTCCCGGGGCTGGATGATCGAGACAGGGATCGGGATCGGGATAGGGATAGAAGAAGTGTCGCGGGTGATGGATCGCCTGAGGTCAAGAGGGCTAGGGTTGGCGATGATATCGATCGGTATCGGCCTGGTGATGGCGAGAGAGAGAGAGAGAGAGAGGAGAGGGCGAGGGGGGATAAGTATGCTCCTGCTGCTGGGGATAGAGAGAGGGAGGGTGAGAGGGAGAGGGAGAGGGATAGAGATAGAGACGGTCGTCGCGAACGGAGGAGAAGTCGGAGTAGGAGTCGCAGTCGACGGCGTGAACGGAGTCGTGAGCGGGATCGGGACCGGGATAGGGATAGGGGAGATCGGTACCGTGATAGAGATAGAGAGAGGGATAGGGGAGACAGAGATCGCGATAGAGAGAGAGAGAGGGATAGAGGAGATAGGGACAGAACTAAGGAGAGAGATAGAGACCAGGATCGAGAAAGAGATAGGGATCGGGATCGGGATCGCGACAGAGATAGAGACAGAGACAGACGCAGCCGACGCGAACGGAGCACGTCGCGGCGGGATCGGCGGAGACGGAGTCGCAGTCCTTGAGGTGGCTATATATCTCTACCGCTTCAAGTACGTACCTATCTACGTATGAACGTATCAACCTATCTTGCAATAGGACGGGGATTGATTGGGTGGCTTTGGCGTGCTTGAACCTATCACATTGGGGGACAGGAAGCAACAAGTACGTAGAGAGAGAAGCGTGGCATAAGGTAGTCGTGGGTTATACAGAGCTTGAGGTGGAGATGGGCATTCCTGTCTGATGTCTGGATACAAGTATACCTCTACCTGTGTAATATGGACGATAGGTGCCTCACAGTGTACCGAGATACCTAGGTAGATGAAGCGATGCATATCCATATTCTGAAGCTGTGTTAAGTTGTGTGTTTTGTCTTGTGCTGGCTTGGTGAAGGGTGGTTGAGACCGTAGATGGTGGCAGTTTTTACTAAGCTGGAGTGGCTGGCTCCTCTTAATGAGCTCAGTTGATTGAATTTACCCAAGCTATGTTGATGATATGTTGATTGGGATATACGATGTCACTGCATGAATATCTTTATTCGGCTCATACGACTGGTATAAGCTTTCTTGTACTTGAGATGGTGATCACTGACTGGTCTTAGGCATCTTGCAAGATCAATATAGCTAACTGGACACTTTGAACCTATAGCAAAGCTATCTGGTCGTAACACAATAAGCTGGGTTAATAGGTCTATATACAGACAGTACTGGAGTGTTGCGCCATTTGTTGCATGGGACATGAATGGAACTCTTCAAATTGCAGATTAACTGGTTAGTAACATATATGAATTGACTTGCCATACCATAGAAGTATGATATGATCTCTCATACGAGGTATGAATGAAACGTAACTGCCAACTGTACTGTGAAAATGTTGTTGGACCCTACATACAGATTAAAAGTGACTACTATGGACGTGCGCAATTTGATCCTGGGGCTGTTGTAGGGAGCTACAATTGGTAGTCTAAGCTCTTGCTATCCGAGACCTTGGGTTCGGCTTGCAGAGGGTCTTTCATGCGTTGTTATATTACATCGTCACATTGAGAGAGAATCGTCGTGTTGATCACGGCGGCACAGATCCGCAATCTTCAATTCCAAGTTGGACGGAACCGGTTTTGGGTTGGATTTAAGCGCCTCGAGCGGCCCCCTTCCCCAGCTGAGCTAAACTACCACCACAGGCAAAGCCAGACCTGCATAGCCCAGCCCTATCTGATCCTTAGAGATTCCCAGTAAGCTCCGAGTCCTGGCGGGGGAGGGGACAGGCAATGCTTGAAGTAGGTACTTGAGTTGTTGAGAATGCACATATACAGTCACGATAGGCATCGCACTCACACTTGCAACGTGAGAATGTTTGGGTCGAAACATACCCAACATGGCCATGCTATGCGTCGTCGTGGCCATGAAACAGAACAGTGTCAGACTGCGAGTTACAAGGTGAAGGCTTGGCGACAGGTTATGGGTCCTGACACGACGCTGCCGGCTTTCGCTTTCGGCTGGGTCGTTCGGCTGGGACTTTTCCTCGGGACTGGGGGGACGGGGGCTTTGGGGCTTGGGTCGAATGTCAGCCGCTAGCCATGCTACGCTATGCCGATTTATGCGTTCTAAATACAGCAACACTTGATCAAGCACTTGGTGTATTAGCTCGAGGGGTTCTTGATTCAAGCTGGATAGGATCAAATTCCGGAGACGATATAGATATATAGGAAATGTGGTGTGAGGGTCTGTCTGCATTCTCTAGTTGTCGGGTCACATGGAAACGGACACAGGCTGGCTGGAGCTGGCTGACACCCCTGGCCGACGATGGCTTCAGGCACGCGAGGCACGGGAGACCCAGAAGGGATGGAACCTACATCATGATTGTGGCTCCCGTGGCTTTTTTAGCGGGTCAATGCAATGGTACCGATGCCGCATCCGCATCCTGTCCACGTTGCCACATGCGCAACCCGACGCAGCCCGCGACGTAGCTGATTCTACATACAGTAAGTGAATAGAGCGAATAAGTGCATTGGGTAGTATGACCATATTGGGTATTTGGTGATACCTAAGTAGTAAGGATGTGTCGGGCAGTGGAAGACGACGGGATGGAGTCGGCTGCATGAACGAGAAACGCTGCACGCAACGGCGAAGCGGACAGACAGACAGACACACACACACATGATGGTGACGCCGACAAATCCGGAGAGCGCCAGACTCGGATTGGATTGCCCGCATTTTCGTTCCAGAGACTGGCGCGGCGCCAGCGCAGCATTGCGTAAGGCACGACGCAGGACTGCGTTGGTAGCGTGATGTGGATGTATCTGCCTGCCAAAAGGTGCTGAACGGGTACTTACTAAAGGGCATCGAATGCCGAATGCCTTACTGTAATTGACAAAGTCAGGAGCAATAAGTACCCGAGTACCTCATTAGTGGCGGTAGCAGTGGGAGCATCTGTAGTACCTGATACCCGCCATCTGCCTCGCCCGCCCCTGCTGCCGCCGAGATCGAGGCCAGTGGGCAGGGTGCCCAAGTGCTGCGTGCATGCACACTTCAGCGCCTGGCTGGCCTGGGCAGCGTTGTTTCTGCGTGTTGGTTGCAGGTGGTAAACCTTCTCCCCCCATCCCCATCCCCATTCTTCCCATTCCTCACCGACCAATCCCCAACACCATCCCGTTCCGTGGACCAGTCATATTCGGTCGGTCGGTGCTGTCTCTTCACTATCGTTCTACATTCTACCTACTCACCATTTTCCACTTTCCATTCAGTTAACTCCGTTTGCTCTCCCCCCCAAGCTGGCTTGCTTTGCTGTCTTGTCTTCCCTCACCTAGCGTTGTAGGGTTTCCTAGTACTTGTCTGCCTACATTAAGTGCACATACACATACACGTACGTAGTGGACGCCATCGTTTCAAGCAGGTCGCGAAGCTCTTCCCTCCGTCTCCGTTGTCTGTCTTATCTGTAAATTACCTCGATCATTTATTTTCCTTTTCCCTCGGCCACTGTCATTCGGCACCATCGAACGCCTTCGCCCATTACCGCCTCCAGTCCAGCTCGGTCCAGGCTCGGCCCCTCACGCCAACGCCAATAACAACAGCAGCCCACGGCCGCAGACAGTCTCGCCCTTCCCGAACACAACCCCCTTGCCGTAGCGTAGCCCGACCCAGCAATCCACCACCAATTGCCTTGTCGCCGCCACATTCCATCGACTCGGCACTCACAACGAACGACACCCACTCTCACGACAACCACGGCGAATTCATCTAATCTCCAAACAATCTTCGAATATTTAATCAACCAACCCGTCAAACCATCCGATCCTACCGGTGCGACCTTTTCCTCTCGCTGTACCCTCGGGGTGTTCGTCCTTGACTGGACCCTGGCCGAATGATTGCGGTGGACCGGTGACGGCAGCGTCGCAGCCTTGCATCTCGCCCACTCGACGAGCAGCGCGAAACCCTCACACGCCCAACATGACGAGCCCACTCGATGGCATCGTCATTGGACTTTTATCGTCCTTTGGCTCTGCCTTCATAGTAGCTGTCATATTTCTCGTCATCTACTTCTTCCGCCACACCGCATCCGGTCGTATCTTCCTAGACCGTATCGGCCGGCCCGGCGAATACGATGATGAGCAGGCATTTGCACGGGAAGAGGCCGAGGCCTTGGAGACGATGGACGACATGCAGAGGACCGAGTATCTGAGAGCCAAAGGTAGCTTATTCCTCCAGCGGCTAAGCACATGATGCGACGCCCGTGCACCTATCATTTTTGCCCATACTAATTAGTTGCCAGCTTTCATACAAGGAAACCCTCCCGAGTCGGTTCAGACGGACATATCGTTATCGCAATACCTAGCCATACAAGAGAAGGGTGTGTCAGCATGGGAGTTCGAGCCCGAGCTGGAGATCGCCAACTGTTTCGTCGAGGCCAGAACCGAGATCGAGTTCTTCGACTCGGAATGTACAGTCATGAGCAATTTGCCTGTTCCAAAACAAAACGAAGTGTATTACTGGGAGGCCAAGATATTCGAGAAGCCCGAGACGACGTTGTTGAGCATCGGCATGTCCACGAAGCCTTACCCGTTGTTCAGGCTTCCAGGTACGTTCCACGCACATCTATAACTACGTTCATAGTTTAACGGTGTCTTCAGGATACCACAAGTACTCTGCCGCCTACACATCAACAGGCGCGCGCAGATACAACCAACCATTTATGCCATCAGCGTACGGACCACCGATAGTTCAAGGTGACGTCGTCGGCGTCGGCTACCGTCCCCGGACTGGTACAATCTTTTTCACACGCAACGGGAGACGGCTCGATGATGTCGTCCACGGGTTGAAGGCGCAGAACTTCTTTCCTTCGGTCGGTGCCAACGGACCATGCACTGTTCACGTCAACTTTGGACAGGCTGGCTTTGTTTTCATAGAGGCCAATGTCAAGAAGTGGGGGCTTGCACCCATGACGGGCAGTCTGGCACCGCCACCACCATATGGAAGCGAACAGGGCAGCATCCTCCTGGAAACCGGCCGTAGGAAGGACGAGACTCCGGGGTCGCCATCGCAAAACCATAGTTACTCGCAGTCATACCAGACATATAGCGGTCAAGGTCCCATACTAGATAATGGCCATCTACGGACGCGCAGCGGCAGCTACCGAGTACTTCCGCCCACAAGCCCAGGGCCGCAGAGAAGCCCAACGGATATTTCCCTGGCACAGCTGGTTCCCTCGGACGAAGCGGGCGAGGGGAGCGCCAACCTACATGGCTATGTACAATCCGGAGACCATGTGGTCAACATCGCCGGCCTGGCCATACACGAATCCTCACATCCACCACCCGAATATACAAGTCCCGAACATTCCGGCGACGACGATAGCGGTTCCGAGAGCGATATTGCGCCGCTCATTCGAACACCAGCACGGAGTCGTGGTGCCTCTGCCGCCAACCCCCCGATTCCTAGTTACAGTGATGCTGTACGCCAAGGCGCTGGTAGGGATAGAGCCCGGAGTGATACAAGCGCCTTGCACACGAGGGGCGGAAACCGGAATTAAACCGGTCTATCACGCGCATTGAAAATATTCGGATAGGAGTTGGTAGGCGCAAAAGGAATAAGCATAATTCAAAGGTTGTCGATCATGTTGTTTTTTTGTGCTGAAAGGGATCGTGCTCTTCCAGTAAACGAGAGAAATCTCGGAGATGAGGAAACGGAAATCGCATAAGGACAAGACACGGGATGAACATATCAGAAGCGGGTACTGCCAGCTCGTTGCTGTTGCTTTTGCTACTGTTGCTGTTGCTGTTACTGTTAGAAATACCTATACCCGGCCAGCTTTGGCTCTTGAGACACGATTGCATTGTAGCCATATATATCATTATATACTAAATTTTCGGTTGCACGTATTCCGCTGCATGGTGGCATGTCGTAGCCTGTTCTTGCGCTTTAGCCTCTTCAATTGCTGGACGTTGACGCTTAACGTTTCTGTAAGCATTTGAAACCCTGCATGATCAATTTCATACTCCCAACTTGACTTCTTTCTACCTTGCTTGAAGCTCAACAATGTCTGATCTCATAACCATACATTTTCTGGATGAGGGGTTAATGGTTACACCTTAAAGTCATGACAACACTCAAATAGGCCCCAATGACTCTTAATGTGACAAAAGGTGGGGCGGATGGACACATGCACATGACACCAACTGCATCAAAAATTCGAGTATAAAGACAGGCGAGCAACCAACGTCGTAGGCAATCAACCATCTTATCTATACCTCAGCAGTAATATCATTACGTCTCATTGTGTTTTTTTAACTCTACCATATGCGACATTTGCCAACTCACAATGGCGACCACATCCAACATGTTCCTCTATTCGTTGACGATCAAGCCGCCGACAGGTATTACACAAGCTATCATCGGCCAATTCTCTGGTACTAAAGAACAACAGATACTCGCGACATGCGGTTCCCGCCTCACCCTTCTTCGGCCCGATCCGAACCTGGGAAAGATCTCAACGATTTTGTCCCAGGATACTTTTAGTATTGTCCGATCTATCGCTTCGTTCCGCCTTGCCGGAAGCTCCAAAGGTGAAGTTACCTTATCACCCTACTCCTGATCACCCTTGTATTCAATACATTATCACAAACAAACAAGCCACTAACTTTGCGCAGACTATATCCTTGTGACTTCCGACTCAGGCCGCATTGCCATCTTGGAGTTTCTACCAGCCCGTAACGTATTCTCCCGCATCCACCTGGAGACCTTCGGCAAATCGGGCGTCCGCCGCGTCTTCCCAGGTCAGTACCTCGCCGTCGACCCCAAAGGCCGCGCCTGTCTCCTGGCCTCCATAGAAAAGAACAAGCTGCTGTACATCCTCAACCGCAACGCCCAAGCGGCGCTCACGATATCCTCGCCGCTCGAAGCACACAGACCGGGCACCCTCGTCTTCTCCCTTGTAGCGCTCGATGTAGGCTACGCAAACCCTGTGTTCGCAGCGCTGGAAACCGATTCGGACCAGGACGGACGCCCGGACGTAGAGCTCGTGTACTACGAGCTGGACCTAGGCCTGAACCACGTGGTGCGCAAGTGGGCTGAGCCCGTGGCCCCAACGGCTTCGGTGCTTTTTCAGGTCCCTGGGGGAAACGATGGCCCGAGCGGCGTGCTTGTTTGCGGCGAGGAGAGTATTGCGTATAGACACTCCGGCCAGGACGCGTGTCGCGTTCCTATCCCGCGACGGCGAGGGGTGGCGGAGGATCCGACGAGGAAACGCGTCGTTGTCGCGGGCGCGATGCATAAGCTGAAAGGAGGGAAAGATGCCTTTTTCTTCCTGCTGCAGACGGACGATGGGGATCTGTTCAAGGTCACGTTGGATATGCGGGGGGACGGGGTCGGAAATCAGACTGCGGACGTCGAGCGTGTCAAGGTCAAGTATTTTGACACGGTTCCCGTCGCGACTAGTCTTTGCATTCTCAAGAGCGGCTTCCTCTTCGTCGCGACTGAATTTGGAAATCATCATTTCTACCAGTTTGAGAAACTCGGAGACGATGATACGGAAACCGAGTTTAGCAGCGACGACTTCCCCGCTAGGTTCGATGCTCAGTGTCAGCCTGTCTACTTCTCCCCACGGCCGTTGGAAAACCTCGTTTTGGTGGAAAGTCTCGATTCCATGAATCCTCTCCTGGACTCCCATGTAACCAACTTGACCGGCGAGGATAACACGACGCAGATCCACGCAGTATGCGGCAACGGCGCCAGAAGTCGCTTCCGGACTCTCAGCCACGGCCTAGAGGCCACTGAGATCGTCGCTTCGCAGCTGCCTGATAAACCAACGGCCGTCTGGACCATCAAGCGCAGAAGTTCAGAAGAATACGACACGTACATTGTCATCGCCATGCCTGGCGAGACGCTAGTCATGGAGATCGGCGAAGAAGTCAAGCAAGTCGCCGACTCAGGCTTCCTGACCTCCGTCACCACCCTCGCCGTGCAACGCGTCGGCGACGATAGTCTGGTGCAGATTCATCCCAGGGGTATCCGGCACATCCACAACGGCGACGTCAACGAGTGGGAGGCTCCGCAGTATCGCAGTATCGTCGCCACCGCTACCAACGAGCGACAGGTCGTTATAGCCCTCAGTTCCGGCGAAGTCGTCTACTTCGAAGTCGACAGCGATGGCGACGGCTCGCTGGCCGAATACGATGAGCGAAAGCAGATGTCTGGAGCCATCACATGTCTTAGTCTGGGCGAGGTGCCGCAGGGTCGATTGCGCAGTCCATATCTTGCAGTCGGATGCGACGACTGCACGGTGCAGATCCTTAGCTTGGATCCGGACTCGACGCTGGAGAGGAGGTCTGTGCAGGCGCTGACTGCGGCGCCTTCTGCGCTGGGTCTGATGGATATGACGGACCCGACGTCGGGCGAGTCGACGGTGTATCTGCATATTGGCCTGCAGTCGGGGGTTTACCTGAGAACTGTGCTGGATGGGATTACGGGGGAGTTGACGGCTGCGCAGACGAAGTTTCTGGGCTTGAAACCAGTCAAGCTATTTCAGGTGACGATTCAGAAGCGAACGTGTCTGTTGGCTCTTGGCTCAAAGTCTTTTGTTGGGTATATTGATCCGGAAAGGGGCTTCATGTTGACTCCTCTGAGCTACGAGCCTCTAGAATGGGGGTGGAGTTTCAGCAGTGAGCAATGTGAAGAGGGTATCGTTGGGATCTCCTCGGACCATCTCAGGTGAGTCCTTCCCTCTATATGCCCCAATCCCTCGATTCAAACGCTAACTAATGCAACAGGATCTTCTCTATCGAAAACGTCAGAGATGCTTTGACTCAGAAGTCTGCCTCTCTCACATATACCCCACGCCAGCTCGTCAAGTACCCAGATCAGCCGTATTTCTACACCATAGAATCCGAAAACAATACCTTGGCACCGGAACTCATCACGCAACTGCTAGATGACGCAGATGCGGCCAGTGATACCCCTAACTCGATACTCCCAGCAGAGCAATTCAACCATCCGCGAGCGCGCGGCAGATGGGCGTCGTGCATCAGCGTCATCGACGCAGGCGGCCCCCAAGTCCTGCAAAAGCTGAACTTGACCAGCAACGAAGCGGCCGTCAGCGCAGCCATAGTCTCCTTCGCCAGCCAAGCCGACGAAAGCTTCCTCGTCGTCGGAACAGGAAAAGACATGGAGGTAACCAGCAGCCCGCGGCAGTGTTCAGCGGCGTATATCCACGTGTACCGATTCATAAACAACGGGCGCAGCCTGGGCTTTATCCACAAGACGAAAGTCGACGAACCCGCTTTGGCGCTGGCCCCTTTCCAGGGCCGCCTCCTGGCTGGTATTGGGAAGGTCCTGAGGATTTATGACTTGGGCCTCAAGCAGCTTCTGCGCAAAGCCGAAGGCGCCGTTGCGCCGCAGCTCGTGGTGGCGCTGCGGACAAAGGGGAGCCGCGTTGTGGTGGGAGACGTGCAGCACGGCGTTACTATGGTCGTTTACAGACATGAGACGAATTCCTTAGTCCCTTTTGTCGACGACACGGTTGCGCGGTGGACGACGTGTGCGGACTTCGTCGACTACGAGACTGTGGCTGGAGGCGATAAGTTTGGGAATCTATGGGTTCTTCGGTGTCCTGAAAATGTGAGCGCCGAGGTTGATACGGGTGGTGGTGGTGCTGCGCGCGAATACCTCCACGGAACCCCTCACAGGCTGCATCTCGCAGCGCACTTCTTCACGCGCGACATACCCACCAGCATCCATAAAACAAACCTCGGCGGCCAGGAGGTCCTGCTCTGGAGCGGCCTGCAGGGCACCCTCGGTGCGCTCATCCCTTTTGTCGCGCGCGAGGACGTGGATTTCTTCCAGAGCCTCGAGATGCTGCTGCGCGAAGAAGAGGCGCTGGCGCTTACGGGGCGCGACCATTTGCTGTATCGTGGGTATTACGCGCCGGTGAAGGGGGTTGTTGATGGGGATTTGTGTGAGAGGTTTGTGGGGCTTGAGAGGGTGAGGAAGGAGGTTGTTGCGGCGGAGTTGGGGAGGAGTGTGAAGGAGGTGGAGAGGAGGGTTTCGGTATGTGGTTTTTCTTCGAAGTTTTGAAAAAAGTTTACCCCTATTAAGACTCGTCTACACTCATCTACATCCATCCATCTCTATCTACCTCTGTCCGTCTATCTACCTCTGTCCGTCTCTATCCAACTCTATTTATCACCCTTGTGAGAAGCTTACCTAGGCTAATAAATTGATACCAGGATATCCGAAATCGGTCCGCTTTCTAGGTATATAATAAGCATAGGGAGTTACAAGACAAAACCCTCCCTCTACTAGCGCTGGACATATCAGGCGAAGATAAATTGTCAGGGGTTCCCGCAACAAAGTTGGTCATGAACAATAGTATTCTATTTTGCTTTAGATCCTCGGTAAAACCCGCAGGGATTCTAGAAGATAGCAGAAGTCTATTCGCAATCTAATTTGCACGAAAGGAAAAGGCCCCTCTTACACAACCATCCCCAGTAGCGTGATTATTCAAACACTGACTCGTTGCTAGTCCTAACGGCAAAGATGCCGAACCGTTGAGAAGCATCATCCTGGGGGTTACTTGTCCACCACCCCATCCGCAAGATATGCCCACTACCCACCGCCTTTAGGATCTCTTCGTCCGATAGAAGCTGCGCATTCTCCGGAAGTAGTGACACAATGTTTCCATCGGCCACCAGTGCAGCTACATTAGCGATGCTCGTTGGACTCCGTGGGAGCAACTTCGTATTCCGCATTAGTAATCGTCCGGCGGCAGACAGCACGAGCGTCGCGACGAGCAGCGCCTCGAGAACCCGCGTAGTCGCCGGGTCCTGCGCGAGCCGTCGACGCCCAGTGCTTCTGCGCAGGGTGCCGTTGTATGTGATGGCGTCGTTGGCCGTTGCTGTGTCGGCGGGCGGATTCTCAAGCGTCGCGTTCGTTGCATTAGCCGGGCCCCGGAATCCCTCGCTCAGCACCTGCGCACGAATAATGCCATGATGCAAGACAATGGCCCGTGCGACCGCCTCGTCTTCTTGGTGATTGTAAAGGTCAGCGAGAGGTATAGCATACCGCGACGTGGTCAGCGCATCGAAGAACGGCCACAGATATGTCCCCGGCGCCGCAACTCCTTGTGCCAGTTTCCCGTATGGACTGAGCCAATTGTCGCTCTCGAATACGTTGCCAGAGTGTACGTTCACTGTTGACTTTCGCGCCGAGTCATTGATGACGCGCGGAGGGGAAGATGAGTCGATGCTCAGCTGAGGCCCAAGAAACGTAGTCAATACGTCAACTGCCTCGATAGTCTCGTTGCAGACCAATGCGGCGACGTGGTTCCCCGCTTGGGTGGTTGAGTTCGTCTTGTGACCCCAAACGTAGAGAAAGTCGCTCGTGCACCATACGAGCCCGTTGCTGCCTTTGCAGCTGTCCGCGAAACCGAATACCCAGTCGTCATCGGGTCTACCGTCTATGGGAATTTCCATGTTATGAGTTAATGCGCTTGGTATCGTACGCGATTGGTGTTCCTCGCCGTCGATGTTTATCGCCAAGACTTTCCTCATCGCTTGGTGATTCGCGGGAATGCCAGGAATGAAGTTAGATTCGACTTCCATGTGAATTTCCGATGAGACGTATCGTGTGCAAGCCATCTTCGATCTAAGGGCTGGCACAGTCGCGTTTATAACATCAGATGACGCGATATGGATATTGGGCATACTGGCAATCGAATATTCTGGGAATGCCAGGGCTTCATATGTAAACACGGGATATGACAAGTTGCTCTCGAGGATGAGCGAGCTAGTAAGCGATGAGAAGTCTGGAAGTTGCCCGGCATCGATGCCCCTCGCCTGATTATCTGCGTCTCTACTGATGTTGAAAGATGACTCCGTTAATATCTTAATGGGTGCATCAACAGGCAGAGTGATAACGTTATAAAGCGAGCCCACAAAGATCGTCAGAAACGAGGCCGCTAGCATGCAGATACTGGTTGACAGTGCAGCGAGCGATTCGGAACGATACTCTTGCCGGAGTAGACGCGGCGTTGATCCATCAAGAAGATCCATGTTTATGGTTTGTGCCATAGAGCAGCCTTTGCTCAGTTTCGAGTACGGGGTCAAAGACCGAATCTCCGAGTCCACAGACGCGAGGTACATCGAGACCAGGGACATGAACAGCGCGGGCAACACCGTCCATGCGAAATGTAAATATGGCTGATCTGACACGTCGACAAAGTCATTCCTATCCCCGGAGACACGAAGGATAATCTCCAAAGCGACAATCGTCGCAATAATGAGCAGTTGCATGCCGACTATGGAAACAAGATTGAGCACCAATGGTGCTTTCATAACTTTCGCGGGAGCATTGAGATAGCGTAACTCGTGGGGCCCTTCTTTCGACGAAGCCGAAATCTTAATCAACTGGCCGGGCGATTCTGAAATAAAATCCGATCGTAAAGTGTGAGATTTGAAATCAAACTGGCGGAGCCGATTCTCCATCGTCCCTCTCGATGTCGGTCCACCGCCCGACAGTATATCGAGAACCTCCTTACTACCAGCTAATAGCTGTGCGGTCTCAATGACATTATTCGGATTCTTGGGCAGACTTGAAAGCGCAGGCTTAGTTAGCAATACCATAATGCACAAACCTGCGGCAACGCCAAGCAGGGCGGTCATAGTGTGACCCGTGGCTGCGCTGACAAGCAGTCGCTCCCTTTCTAAGACCACCGTGCCAGTGATGTTTTGAGCGTCTTGTGTGGAGAACACGGACCTTCCTATGAACACCGCGGTTTGCTGATAATGCCGACTGAGGATATCCTCCAAAGACGATTCGTTGAACAGATCGGACAACGAGGCATTGGGCGCCCGAGAAAATTCAAGCGCATCGGAAAAGCGGAGGTCCACCTTCGCATATTGGATTTCCCCATGTTCTCCTGTGAGAGGCACGTCAACTTCCATAGAGCTTGTGCTGGTTACCGATTCGAAGGAATCGAGGTACAGCTCCAGCATCTTCCCCTCCGCCAGCCCCTCGATGTGCCGTGATGGGCTTGTCGTGGACTTGGAAACGTCGACTACGCCCGTGTGATTGCTTGTCACATCCACCTGGTGAATCGCATACGACGCTCGACATGCGATCTGGGCAGATTGTTGGTGGTGATCAGGGCCGGCACCTCCCTTTCCGCGAGTGGACTTCAATCCCCCAAATACCATATACATGACCACATCGGCGGCTTTCTCCGACCCATTACACCCTGACAAACCGACAGCTCCACGAAACGATGGCTTGTGGGTGTCACCTTCTCCGGGCCCTATATCAGGGGTAACCGCGACAGGCTGAATCGGATACTGGCATTGCTTGGTTTCCAAGGCCCAGCAGAATTGCTCTGTGTCCAGCTCGTCGCACCTGCTGTAGCTTGTGTTCAAAGAGACCGGCTCGCAGGACAGACTTGATGTGAACCCCTCTACACTGATGTTCAAGCGTGCATTGGGAATATCAGTGAGGGCAAATTGCTGAAATGCATAGTTGTTCCATGTACCGTCCGGGTAGGGAATCTTCCTCTCGGATAATCCACGCACTGCAGAATTCCAGTTAGAAACGGCTCTCCAAACTAATAGCAACGGGGTGTCGGAAGGAGCAAATCAGAGTCTGTAGCATTGCTGCAAATCACTGTATTTACGTCAAGCGAATGGCTGTGATCAAAGTAATTGAAAAGGTTCAGATATATATACTTGTATAGTAAGGCAGGCTCCCTAACCGTGTGGCGACATCCCCAAGCTTGGCAGCACTCTCCACGAAGCTAGAGCGGAGGGCAACTGGGACATCAGTATCATGGACCTCGGTCAATGTGAGTGCGATCAAAGAAGTCGATAAAATGATGGTGACCCGAAGGGTAAGGCTGCACAGGGACGCAGACGCAACGGCCCAGTCGCGAAACTTGACTGCCGTCACAATCACCATGGGCTGGAACATCGATCGATAGTCCAGGAGAAGAGTTTTGTCGGCTCTGTCTCCTTGAACCATGTGAGCCCATGGCGTAATGGACTTGAGCTGAAACTCCACGCGATTCCAGAATGCTGCAACCAACGTCAATGCTGCCATTGGGCCGAAGGTCCACAGGTAGTGCAGATGCTTCCAGGGTGTAGCAAGACCATCGTTGACTTGGGAGATGTGGATGAGGACTTGGACTGCGACGATGAAGCTCAGGAAACATATCGGAAAGATGACTAGTCGGCTGTTTTGTAGATATGCCGCCTGCCAGGGCCTAGGGGCGTTAAGCGCTTTTTCTGAGTCTGAATTCTTGGGTTCTTTGACTGGAATTAGTGTATTTGATTCTTGGTATTCTTGAACAGCAGGCTGCGAGATCGCATATGGCTGCTGATTGACAAAGCCATGATCTGTGTTTTCAGGGATTGGACTCTGTATTGGCCTGATAGGGGTGGCCAGAAAATTCCTCTCAGATGATATCGAGCCTCCAGAGAGCGAACTCGCCAATGACGAAACAGAAAACGCTTCCCTCCTGGGATTCTCCATAGCGAGATGCTTTCTTTGGCGATTCTTTGCTTTTGCTTCCTTGGCCGAAGTATTTCAGTACACGAGCCAACTAGAGTAATAGAGCAACATCAGTAGGCCACTCTATCAGATCAAGTTTAGGAACAATGCAGATAAAGAGCCTCGAGTGATTTATAATTATTACCACACTATGTCTGCGCACCCAACAGCTTTCTCTCACCGACGACAAGCCTCCACCCAAGTCACACCGGCCTAACCGGTGAGTCTGATGTTGCAGATTTTCATCGCCAAAGGCACTGTAACGATAAGCTTGTGTGAGCTAGAGGGGGGTTGTTTCAAAGAAGAGCATCACCAGATTCTATTTGCTGCAATCGCAAAATGATTCACATAGAATGTCCAAACCCTGGGGGCTAACACTAATGAAGGGGGGGTCAAAATCCAACCCAAGCAAAGATTGGGGGTGAACAAGGCATACTCATCGTCACCAGTTGGACTCTTAGCCCCTATAGGCTGAGCAATGAAAATTCACCCCGAAGGCAGCCTCGACACATGGTATCTCGATAGATTGATTGCTGGAACATGATGTCAGAGTTGTGCAAATGGTACCCGAACGAGGCATTTCAACATGCTCTAAATAGCACAACAGCGTATCGCGTATCATATGCCTTGCGAATCAATTTGCAGAGGAAACAGAGGCTCATAGGAAATATTTCGATCTACATTGCTGTAAGTATGAACTGCGACTCACCTATTGCCATAGTTAGCTGGAAGTCATTGAGGAAGTCATCGCTGTATATGTAAGTCATCCATCAGCTAGTAGTCGTCCTCTGAAGCAACGCTGACAGACTTCCTCATCTTATCGAACGTGCTCCAGATAGATCATTGATGGTAAACCTTCAGGTGGTTGAGGGCTAATCGGAGCGATTATCAGAGTACTGCAGTAGTGATCCGTAACACCACCCTTGATTGGGGCTGTGTCCAAGACACAAGAGTGAGAAGAGAGAGCGAGATTGTCGTACGAGAAGCGAGAATGTCCAATGAGTATCGCGAGGCCGTCCAATTGTACCTTATAGTTATGTGTAGTTTCATTCCCAAGGCTGTTTTGAGATGACGACCCCGTATGGACTACAGCCCAGCAAAGCAACGATGCACAGCCGCCGCCACAGCAGACGACGTAAGCAGTTGAGCTCAGACTGGGGAGCATTCTAGGCACCATTCGTTTGCAAGACTGAGCCTACAATCTCATTAAGCAGTCAAAAGTTAATCAGTGGCTGAGGTGCGAACTGATGGGGGCTGTCCTATCATGGCTGTGTAAGTTGGCGGCCAATGGTGGCCTTGAAAACTCGGATTAGTTCTACTGGACGTAACACCATGCTGATGCTGGCATTGATGTGTTCGGGAAGTGGTGTGGCTTCTCCTACCTAGTAGCGGGCGGAACTCCGCGCTGGTGGCATTACGTTTTAGCATAATCTTCGCTAGATGATCTGATCGGATATCGTCAGGTCAATTTAACACCCGCGTACATGGCGCCTTTAAAAGAGACTGGCCAAATCCTACGTTCAAATGATCCCTGAATTCTCAGCAATTAATCTTTACTATGTCCGAAAACACCATTACAGCGACCGAAACCCGGCCCGGCGGCCCCCCATCGGATCTAAACACCAAGCCTCAGAATACCAAGCTTCGCTGGGATACGAAGAACCCGCCCGCCGACCCAAACGTATCATTTGCCAGCAAGACCGTCCTGGTCACAGGCGCCAACACTGGGCTAGGGTTCCAGGCCGCGCAGAAGTATGCTACCCTTGGCGCAGAGCGCTTGATCCTGGGAGTTCGGTCGCAGTCCAAGGGAGAGGCAGCGAAAGAAGCCATCACGAACGCTACCGGGTACTCCAAAATCGACATCTTAACCGTGGACCTGACCTCATTTGATTCTGTACAGGCCTTTGTTGAAAAGCTGGAAAAGCTGACTGATAAGCTTGATGTCGCGCTTCTTAACGCTGGCCTTGGCAACCCGACTTATGAAAAGTCGGCCTCTGGCTGGGAGATGGCAGTACAAGTCAACGTGCTCTCGACGGCGCTCATGGCCGTTCTGCTGCTGCCCATTCTGCGATCTACCGCGGCGCAAGGCAGCATGCCTCATCTTACATTCGTCAACAGCCACGGCCACGATCTAGTTAAGCGCGAATGGCTCGGTTCTAGTGGAAGCCTGCTCCAAGCATCCAACGAGGAAAAGGGCTGGGTCTCCGAACACAGCTACGCCCTGGTTAAACTAGCAGGCCTCGCCGTCATGCAACACATCGCAAAGATAACTACGAGTAGTACAGGTTCGCCAGAGATTATCACCAATGCCGTCTGCCCAGGTCTGTGCAAGACCGAACTGGGCCGGAATTTCAATGTTGTGCAGCGGGCCATCGGAAATATAGTCCTCTCATTCATCGCACGCACTGCCGAGCAAGGATCTCGTACCCTCGTCAGCGGCACCGCTCTTGGACCGGAGAGCCATGGTCGTTTCTGGCACAATGATGTTCTCTACCCGTAAGTGATGAACCATATTGTACCCCTTGCTCATTTCATATGGGCACAGAGCAATGAGCTAAGCGCTGTTATAGGATTGGAGAGATGGCCAAAGACGAAGTCCTAATGAAGAAGACTTGGGATGAGATCTGTGAAGTCATCTCTAAGGATCATCCGGCCGTACATAAGGCACTGAGGAGCAGCTTGTGATTCATAGGCCTTGAGCTATAACGCATATAGCACTTTATTGGTATTGGTAGGCTTGGAATCAAGCATATAATTACGTTTAATCTTTGTATTATACGATACAGAGACTTTTTGAAGGTTTCTATGCAGTCATTGTGAAATGTTCGCCGCTTGCACATCGAGAATTGTTGGAATAATCAAGTATTGAGGTACCCCGATACCTTCGGTGTCGTCATCGCCATCCAGTAGTCTAAGACAGTCCTAACATGCATTACTAAAAATCGATAACAATCCTTTTCTGGTGTAGGCAGGTGCAGATGCAATCCTTTTCAGGTGTAGGTGGGTGCAGATCGTTTTTTCTTTGTTCTGCGGGCCTAGATACCACCCCTCTAGCTAATTAGTTGTGTTCCTCATGAGGGCTCAACATTTAATAACTTGCTACGTGTCCCATTGTGATTCTGTTCTTGAGATTTTGTTTTTGATCAAACATTGGTTTACGGCACCCAAGATGGCTGCGCAGCAAGACTCAGCGATTCACATCATTGAACAGCTCAATAATCTTTCACCAGCACTATCGTCCCATAATGATCCCTCTGCGAAGAAAAATGCCGTGAGCCTGGCACGCCAGCTCGTCACTGTTCTAGAGCAACCGGAAAATACAGCGGTGGAGTTGGCTTTTTCAGTATTACAACTACTTGCACAAAGTTTCATGTTTCTAACTAACACCAGTAGCCTTTTATGGCCATTGCAGCAAGAATCGCCACACAATTAGATCTTTTCAAGCATATAGCCAACCACGATGGACCGGTTACATCGAACGAGCTTGCATCCCTATCCGAAGGAGAGGAGCTGTTAATCAGTACGTCATGCTGCCCAGAGGGTTGATACATGGCCCCAACAGTATTAACGGCGACACAGTTCGTGTTCTCAGACCTATGGCAGCGATAGGGTTTGTCAAAGAGACCGGTGAGAGAAAATGGATTGCCACACCCCTTACCTTCGCAATGACAACCGAGGGAATTGCCTCTGGGCATCGAATGCTGTTAGTGTTGCCCCTCTAAAACATGCGTCTTGTTCAATAATTAATTTCGACTCGGCTTACACTTCTTTCAGTGGTGAAATGGTTGTTGGGGCAGCATCTCAAGCGCTAAGGTACTTTAGGGAAGCTGGTTATCGATGCCCGACTGATCCTCACGATGGTCTTATGCAATACGCTTTCAAAACCAAACTCACGACCTTTGAATTCTTCCAGACGATGCCTGAAGTGTTTCGGGACTTCAATATGTTTATGGGAAGCACCATGGGTGCCCGAAACTATTGGGTTGATTGGTTCCCAGTGCAAGAAAGATTGCTTGATGGAGCGACTGATAAATCTGCGCTCCTGGTGGACGTAGGCGGGGGCAAAGGACACGATATTCTCGCCTTCCACGCAAAGTATCCGCATCAGGGTCGCTTGGTTCTGCAGGACCTTCGATCAGTCACGGAGAATTCCAACGATCTCGATCCCGCTATTGAGGTGATGGAATATGATTTCTTCACCGAGCAACCCGTAGAGGGAGCACGCGCATACTTCTATCACCACATCCTACACGATTGGTCTGATCCCGTATGTTTGGACATGCTAAAGAGGGTCAAGAAGGCCATGAGACCTGGCTATTCCAAACTACTTCTTCACGAAATGATCATACCTGAGCAGGGAGCTTCCGCATTCCATGCCATGCTCGACATGACCATAATGGCCTTCAACGCGGGGATGGAGAGGACGGAAAGACAGTGGGAGGAGCTGATGGAAAAGGCAGGTCTCAAGGTTATCAAGTTCTGGGCTCCACCGCAAGATGATGGAGATGGTATCGTGGAAGTCATACTAGAGGAGTGACGAGGGGATACACTTCTTGGTCTTTCAATGATGTATCAGTTCGACTAAATTGATGAGATCAACAGTCTATCCCTAGCAGGTTCTAAGTGCATTCAGTTACATTTTCACCTTCACTTCGTCGCGCAAACGTCAAAAATCCTTTAAGAAACATCCATATCGAAATAAGTGCTTGGCTCAATCATCGTAACATCCCGAACTTTGAAATCTTGTAGTTGGCCCTTGTTTAGAAATGTATATCATGTCAGTTGGTGCGACGTAGATAAGACCTTGCAGCCTGTCAAAGGCCCGTGTTGGTTTTGTTACGTACTTTGTATCCAGTCGAAAGTTGGTTGGTATGCTGATAACCAAGCTTCGGCGTCTTTGTCCACTTCCCACAATTAGATATTGTTCTCTCGTTCTTTACTTCGGGACCTCTACTACTTGGTAGCAGCATATCTTTAAAATCTACTCTAACCCCGGAAATCAGGCAATTATAGGATATTAATTTATCTGACTGGAATTTCACTGCATTGCGACGATTCAATGAACATGACGGCGTCCAGCATCCGTGCCCTACCAGATGAGAAAGAAAAGCCACCCCCCGGCACTATACTTAATGCAGAGCTCAGCCACGATCATGGTCGTCGTCGTGACGAGCGATCGCCTTCTCCAACTTCGCCACGGCCGAAAGAGGGTCTGTTTGCTACAAGTAGCCGGTGCTTTTGTCCTCAACCTCAATACCTGGTTAGCATCGCTCTAAGTCCCACGTTAAAATCTCATGAAAATGAGATGATCGGAGAGATCAGCTGCTGATACAGAGAAGGGGCCTCCTCAATACCTTTGGCGTTTTTCAAACCTTCTATCAGCTCAACCATCTCCGACATGAGACGCCATCGAATATCGCCTGGATCGGATCTACGCAAGCATTTCTTCTTTTCCTTGTCTCGCTCATAGCGGGCCCTGCCTTCGACCGTGGCCATGTTAGACCCCTGATCTGGATAGGGTCTTTCCTGCTCATTCTCGGCATGTTTCTTGTCAGCATCACCTCTCAGTACTGGCAGATTTTCATAACACAATCCATTCTGATGGGTTTCGGCTTCGGATGTGTGTATCTGCCCGCGCCTGTTATAGTCTCACAGTATTTCCATGCGAAAGCCGCATTGGCAATGGGCGCAGCATCTACAGGCAGTGCTGTTGGTATGTAATATCCCTTTCCCGATCCATTTACTCGGTGTATGAACATTTTTCTGATGCTACGCCAAGGTGGCATTATATATCCTATCATCTTTACACAGCTACAGCCGCAGATTGGCTTTGGATGGGCCACTCGGATAATTGGCTTCATCTTGTTGGCTACCTCACTTATTCCCGTGCTTTTGATGAAATCAAAAATGCCGCCAGGGCCAGCACGCAGCATCATAGATAGAGAAGTCTTCACAGATGCCCCATACCTCTTATTCAGTACTGGACTATTCTTCGGCTTTACCGGGTTTAACGTTGTGCTCAACTATATTCAACTCTTTGCCGTTGAGTATTCCATCACCAATTCCATAGCCAATAATGTTTTAGTCATTATTAACGCCAGTTCCCTAGTTGGCAGGCTTGTGGGCGGCTTCTACGCTGACAGGATCGGCTCGATCCATGTCCAGGGTCTGGTGGCTTTTATAGCCGCCATCCTGACATATTCTTTATTAGCTATACATACAGCTGCAGGCTTGTTGGTGTATTCCATCTTGTTTGGCTTTACTTCTGGCACTTTCACAGGTCTCCCTGCTACAGGCTTAGCTAGTCTCTCGGATGACAAGAGTAAGTTTGGGACGCGTCTGGGAATGACATTAGCTTTCATAGGCGTCAGTGTTCTTGTGGGAAACCCCATTGCTGGTGCGATTCTGGGTAGAAACGGAAATTGGACAGGACTCATTGCGTTCTGTGCCTCTTTTCTCGTTGTATCCGGTGGAACCATTTTCGCAAGCCGGATTATGAAGGTGGGCTGGCGTTTGGATAGGAAGATATGAACTGCAGAAATATTTGATACCTGCCTATGCCTAAGAGGTGTCACAGCAACCTGAATATATGGTTAGTAGATATAGATAGCTCAAGCAACAGGGCTGCTTGATAATGCTAAAGCCTTACTTCGTTTGGGTATGAGGGTATCATCGTGATTTTTATGGCTCACAATCCTAAGTGGATAGATGGCTCTTCATTTTCTTGGTCAATGGAATTGGGATTTATGTATGCTCTCAGCCAAGCAAGCAGGCTTTCCCCGTAATTTATAGTCAGTTGTGATTCATTATTATCTACAATTCTTGGGGACGAAGCTTGAGATTGGTCCTAAAAGGGGCACGGAGGTAGTGCTTCAGCGGACTGTCTTCAGATTCAACAGAGCCCCCCAATGGTATCAAGGTAATTAAGCATTATACACACCGATGAGTTACCTATGCTATCCCCGTGGTTTATTCTGGACAAATAGGCAGACCTGGGTGCTAATTTGAACAGTTGAAGCCTGTCGAACACATTCCAGGAATTCATAACACCAAGGTTGCGTCTATATCACCCGTAGTCCAATCAATGAGTTGCTATGGTAACCTTCGTCATCTTCGCATATAAACCGCAGGATTAACTACTTTTTCCATCCTGGTTCGTTGGCGCAATGGTAGCGTACAGACCTCCTAAGTCTGGGGTTGCGGGTTCGAGTCCCGTGCGGATCGTTGCTGGTACGATCGATGCGGCTACTACTGCACGACCGACCTTTGGGCGAATGGTCTAGGGGTATGATATTCGCTTTGCATGCATCCACATGACGTTACGATGAGGTTATCTTGCTTGCGAAGGGTCCGGGGTTCAAATCCCCGTTCGTCCATTTTTTGTCGATTTATCCGGCATCTTCGACGTTGGGGTGGCTTTCCTGCTCGTTGAAGATCAACATATGTTTTCACGGGGTTCGGCGGTATCCGAGAGCGAACCATGTCACCGGTTTTGGATGTCCTCTGAAATAGTGCTTGCTTGCTAATTGTATCGTTAAGGGTATCTTTACATTTGCCTAACTGTATGTTGTAAAGTAATTGTCCATGATCTGTGCTTGGTCGTTCAACGTTACTAAGGGAAGGTGATATCTAAGCCTAATATTAAGAAAACAGAGGAAGGATTATGACGATCCTTCACGTGCCGACCAGCCCGTCTAAGTTTCCTAGTATCATAGACTCGTCCCTATATCCATATAGTGAAATGGCAAGAAGAAAATAAAAGGATATCGCCTTGAACATGCTATTGATCTGTCTTATATCGACTTCCAATCTAGCTGAACGAGAAGTGTTGAAAAGGAAACAAAAAGGGCGTGGAATCATTTCGTGCGCTGGAATCATGAAAATGTCATGCTATGCCGTCTAATGTCGCATAACGCTTAGGTCCAAAGACTGGTATCGTAAGATCGTGCGTTGAGGGTTGGGAGGGCGATGTGGTAATAATACAGTCGAAAGCGAGAGCTTCTAGCAGTATGAAGATGTAGGGTTCAATTCGCAGGAAAGATCTTTCGGAGAAAAGTGAAGGTCATGGGGTTCGCGAATATGAAATCACAGGAATCCGCCGTCGTTTCCAAATACACCGATGCTGCCTCGCCATCGACAGCGGTCATCAGGAGTCTGACTCCCGCGAGGGGTATGCTGTGCGTCGTAATCAGCGCTGCCACGATTGCTACCGGTACTGGCGTTCGACTGCACAAGAAGCAAACTACTCGTACCGCTCAATCGCTTCGCGAATTCATTGAAACTCAGATTCTTGACATCCGAGGTCGAGTGTCGTTTCTCCTGGGACCGCCGCATCTGAGTGGTGTCTGGCATCCTAGATGAGGATGGCAGCGTATGCATTGGCGATCCGGGAACGTAAGGCGTACTAGTCGTCCGCTGGGCTCCAGGCCGGTTTCGTGAGTGAGACGTATGTGGGCGAAGAATGCTGCTCAGCCCAGTCTCACTATAAGTCGAAGTGTGGCGAGTCGAATTGAACCGAAGCGCCTTCAAAGACGCATCCACCTCGTCGGGATCATTTTGGTGGTCATGAGCATAGTTATCGCTATCCTCGTCATCCTCATCAAAGTCGGTTTCCTTACCAAACTCGTCGCCGGAGCTCTCATCATCTTCCCAAGTGCTTCTTGATGCTTCATGCACCGTTCCTCGTCTCCCTGTGCTAGTTGGGCGGGTTTCTTCCGTTTCTCGCATCAAGGCCTCGAATCTCGCAAGTGACGTGAGCTTCTCTTCTCCGGCGACCTGTGTGTCAGATCCTGGGATGCATCGCAGTTGGAATGCACGGTCCAGGATAGTCTCACGAGGAGCCACGCGAGGGCTGGACTCTAAGCTAGGTTGGATCGGGTCTTGTGATGAACTGATGCTGCCGCGTCCCCTGATAGGAGAACTCAAGGCAGATGATCGCCCTTGTGATGTTGTCCACCCTTCTATAAACTGTTCGGGTTGCTCATCCACAGTGGAAGCAGGAGAAGGAAGATCGGATCGCTGAAGGTTTGCGTAGTGTTGCTGCGTCAAATTCATAGGAGCCGGTACCATGGAGCTCGCACGAGAGGAGAGATCGCTTTTGCGGGAGCGCAGGCTCGGGGAGCCTGAGGTATATGTTGAGCTCTGGTCGCGCGTCGATGGGAGGGTCCTACCCGATGACTTTGATTGCAGTTTGGACCTTAGTTTCCCCTTCGCACTAGAAACAGGTCCAGGCTTCTCGACTTCTTGCTTCGCGGGTAACGGGTTGGTGAAAACCGGTACTGTTGGACTAGTTGGGCTCATGGGCATGGACTGTTGGCGCTGTATGAGCGACTGTATATATCTAGCCCATTCATCCAAGCCATATCGCGACTCTTCGGTGCCGAGAAACCATAACTTCAACGGCCCAGAGTCTTTACTTGAAATCAATCCAGTGGTGCGACTCGATCGACGTTTTCGTAATTTATCGGCGGCCGGATCGGGGGTGATTTGAAGCGTGAGAGTTGGGAGCAGATGGCCCTGCTTTCGGTGGGCAATGCGTTGCACCTGGCAATCTATTACGGAGGTAATCGGATGTTGAATGATGGGCTCGGAATCGTCCTATTGCCATGTCAGCGAAGAAGATCTCCCGTTTAAATGAGCAGTGCGCACCTTGGACTTGTAAACCGAGAAGTAGAGTGCGTCTGTCAAGGACTTCTGTTGTGCTTTCGAGGATCGCCCCCCTACATCCCTCATCCGAGCATTCGACAAAACCTGGGAAAGAGAAAGATTCGGAGCTTGGCCATCCTTCTGGTACTGTGGACCAATAATAACGTAACGCGGCTAGAATTGTAGGCGATCAGTATTCTCACAAACAGGTGCATGTGTTATCAGTGGCAGTAATTACCTTCCATACAGGCTTTCCAATAATCGGTCCCCTATCTGGGGGTGCTAGAAGAATACCCTCCATGAGGACCGCGACACCTCTCGAGAGGATGCACGCGCTCGTACTTGTATTGGCCTGCGTGGCGCAAGGCCTTTTATTTGGTGTTTCGTGTGACGGACCGCAAGCAGAGTGTCTGAACTCGTAATCTGTCGTCAAAGCGTCATATTTACCCCGAACAGTGGGAGGCACGGCCAGACAGATGACCAGCTTTTGTTCGGTCTGAACAAAGCTATGGGGGTCACAATGCAAAGGGCGCCTTTGAGGGAAGAGGCAAGCAAGCTGAGAGCTTAGTTTCGCCTACAAAATTAGACCTGGGCGTTCAGCTTGTTGTGCCAACAGGTCCAGACGATGTAGCGAGAATTAGGAGGAGGGAAGGAAACGGTGAGGATGGTGTATCGTAGCGGTGGTAAGTAAAGTAGTAGCGTTGTGGCGTGGCAAGTATTGCGCCGACTGCAAGGCTCGCTCGTTGGCGGCCTGTTTATCCCTGCACACACCTGATTGAACGAGTCGACACAACACTGTTTTTGCTCGTACCCAGATGTAAAGGGCGCAACGGAGGAGAGAAGCCAAAGGGTGTGTAGTGTATCGAAGGAGTCAATGTAACTCCTGAAAGCGCCATGAGCTCATGATGAAATGTGGGAACAAGGCGATGAAATAATTGTACCTGGCTTAGTCCCTAGTCCAAGAATAGAATAAGTTGAAGGGGTTCTAAAAGCAGCTTGCCTATACTCGGATACTTGCAAGGATGGCTCTAAACTCGAAGTAGAGAATTTGCGACGACTTTGTTCTAATAGCTTATGTCCACAGTGTGTCGACAAGGGGCGCTTTGGGGTCCGGCACCTCGCTCGAGCCAGGTTCAGGGGTAATGATCGGAGGGCTACATGCAGTACAGTCCTGTACTATCTCACAGCATAGCACACTACACAAGAAGCTAGCAATCAATATATCTCTGCCCAGTCCATCATTTAAGAATCAATACGAGACGACGTAAGTCATACTTATGCTGCTTTTTTTATTTTTAAGCTCCCACTCTACATCATTATGACAAGATAAATAGTTGCCTGGTGTGACAAGGAAAGCATCAGAGTCACGACATCTAAGTACTACGTAGGTTGGTAGACACACTACTGTACAGTACTTGATCAAACATAAGCCAACGCTCCACAGCGCGCTGTCGCGCAACTAAAATGTTCGCGCATGTGGTGCATGCTTATTAAGTAGATGGATGTCCAAGTCTTGCGACCAACTCTCTCGAGCGTGCGTCTGCGACCTAATGCTTTAGTACCGGGCAGGCCGGAACATAGTGTCGCCTGGGCCCCAACAAGCAATGCGACATGGCGGTTCCTGGTAGGTAGCCCACGAACTGCTCTGGAACGTGACAGTTGGTCAAAATGAAAGAAAACTTGGACAGACCATGTGTAGACTGCATCATTTCTCGTTCTAGTTCTCCAAAAACATGTACGGAGAATCCGAAAACGAACGCCTTGACTGTCTGCTATGAACTACTAAGAACGTCCAGCCCGGCTAGTGTAGTGCATAGTCGCAGTAGCGCCGCGCCAATGCTACATAGTATCCTGTAGAATCGGGTGATCGTGAGATGAGGGAGCCTGTGGCTCTCGCTTGCTAGGCAGGTGGTTAACCGACTGAGTAGCGAGCATGCTGACATGGTGTTAAGCAGTGAACGCACAGCAAGTAGCGAACGGAAAGGATGACGGGAGAATCACCGCCAATTCAATCAGCGAGGTCGCATGTCATGCGGCCGTTCCTTCGCATTAGATGATGTTCCAAATATTCTCCATTCAGAGGTACTGTAGTCAGGATTGTTTTGTGTCCATACTATACGCTCTGACCTCCATCTTGGTACTCTCTAGAGGGGCTTGTGGTGTAACTGCTTCGTAGAGACCCTCATGCTAGTCGAGATTGATAGTGGTGTATGTATCGCCGTTCTCTGTCATTAGGTGCCAAAGTTTGCTGACCGCCATGACTGTAGTATAATCTTCATCACCAGTGACAGGTCGACAATCCCAATCGTCTGCTTCTGAAACATC
The DNA here is from genome assembly GCA_022453515.1 of Astrocystis sublimbata. Taxonomy (NCBI): domain Eukaryota; kingdom Fungi; phylum Ascomycota; class Sordariomycetes; order Xylariales; family Xylariaceae; genus Astrocystis; species Astrocystis sublimbata. Next base: position 161,523 of record JAJNNY010000035.1, on the reverse strand, counting down.
GGCATTTATTACACACTAGCTAATCAACTGCACTGGGCGAGCTAGGCTGGATTGGACGGGGTTTTCCCCTGTAAATCACCTGTCAGGGTGCTCACCACCTTCGCCGGTCACCAGCGATGGAGGGGACTGAATCCGGGATCAAGGCTCCATTGGCATACAGCAGACGGGCCGTCCAACCAAATATCTGAATGAGGTAGGTACCTAAGTAGTTGCGCACTCAATATTGAGTGAGACAAGCCATCCTTACGCGTGGTCAACTCCCGGCACCAGAAATTGTTTAGTCTAGACTGATATATTTGCATTAAAGAATCCATCGCAAGTAGGCATTCATGAAGAGATATGCTCTAAGGGGGATACTGGTGCACCTGACCACTTGCTTATTCCAGAGCTCTTCTCAAAGGCATGGTTTCAGCCCATTTTTACCGCCTATGATCCGGGGTAGCGCTGACGCCACTCCGACTATGCGATGCTTTTGGTTAGACACATTGACCTATGTTCGATATGCCTAAACCTCACAAACTTGTGACCCTCATCGCCTCCCCAACTCGCAGGACTGTTTGTTTGTACGCGAACCTGTGCAAGGCAGTTCTGGGTCGGGTATATGACTTCCGAGCAGGTAATCTTACGAGTAACCGAGTAACCCTTGTGGAGCGGGTGATGGCCCGCACACAGCCTTGCCTCGCCTCCCTGGGTCTGTTGTTTCAGAAGGTTAAACGAAATGCTTCTCGCAGCCTCATGATCAATAGCGAATTTGAAGATTGAGCAGTGACTATCAGACCATATCTATTGATATTGAAACCACCTCGGAATGCCCAGGTTTGTTTTGTCGATATTTCTGCCAAGCACAGAACTCACACATACCCACGACCTGGTACGCTGACAAAAGCAATAATAAGGTCACGCACGACATGGAGGTCAGTCACAAACTCCTACTCCTTATATTATGTCTCAACACTTGTGGTTTGACGTGACCTAGTTCAACAATCAATCTTGATTTTCATTTGCAGCATGATATTCCAGGACGCAACGGTAGATCTGAGCAAGATCCCGAAGCGTCTTTCAACCAGCAACTGTATAGAGATCATGTAGTCTTCACTTTCGAAAAGAAGAAATAAACCCTGCCCAAACTAGCTCTTGGTGTATTGAGCTGGCCCCATTAATCGGTTACGGACAGCTGCATTATCCGGGTTGAAAGATCAGGTAGTCTCCGACCCTCGCCCAACCGTCACGACTCACAAGCAACTAGATCGATGATCGTTGCCGTGACGGTATATTGGCGGCTAGATGTACGTATAGTAGCATTCAGTTATCGAGATGCTCCGCTCCGCTAGACGTTTGGCCGTTAAAGCTCCATGCGATGATGCGATATCACTGGGTTCAAATGCACCGAACCGAGTTTCGGGTGAATAATTGGAGGTTGCTTTTCAAACGATTCGAGGCGCCATGGCCGTCCTTACATCTCGCCAACAGCACGTTTCTACTTCATTCTCATGTTCAAATTGAGATTCTGTTACATTGCTGCAACGGCGATCAGGGCCGAGCCTTACACATGGAGGCGGGTTTAAGAGACGAACGTGTCTAATGTGCCTTGCATCATGCAGTGCTTGTGTTCTTCCAAGGAAATACCTGGCTATGGGCACCGCCTATTTACACTACTGTCCACGTGTAGAACGAGTACACGTTTTATTACTTGCTGCAGGCCGGCCTTACTCGTAACTTCAGCTCTTGTGCCAAAGATGCCTTGCTCGACCTATCGCAATTCCCTCCTGAACACTTCAAATGAGTCAGGCAGCTTGTCCAGACTCAATTCGCCACGTGAGGCTACGCTGGCTACCTAAATAATTATTCACTTGTGTGTTATGAGCTAATGAGTTCAAACTGCACTCACTGTAGGTACTTCTTCTGATTGTACTTCTACTTAGGGGAATACACTCCAGTTTACTACGTGCACCATTGGTACCTAGATGCTTAGGGGCCGTTGGGGCCTCAACGGCTTTTGCTTCCCCCTGATCCTGCCACGAGTTCGAGGATCCTATTTCTAGGCATATTGATGAATTTGATAGTACTCTTGATCCATGTTCCATCAAGGTAGCCAATCGTAACGATTCTGTTCAGGGTATGCTGGCTTAGTCTATCTCCACTTGATCTACTAACCCTCCAAAATCTTGCTAAACCCTGCTTTCTAGAAATTCCTTCGCGTTCATAATACTAATTAATATACAGTATCTACAAGCGGAAGGTGAACTGTATGCAGTCCCAAGCTACTGCCGACCGGAGCGTGTGCCGGAGTTCCTACTGCAGATGAGACCAAAGTCTAAGTATGCCCGGCACAAGCCTGCAGACTCTCTTGTCAACTGTAAACAGCCTTACGAAGATTCTGACAGCGTTTTACCTATTCGCAAGGGGTTACGAAACCACAACAAGATCACTTAAAGGGGACCCGGAAAACATTCTCATTGCACCTTCGTTTCGGACCAGTGTTCAACAGGATGCAGACCGCTTCTATCTCGTGACCTTGAACAGCGGGATCAATTGATGATGCACAATTGAGAGAGACCTTAGCTGTCAAATGAAAATTCAGTAAACGTAACACTACAGCTGTACCTTCGTGAAACGATGTTGACTCGATGGCGAGCTTTTGCCACCCATCCCGTATCACCGACTCACCGACTATTTGCCTTTTGTTTTTCGTGTATTACCTACATAGGGTGTCAGCAAGCAACAAGGCTCCCCGGTCTTGGCATCTGGCCCACGGAGCCAACCGATGATCGTAGATTGTGGGAGTGTGAAACACAGGCTTTTCCGCCGGTAGAATTTTCCCAATATCGCGCGTTTTCAGGTGACTACGTACTACTATCACATAGCACCTTGACGGCTTTGTCGGAATCGTCAATGGTTAGATTGCATGATGCGAGATCTATGAGGATGTATTCTGGTATATTGGGCACCGTTGGTTGCGCATCATTCTGCTCGCCTATCCTCGAAGGGTGATGTGTACGTACGTCTGTCGTTGCTCCATTCCTCGCCGCAATACGACCGCGCCTCCGGCCCTCCGGACTCGGCGCATATTGGCGGATGGGTGTGATTGTGAGATGGATCTACAGTGATCTGCTTGCACTGTTACCCAGTCAGTCCCCTACCCCATGTGGTGTGACGTGTGGTATGACAGGACCCTGAGTATTGCCCCGGCCAAATCAGAGGCCATCTAGTCGTTGACTTCAGAACCAGAGTTATCTCATACTGAGGGGGTTTGCGGCCAACCTGCTCAGACATCGGCTTAGAAGAGCACCGAAAAGATCCCCAACATTGCAGATCAGTTCTATAGTCCAAGCAAGGTGAGCCTCACGTGGCTAGTCCAGCACCCGGGACTCCTGCGCTTTGGCAAGTAGCTTCGCCAAGATCGGATTCGCTTATGCCTGGACTTCTTTTCTCCAGGAACAGCTCCAATTAGTTTCGCTTGGATCAGTTTGAGGGGCCGTCGACTAGTTTAGTGTGATGTAGGTTCTACCACGAAAGGCAACGAGTAGCTACCTACCCGCACTAAACGTGGTCATCCCCATCCTCCAGTTAGCAATTTGATGGAATGTCACCAGTCGTAAGCTGATTTTTCGAGGCGAACCTGGATGTGTATGAACAAGTTGTTTGAACTTTGACAAGCTCTTGAACAATCGATGGCCGATGCACACTACGAGTAGTACGATTATACTTGTACCATTTGAGCTCACTGCAGGTGACTTGAAGCCAATCTCGCTAACCTAGCCTGTCTAGATTTACGTACCCCCAGCTCGCCCCAGCAAGCTTGACGATTCGTATAGTATGATCTTTTCCTGCGCGGCGTGATTACTACCATCTCAACCATGGAGGTCTTATCAACGTATCTCGATATAGCGTGCTTCGTAGAGTGATGAGTTGCGGTATTAGCGTGGCCCATGCATATTCTGTGCCTTGCACCAGATGGTCCGAACACACTTTTACGGCCGAAACGACCAGACTGAAGTCCATCAACACGCCAATTGAATGCCCATGTTACTAGCATCGTCCGATCTTGTCGGCCGTAACAAGTAAGAACAACACTTGCCGGTGCAGAGGACGGTTTGACCTGAATCCAGTGCTACCATAGCTCCTATCACATTTAACCAACTTGCAGCTTCACATACACGCGGCGCTACACCATCTCAAAGCTACTGCACATAGTCGTTCTAAACATCAGAAAATGCTCGAAAAGCCAAGCTTACTGCTATAAACTTATTTGCCCTTTATCTTTGTAACACGCGCTTTGACCGCCTCCGTAGTACTCGACTATACCCAAAGCGCGTCACACTATGAACATTCGAAAACCATCTAGCTAGGCACGGCTCTCTAGAATCCCATAGTGTGTTTTCCCAAGCGGGACTATCTTAATACATAGAAAATAGGGGGTGCACGGTATACTCAGCCACTCATTAACGTGATGATTGACACGAATACAACATACTTTCATTAGTTAGGCTTGCGACAATGAAGCGATCCTATTACTAAGTGAGTATAGGGGCTTTTGAAGGCACAGCAGGATAACTGCGTACAGTGTTCTCATCGCAACACGTAGAAATGAGAGCATACACATGACCATTTTAAAGCCAAATCAGGTTACTCAACGCTGCGCTTGCCTACAAGTAATTAAAGAATCAAATGGATGAGGCAAGTGTGTATTTTCAGGTATTTTTTTTCACCCTTCGATCACAGGGGCTTCACCAGGATGGCAACACAAATGCAATGATCACAGACCTGCTTTATTGTACCAAGTTGCGCATCATCTAATTATGCTTATCTATACCCAAGTTCGTTAGGGTCCATCAGCTCTCGAAACAATGCCATCTACTTTGAAGTCTCAAGCAGAAGCAGGCTTGCTCCTGCTTTTCACTCAAAATTGTACTAATCACAAATTGATAACAAGTCTCGATCCGTTCTTACACATGCCAAATATGAAGTGAGAATTGGTTCGATTTGGACCCTGTTCTCGGCCGATCCAGTCGAGTAAGGACCTAAAACCTCACATCGCCTGTGCATTGAGGGGATTCATGAAGATAGTATTACAGATGAGAATCACGTCAATCGCTAAGAAGCTGGTGGTCCCAAGAATTCGGTGAAGGTGACACCTGAACTGATAGTATCGTAAGAATCACATCCTGACCCCGAGGTAAGTATTGCTGAAAAGTCTGGTACATGAAATGTGAATAAGTAACAGCTATGTTTGCCCTAATGATCGAACACTTATTGCAAACTAATCTCATATTGTCATTGCCCTCGACCGTCTACCGAGTTAAAAGTCTACTTGATGATGGGCGTTACGCTACATAGCCGAATCCAGAGATGCGGTACTTTAAATCTGCCTTGTCATGGATGAAAACCAATGCAATCATACTCAACCCCTCAATATTTCCAGCATTGACTATCAGACCATCAGACCATTGGAACATCTGCCAGCGTGACTGGCGCCTTGTTGATGCCCTTTCTTAAAGTCTTCCATATTAGTCGATTCTTGTCGTCATATGCAAAAACATGAATTCTGCCCGGCGTATCGCTCACAGCCTTCGGCGGGCCTGAGAACGATCCATTTATCAAGATCTCAAACCCGTCATTGGGGGACCATTTTTGAGATACTTCGTTGAAAGACTTGTGCAAGATGTTTCCATCGGCGCCCCATGCAAAAACATCCAAGCTATCAGCATCAGATCCTATGACGTCCGGCTGGCCTTTAATCTTGGTGCTGCCACTGATTTGGTTCCAGTCCGCCCAACCACTACCAGAGTGGTCATACGCGAGATGCCATAGTCCTCCATCACCACCACGGGCGACAAGATCGATTAACCCTGGATTGCGCGATACGGCGATAGGGGGGGTCGTGACGCAGCCGTGAAGGTCCTCGAAGTCGGTCCATGAATCATTATCGGAAGAATAGGACGCATGGAGTAGGTGACTGTTTGTGCTAGACACAGCGAAGAGATCCAGGCGCGAGTCATCCCCGTTCCATGCTACCACGGGAGTTGTCATATTCTGTAGGTCTGGCCCGGGGACCTGTTGGGGATCTCGCCACAGGTCAGGGCGCCATAGATAATACCAAGCCGCAAGATTGCCATTGTTGCCCTGAGCTAGATAGAAGATTCTCATAACTTGGGTTTCGGCATCGTACCTGACTTCATAAGGGGGGCTCCTCACCGGGAGTTCGGGGAAGGTATCCCAATTATCAGGGTCTGCTGAGGATTTCTTGAGGCGGCAATGTGTCAGTTATATGTCTATTATCTGTACCATTTGTAGGAATAACCCCGAGAAAAAGGTAACGGGCTACTTATACATTGGGCTGCTAGGAACATCACTTACCCATTGTTGGTCCTTGTCATGATATTTTCGATAAAGCCTTCCAGCTGAGTTGATATGAATAGAAGTTCGATTAGTGGGTGCATTTTCTGCGGCGCGGTTATTCAATGCGATGGATGGTATAGCATCTGCATCGATGCTAGCTCCTACGAGCTCCATTCCCATCCCGTTAGGTTCAAAGTCGCTGTCAGAAGTTGCGTCTTGTCTTCTGTACTTGCGATATATTGAATACGTTCCGTTATTCGTCAGAGCATAAACTTCAAGATGAGGATATCCCCCCGAAACAGCAGTTGGGGCGAGACCAGGGTATACATTTGTAGGACTGCCTGTCATCTTCGCCGATCCGCGGTTGGAATCACTAGTAATTTGCTGTAAGTAGGTGAACGTTTTAGAGGATCGAAATAGCTGTTATTTTACCTGGGACTTGCCGAGGGTGTTGCTGAGGACGGTTCTGGGGTTGACGTCGTTTGAGATCTGTTTTGCTTTGCAGTTCCAACAACGGCGCCGACGGTGATACCCGCAAACACAACGACAGTCACAAACGCAAGCAAGAAAAGCTTCTTCGTGCTCCATCTTCTATAAGCCTTCTTCGCTGATGACCCTATTGGAGGTGAGGGTGCGGTTTTCTCTTCACTTTGAGCTGGATGCAGTCCCTCAGGATCCGCATTGGGTACCTCTATCCCACATTCACGATGTATGACCTGCAGCTCAGGTCCGGGATACCGAACCTCGAGGCCAACTTGTTCATGTGAGCTGGTTTGGTGTTTAGCGTCATCCATATTGTGAGAACTCGAGCGATTGGATAGATAACGATGAGGAAAGATATGACTGACAGTTGAAGACGGTAGTACTTTCACTCAATTTATATAAGAAAGTTCCCAGAGAGGGTTCACTCAATTCTGCTTTTTCAACAACCACTTCCCTTGAACATCCAAAGCCTTCCTCTTTTGCGGTTTGAGGATCACTACCGAGTTCCCGAGCCGTCATTACTATTAAAAAAGCCAATGAAGCAGCTAAACTTCTCTACCGATGCGATAGGATACCATCGATGTCCTCAATAGCACCCTGTTAGAGCGCGGCATGTTGCGCAAATACCTGACAAGGATAGGAGACCCAATCAATCTATACATTCGGAAATTGCAGTTCGTCAAAGAATTGCCGCATCGATAAACCTGTAAGAATGTCAGTCTAGCTGCGTTCAAGATGCATATCTTTGGGGGCCGACAGCCATTCCCAGTAAGAGGTGATAGTAGAGTACAGCACGTCCTGAACACACAGATCTTCGACTTTCGGTGTAAATGTGCAGATTATCTGCCTATGTAAAAAGGCAATTGCCAACTGCATAAAGTACCTAAAATAGGCATCTCTAGACTATAAACAATAGCGCCAACCCCGCCAACGACCAAGTATTGTTTTATGCACCTAGGTACGTATGTCTCGGGCAGAAAATAATCGAGGCAAAAACCAGGCAGCTTTACTATTCAGTCTACGATACACCAAAGTATGATACTATTATGCCTTACCCTGCACTTAGTTACCTACTATGTGTAATTTCCTTTTTTATTGTTGCAGTATGGCACATTCAAACTTACGAATAAACTTAACCCTTTACAATATTGGCTGCCTCCCAACTTCCTCAGTTAGCGCGGTATGACTAGGCGTTACTACCACCAGCTGCATTCGTATACAAACAAGAACTATAGTATGGAGGTATCCGAGTTTATAAGCAATCAGATGGTGATATACGACTTGTCCGTAATTATTAAGGTCGTATTTATCTGCTGTTCGCAATGTTCCTTTGCTTATTGTCCATTGAGAGCTCAAGCAAGGACTGTCCTCCCTCTAGTGAGAAGTAATTAGACTAGCGAGCTGGGAGCCTTTAGCGGCATCCTATCACACTTTATGCAAATTGCATATAGGTCTCCTTTGAGATAGAGCATACTAATCTCTTGATTTTTGATGAAATTGCTAAAAATAATAAGTAGGTTATGTGATACTCATTCGGATTAAGTGTGCTATATACATGCCAAGATGAACTAAGTGGTCATGACTAGAATTAAGTAAACATTGGTGTCGGCTTCGGGGCTAAGCCACAATACCCCTGTCGACTTTTTGATGAATCTCTTGTTCAAGCAGTCCGGGCAGGCCGCCTGGATACTAAATCAATCCGATACCACTGAATCCACCTATCTATTGCAAATCGCGTTCATCTCATCACCCTTAAACTCAACGTCAATAGCGCTGGTAAGAAGTCCGACAGCATGGAATCAACGACTCTGCCAGAGAGGGTAGTGAAGCGTCGAGCTCAGAATGCCTCGGCGCAACGCATCTATCGTAAGAACTCAGTACACGCGTAATGCTTCATGCAGAGGGGATGCATGCTGAATCGAACACCAGGGGCGAAACAGAAGCAAAAGATGCAAAAGCTTGAGGCTTTGACTATTGCAGCATTGACAGCGTCGGATGCGTCGCCCATGTGGGACGCATTTGAAATAAGTCAACGTCGCCATGAACACACAGAGCAAGACTCCATGCAGCAGCAAGCGCTCGTGCCCTGTGACCAGCTGTTGAACCTGGCATATCCCACAAGTCCAACAGATCATCCTCATCACCCGCCAAATAAGGGACAAGTCACAACTTACAGCCACCTCAATGACACAGTCCTAGCTCTGGACTTGTTCCCGCGAGTGCACGCTCTCTTCACCTCCATCACGCCGCGCGAACGCCAGACGTTTCAAATTATCGCGATGCGCGAATGCTTTGGCCTCCGCGACGTCGTCAAGTACGGGTTAATTAAACTGGGTTATCCCATGGACTCGCTTCTTTTCGAGAATGCGAAGCAGGCTTCCACGCGAGTTTGGCTGGCGCAAGTCCGCGCCGTCACAGGTGACAGTGTCGATGTCATTACTGTCCTTGCAGCAGGCGTGAAGCTGCTAGCAAGCTTGCCTCTCTCGTCGTCGATATTACGCGACGATGGTGATGGTGGTGGTGACGGCGACGGCGACGGCGAGGAGATCATGCGACGCATCGTATTTGCGCCGCGACAGTACAGCATGCTAACCAACCGCGTCACGTTCATGACCATGTCCCTCAGCTCAGCGTTCTTCGCCAACGCGACGCTGCTTGGGATCCCGATCCCGAGCCTGATGGACTACGCTGACGCACCCGTGACGCCACAAGCGTTACTATGCACCAAGCCCGACTTGGTGCCGACGCCGGCGCAACTGGCCATACCACACCACCCCAGCTTCGATGTAATACCGTGGCCGGCGTTCCGATCGAACCTATGTATCGCTATAGCGCATGACCCGCCTCTCATCGACGACGACGAGCTGTGTCTTGATTTGATGAACGATGGCATCAGATGCTGGGGCTCTGCGGCCGGCGACTCGATGCATGGCCGTGGCCATGGCGCGCCGTGGGATCAGCGGAGCTGGGAGGCGGCACCGTGGTTTCTGAAGAAATGGGAGATGCTGACTGACGAAGATATGTGGAGGAATAGTGAGTGGTGGCGGGCGATGCGCAGCTGATGACGAAATATAATTCTACAAGATAACCACAAAACATATATAAGAAAGAGTGGCCTCTCTTATTGATATACATTGGAATAGCCAACCCCCCTCGGCAAGACTCCCTCCATCTGATCTCACTGATACCCCCCAAAACCTTTAGATAAACAATTCGACCTGCTTCTCGGCCCACTCCCAGTACATCCTTCCCAACGGTTCCTCGCAAAAATCATTTCGAGCCTTAATCAATTTTCCATATGGACCAACTAGAAGATGACCCATAAGATGTCAGTTTCGAAACCCTCCCTCGCCATTGTTCATTTTTGCTCCAAATATAGATAAAAGAGGCGTTACGTACCAAAAGAACCGTTCGTCACACTACGATCTAGTCCAGCATATAGCTGGGTATAAGCGCCGTACTTGGGATCTTTGCCCATCATCTTCTAACATAGACGTTAGCATACTACTTACATCAACACTGACCTTCTGAGACTGGATGGTTCGGTGCACTAGTCAATGACGAATTCCACTTACTACAAGATAAGCTTGCCAGCCGGGCATTGTGCGCTGCAGGTCCGTTGGGAATATCCCGGGATGAAGAGACTAGGGGATTCATCGCCGTTAGATCTCATCTCCAAAGCGACAACAAAACGGCCGGACTCGCAACGGGAAAATCGGTCCACTTACCACATGGAGCACTCCATCATCCTCCCGCTCACTGCGTCTTGCAGCCTCGCACGCGTGCAAGATATTGCCTGCCTTGCTACGCGCGTATTTCTGCCACTGGCTCTCGTCATGCCTTTTGTAATCCATATTCTCGAAATCTATGGCCGGCTTCGGCGCGTCCTCAGCGGCAGCTGACGACACCCACACAACGCGCACCGAGTTACTCTCGGCGGCGCCCGACTTTGCCGTCGCCGCCAGCACCGGATTGAGACAGCGGGAGAGCAAGAAGGTGCCCAGGACGTTCGTGCCGAGCTGCAGCTCCCAGCCCTGCGCCGTCACGGAGCCTGCGGGGGGCACCATGACGCCGGCATTGTTGAAGAGGACGTCGAGACGCTTCTCCTTGGCGAGGAAGGACGCGGCGCTCTTCTTGATGGTCGACAGATCGCCGAGGTCGAGGAACAGATAGACGAGCTCCCCCTTCGACGCCGGGTACAGCGCTCGGATCTCCGTGATGGCGGCTTGCGCTTTGGTCGCGGAGCGCGCCGCGATATAGACTTTTGCGTGCCTAGAGTAGAGAATCTTTGCGAGCTCCTTGCCGAGACCAGTACCCGCTCCGGTTATGATAAAGACCTATGATGTAGGAGGCGCAAGTGTTAGTTCAGGGGCGAATGCAAGGAAAGGGAAAGCAATGTGAAGCTCAGTCGTATGGGTACCGAGAAAGCTGTCGAGTTCCGCTCACCTTGCCTTCTTGCGAGCCGAGGTTGTACTCGGTGAGGAGTGGCTCTCCGGGACACATATACTTCAAGCTGGCCATGTTGCTGTGATAATTCGTTGATCTGGGAGGTCAGGTCCCTTTGGTTTGAGAGTAGGCAGGTATGAATGAAGGCGGATGGTCTTGGGGTGTGCAACACAAGGAATTAGAGTAAGATGTGGACGACATGATCGAAAGCCACTCTACTGATCTCCGACAACTGTTTATATATCTGTTGAACATGTCACTTTTGCCTGATAATTCCCAAATCTCATTCCCAGTCAATTTCTAAATAAGGTGCTTGTAAGTGACAACCCATGCAGGGGACGTGAGCAGCTAGGAACTAACCAGGCGTAGCTTCATGCAGGCAACGTGAGCTGCAGAAAATGAGGGGCCGCTTCCTAGCGCCCTTTAGCTGCTGTTTCCGCTCCAAGACAAATCGGTGCCTTGGCAGTCTTTTCAAGCGGGGAGGAATGTTCATGACCAGGCGGGAAAAGAGGACAGTCTTGTCGATATTGCGGCTCTTTCTGTAAAGGACGCAGCTGACAGGATCTGTGATATTCTGCGATCGAAGGTATCGGACCTATGCATGGTATCGTTGGATGATGTCGTGCCCAGGAAAACCCTTTCGCAATAATTACGGGATGGACTCGTTGATTTCAGTCGCGATGCGGAACTGGATGTCTCGCAAGTTCAACCACACCATCCCCATCTTGATTCTTCTTGGAAACAACCCGATTGCAAAGTTGTCGAATCAAATCATGAGCAAGCTCAAGGAGAACAATGTAGCTTAGGTATGAATGTGTTTTGAAAGAGGATAAGCGGAAAGGGCGTTTGATGGCGTGAGGCGGGGAGGGCAAGATAGCTTTGTATCTCAAGGCCATCGGGTGCGTCTCAGGTCACACTTTGCATGGAGCCTAGTTGCCACTGCAGCCAGTGGCTGCCCTCATGCGCCGAAGATATTACGATTCCTTTATTATATTTCCTACAAAGATAAGCTCTACAGTCCGTTTGGCCCTGGGTTGATCGGTTATCACATGTTGAAAGCTCTCGTTCAGTATCATAGTCATGAGGACTGAACAATATCGATATCCCAGCAATGGCGCCCAACGTACCGCAAACACCCACTAGCAGTGTAGTCGGAGGCCCAACGGCAGCATGGCTCAACTTGCAACATAACTGCCTACAAGCCGTGCAGGTACATATTACCGAGCTTGAAAACACCAATCAACAACTCGAGGCCCAGAAGCAGGGGAACAATCGCCAAAGGCCTAGTAAGGGGCACAAGCTTCCGAATCCCATCCCGATTAACAGAATCTATAGCTCCACATGCGCAAGCCCACGGGCTACCGCCATCAGACCAACAAACGATCCGATCACACCAACGAAACATCCGACGACCAGTCCCAAGAGCAAAGTTGTGCTCAAACCTTGACCTTGTGGCTGGGGTCTAGTTGGGGTGTCTGTCGTTGTCGTCTCCTTCTTCGTTTCAGTTTCAGTTTTATTTCCAGTTCCATTGTGCGTCTTAATATAATCCAATTCGATCTCAAACCGGTCCCAGATATCTTTGCATTCATATTCCAGTTCCTCCCTGTAGGACGAGGCATTGAATGGGTCGTTGTTTTCGTCGAGCCGGGAATCGAACAGCTCATCCTCGGCTTGGGCATCTTCGTATTGTTTGATCAAACGCAACATGTCGTCTCTGAAATAGTCGACGGCCTCGGTCAGATGCCCTCGACAATATGTGCCGTTATGGATATCAAGGGCCCAAAATTCCAAGCCTATAAAATCCTGGTCCCAGGCATCGCGGTATATGATATCACGGTCGAAGAGGAATGAGGCCTTGGATAAGGGCCAGCCTCCTTTGTGAAACTTCGTCGCTGGCCCTGCGATACCTAAGGTGACAGCGGGGTCTGTGATCACTGTGGTTCGAACGCTGGGGTTCGTGTCGCCATCGGGGGTTGCGGATCGCTTCTCTTTGGAAGTGGTCGGGTTCGCCATTGTGTGTTCGAATCGACTAGATGGTGATATATAGGGGCGGGTGGATGGATAGATAGAGGTTTGATTATTCTAGTCGTCGTGGATTGAGACAATGAAGAAGTCTAGCAAAGTTGGGGTTCATGATGGAAGAAAAAGATTGGTAAGGCGGGGTAGGGTAGGACGGTATTAATAGGTACGAAAAGGACAATATTAGAGAGTTTGTGGGTGTTTGAAATACCTTGCCCCAAGGGATTATATCTTTGGGAGCCAACAGCCATTTCCAATAAGAGGTGATAGGCAGTTGAACTCACTTTAACTCTACATAGAAGAGAGCAATTATCAACTGCACGAAGTACCTGGAATAGGTATCTCTAGACTATAATTGATTTTGTTCAACTGTATGCGTCCAACGTTTGGATGCAAGCACTACGCCAACCTCGCCATTGAACAACCAAGTATTATTTCTTTATGTAGGTAGGTACCTTCCATAACGCAGCAGCCTTCGGTTTCTTTGTCCGAAGCCCCGTTTAGGCATTTGTTGTTGGAGAGATTGAATATCATTGTTTCATGCGTCTTGGGAGGTTAATCAGCTGCGGCCCTAGCTCATCTGTGTATGCCGGAACATTATTTTCTTTTTGTCCGAAGCTGAGAGGTCGAAGCAGATTACTGCATGTCTTCAGCATGCCTCGCGTGGCGTTAACGAGTAAATCGAAAGTACGGGAAAGGATGTGCCAAGTGATCTTGTTCAGATTCCAAGGTACCTACCTACTGATTGATTACCGTTGGCTATGGCGCCAAGACAATGAATACTTAGTAGTGATGCTATGCCCCGAAGGACGTAAGGTGTAATCTTGACCGTGCTTATATGCTACTAGCCATTAGTACCCGTGACGATTTTAGCCCTCCGATCCCATGATCATCAAGTACCGACTAAGTAGGTAGATACCACGCATGGAGGTGGAAAATCATTTTTACTGCAACTCCACCACAAGCCAAGCACCTAATGCACGTTTTAGTTCGAACTCTCACAGCCATGTACATGTACGCATTGACCACTCTCCCAGAGGTAGGTACTTAAGACAAGACCATCCACGAAGGCTTCTCATCAGTGCCTAACGACAAGTCAAGTGCCCATCGCACACACGATCAGGCATGACACATTAGCGCATAGCTCGCTGGACCACGCCCGCCTATCAAATACCGCATCGTGTGGCTTGACACACCTTTCCAAGAAGGGGGCTCCCTGTCCGGCGCAAGCATGAGCAAATCGAACGAATCAGAAGAAGAGGACCATGTCACTCGATGACGTAGCGAGTCGGGACGCCACACCCCACCACCCGCGCTGGGGGGCCCTCAACGGTCTCAAGCGCGTTACACCACCATTGCGACACACGTCAACCTACGAATGAGCCAGCTAGGTAAATATTTAGTGTAAGCTACCTCAGTGGGAAAGCGGGAGGAAAACCTGCTGTGGTTTATCTCTGGGGAGGGGTGTGAGATCATAGGTAGGCAGCTGTTGATTATCGGGAGTAGTACAATAGTCGTAGTAGATCCCGAGTCTCCTCGCGTGAGTTGAATCTGAACAATCTATTCTATCATTCATCGCATCTTCAAAGTACATGAATTAAGAAATCCTTTCTATTTCCCAAAGAAACTACGCGTCGGCATTTAATTATTATTGCTCTGCACATTTTGCCACTACATATTCAGTAAGTCAAATCTATACCAAGCGAGCAGATCATTGCATCCCATCTGCGGAATCTTATTCCCCTCTCCTACATATCGATCATCAACTACACAAGTTACTAACAAGGACCCCAGCAATGGCCGACAGCAACCAGCAACGTCCCCTCACCGAGGAGGAGCAGAAGAAGCAGACCATGATGGAGTGGGCGCAGGAGAAGTACAACGAGCAATACGACTCGTGGATGCCGTGGATCGAGGACATGTACCTGAAGTACTTCACCAAGGACAACCGGACAAGCTATGCCACACGAGGTGCGTTTTCTCTCCTTCTCTCTCTCCCTCTCCCATGCTGTGCTGTCTCGCCCAATACCCCACGCGACATACTAACTAACATCGCAAAGACACCCTCGACCGCACCAAAGTAACAGGCATCGACCAAGTCGACACACTGCAAGACAAGACGCACGACCTCGCCGCCAGCACGGTCGGCCAGGGCGGCATCCTCGAGCCCGTCGGCAACCTGGGATCCTCGGCCATGAAGGCCGTCGACCCGCGCGGCAAGAAGGACCCCAAGGACGAGGTCGACGAGAACGTCAACAAGGGCACTTCAGGCATCACGAGCAATATCCCTGTGGTTTCTGGCCTTGGATTGTAAGAAGAAGAGGAAGAGCTTGATGCTGGCTTCCAAAGACAGATAGATACAGCTGCGACGAGACGAGACGACGGAGGATGATTTGTCGTTGAAACACGAATTGATGCCCTGTACATAATGATACTACACGGATACGGATACGGATTCGGAATTGGGAAGATGATGGGGATCTTATTCACGACTGGTTAATGATTTAGGCGTCTGGGATTTGGGGTCTTGGTTACTTAGGTATCTTTGCGCAATATACATTAATCCATGATGCACTGCATTAACATTCGTGAATCGTTCCATGTTGTACCTACTCCTCAGTGGACGATGGGACGGGGAGGTGCCCTCGACAGGGTTTCTATACTGCAGGAAAAAGGGAGACCTCACAACTTTACAGACAAAAGTCCATTTGACACGACCGAGACCGAATAATGACAAGACACGAAGATTAGATTCAGGACAGAAATGATCGTAGATTCTCCAATGGCAATTATCATAATTCTCACTACATTCATTCCCCAATGACTCATATCCCAACGATTGACCACCCTTTCCCTCCTATCCAACACCAACTTCTTCAACTTGTGTAAAAAGGAGTTGTCTATATACAGATAAGCCAGTAGCTTTGTTTGTCTCTCCTCCGACTCCTCTTCCCATAACAAGTGTTGAAGTCATCAAAGAGCTCATAGACGACCGCTGACTTGACTTTCTCAAGCAGCAGGATCCCTCATCATCACTGGCTCGCGCCAGTACTCAGACGAGAGATGAGATGAGATGAGATGAGACGCAGCAAGCTTATAGGCGGAGCTTAGGGGCCTTGCGGACATTGGCAGCCTCCTTCTTGGCGCTGCCCTTGATGGCGATGTCGGCGCAGGAGAGGTAGATCTGGCCAGTCTGGTACGAGTTCCACTTGAAGGACATGAGGGTGTGGTCGGACTCCTTGAAGTCCTCCGGGATCTTGACCTTCTTCGACACCGTGTAGCCGCCGGCAATGGAAGTATAGCAGCTGTTGAGCTCAGCATTATCAACGCCGATGCAGCCGCTGTCATCAAAAGCGTTGCACGTGAACCAGTCGTTGCGGTGGCAGTCGCCGTCGTCGCCGCAGTCGGCGCTGTAGTCGCACGTCTGGCCGTCGACGTCGTTGCAGTCGAGGATGCCTTCCTGGAAGCACTCTTCCGCCGCCTGCTTGTCCTCTTCCGTCGGCTCGTTGTCCGGGTCCAGGAACTTGTCGACGATGGACTGGTCGTTGCATAGTCGGTACGTGAACATGCCGCCGTGGTCGCCGTTGTTGTCCACGCACCACACGACGTCGACGATGTCGCCCGGCGCGAAGGTGTCGACTACGTCCACGCCCCACCCGTTCTTGGTGTCGGGGAAGTTGTAGTCCGTGTCTACGCGCGCGTTGAACCCGCAGATGCCGCTCTTGCCGACCGGCGCCGAGTCTAGGTTGGGCCACGACTCGACGGGCTCGAGGATCGTGCACTCGGGGCAGGTGTCTGTGCCGGCCTGGATGGGTGTGAGCGTGAGCCCCCTTTTTGGTGCAAGATAGGAGAAGAAGAAGATGAAGAGGTAAAAGGGGTTTCGGCGAATGGAATACTTACATCAACACCCTGGGACGTGCGGCTCTTGGGGGTCGTCATGTAGCCGTGTCCAGCGACGAGGGGGGCGAGGCCCGCAGCGAGTGCCAGAGTCTGAGTCAACATCTTGTCGGTTATTGGGTTGGTAGTGAGTGGCTGAGCTGAGCGAGAGAAGTTGAATCGAAGAGCGAGAGGCGAGACGATTGCAGAGTGGCCTGTTGGAGAGAACCAAGTAGGAGTCGATGTGATTGCCGTGGTGGATGGGTTCTTTCAATCTCGAAAACCCGTGGGTGTTTGAGTTGTTTTATAATCGGAATGTCGTTCATATTGTTGTCCGTCCGATGGCGAAGGACATCAATCAATCAACCACACAACTCCAACTCAAACTTCAACTTACCAAACCCAGATCGACGCGAGCATCACGCCGCACAAGCACAGCATAGCATCTCCAAGGCCGTCGCCGCTGTTCGAACGCTAGAAGGCCCGAACCGACTTGGTCAGATTGAGCCGAGTAGGGCCGCGAAACCCAGCTGCAGCCATCGGTATGGCAGCAGACGAGGGCACAGACGCGCCCAGTTTGGGTGAGATCACGATCACCATTTGTTGTTTCGGCACGATGCCAGCCAGCCCGCCACACAGTCTCCTACGATTGGCAGTGAGCTCTGAGGGGGCACTCAGCTGTTCGGGTCAAGAGTCAACAGCCGAAGAAACCCCAAGCCAAGCTCCCTTGTCCTGTTGACTTGGCTACTGCTCCGGTCGTTCGTCGGCCAGCTTCTAAGCGAGAGCTGTCCGGGGGCTCCACATAGCAATGCATGCCATCTGCCCAAGTCGCCCTATGCATCTCATGCTAGTTTAGGATCCATCTCTGCCGGGCGATGGACGATGTGCAATGGGCGGCAACTCGGTGGCCACTTACCTTATGCATGACATTGATACCTCCGACGGTGCATTTATCTTGGCACGCGCTCGGTTGGGGCTCGGCGGTGTGGTATTGCAGTGTCGCAGTCCGCAACGAGCCATGCCAGCCATGTGGGAATCTCTCAAAAGTTCTCTGCGCAACCCGCCAGGCACCGGATACATTCATTGCATGGACATGGTTCGTCCTGCAGTGCTGCTGTTGTTGTTTTGTTTTTCGCTTCTGTGCGAATGACGTAGTCTCTTGCATGTTGAAGCTATTATTGGAATCTACAGCCGTAAGGTAGACCCGCCAAAACTCACATCTTGCCATCTCACGATGTTGTGAAAGGACGCGACACTGAAGACAGTCTGCGATGGCTTAATCGTTAATTAGAGACGTATGAATAGTGTAGGCGATCACGCCTCTTCCCCGCATTCCCATCCCGCCTCCACAACAATCAACATGACAGCCGTTCATCTCATCATATCTTGTTAGCTACAGTCATCGCATCCCTTCGCCATTTAAGGACCGTTTAATGGGTAATTGGCAACGGGAAGAGCCTCAAATCGGACTAGTCTGCAGCTCGAGGGCGGAGCCGATGGGGCCGGGTTGGGGTTGCGGAGGTATATATGCCGGGGACTATACGTCCGAGAAACGGCCGTTGCCGCCATCATCATTAGCTCTTTCTTGCTGGCGCCCGCTCGGCGCCCCAGTATAACTCCAGTATAGCTTCCCATGTGGCAGTGATTTCGGACATTTTGAAAATAGATGCTGGATGATGTCATTGTTCCCGTGGTTTGCTTGTCTATGCCGCAGCCCATGTCTCTCTTGCCCGTCGCGGTTGTGGTCGTGGTCGTAGGCGGCGACTCGGTGGTTCTTAGAGTTGTGGTTAGGTAAAGATCAACAGGAGAACTTCTTCAATCATCCTTTGCTTGGCAGATGAGCCAGCTTTCGTCAATTTCTCTACGGCTTCACTATGGGCCTTGCTCGGTGATATTTTCAATTTGAATACGTTGCGACAGCTGGCCTGGCTACCTCAACAAGCGCTTAACGTGAGATATTGAGGCTGGCGACGGATAATCACGAGACGGTAAATAATATGTCTGCGAAGATTTCATGAGATAACCCGAGGATTGTGTGTCAGGTAAAGTGTTCTACGAAATGAGGGCCTTTTGGAGCAGATGATGAGTATGACAATCGTAACTCACCACAGGTTTGGTTGTCTTTTGCATGATATCCTCATTCGCACCCAGCACAAGCTCTCATGTGATTCATGGCGAAAATGTACAAATACCATGATAGAAGAGGAGAGAGAATGTCATTCAGAAGTGGCATTTGTTAGCTTCGCTGATCACTTATTGGAATAGGATACCTGCTCGCCGTTCCTGCGTATCGGTCCAGCTTTCGTGGCCATGATCCGCGTCAAAGGTGTGCCCCATGTGGCCTTTAGCAGTGATCGTGATCACCTATTCTTGGCGGTCCGAATCGGTCTATTGGAGTCTCAGGTATATGGCGAGTTAACATGTCAAATGTGAACACCGGATCAGCTCGGTCGCGTAGTTGCAATCCAGCAAATCGATATCAGGGAACTACACTGGAAGTGAAATTGTCGCCATTTGGTATTATGCAAGAGTAATTCCCTCGCTCTTCGCGATTTGGAGTTTTGAATTAACTTGAGAGAAAACATCGGTTGGTAAGATCTGGTATCAATCTGAAAACAATGCCCGAGAACCTCCCATCAACCGGAGGCTTGAAAGCGAATGGACTACTCTCGTAGAATAAAGTTCACCAACTGTGTGTGCGCCCCTGCTGATCATCTTTTCCAAAAGCACGCAAATGCCTGCCTGTACCAGAGCCTTTTGACATGCCACTACCGATAATCCCACCCCCAACTAATTAAGTAGTACCTACCAACCCAGCCATCATATTCTCAGAACTACCTAGCCATCACACCCTTTTACCTACTTACTTAGGCATTGACACAAGGCACGTCGCAATGGGCAATGTAGTTGGTCGTGGCGTTGTTCAGACAGGTGCCGCTGCATGCGCAGAGGAGCTCGACCTTGGAGGGCTGGTCGTCGAGACAGACGAAGACGGCCTGGTTGATGTTGGTCTTGTGCCGGCCGCCGGAGCAGAGCTTCGGGAGGCCGTCGCAGTAGGCGTCGTTGACGACGGACTGGGCGAAGTCTGGGGTTGCGGATGAATTAGTTGTTGATGTCTTCTTGGGTGAGGAGGGCTGGGGGGGGGGGGGGGGGGGGGGTACTTGGAGTATAAGAAGGAGAAAGGAAGAAAAATAAAAGAAGAATAGAACGTGACAGAACAGAACATACTATGGGTTTCTGTCAACATGTAGCCGCAGTAGGTGTATCCTTTGCCGCACTTGGCTGCGCCGCCAGACCCTGTGCCTGACCCTGATCCGGTCCCAGATCCCGAGCCGCCGGAAGAAGACCCAGAAGATGCACTAGTTGAGGCGGACAAAGTAGTGGTCGTGGTCGTGGGATGCAAAGGTGGTCCGGGCGGGAGAGACAAGGCGCCGGAAGTGACAGCACTGGCGGGGACCGGGACGGGGGCGGGAACGGAGGGCTGCTCCCAGGGGACCGGCGCCTCCGAGAGAGGAAGAGGCGAAGGCGCCGAGGGGGCGCTCACTGGAACCCATCCTGAAGGGGCGCTAACTGGAACCCATCCTGAAGACGCAGTGACAGTGACGACGGCAAAGGTGGGGATGGTCGTGGTTGCAGTGACGGTGATCAGCTCGAACGTGGGAAACGCACTGGTCGCTGTGACGGTGATGACTACCTGGCGACGGTCGTTGGGTGCCGCGATGGCCCCGGCGAGGAGGGCGGCTTGCAAGAAGAGGTGAGCGAGATGCATGGTTGCTTTGGGCATCAAGATTATGATGATTGATATGTTGTTGGGGCCCTGTAGTGAGTGGAGGGTGCGCAGGAAAATCGAGTGGGAGTCGTCGACGGCACTTGGACTCCTTTTATACTCGACTTCTGAGAGATTATCATTACACATTTTCCGTCGACTTCTGTTTACTGAGACCTGATCACATGTGATATTTGATTCATACTACGTGACATTCTCCCGAGGAGCAGCCACCTGTGCTTCTGCTACTGTCCGATGAACCACAAAAGGGGGGTATCGGATGCTGTGCGAGTTTCCTGCTCCTCTTCTCTCTGCAGCTCTCGCCGATTCAGGCGCACAAGCAATTACTTGTTATTTGACTGATGGCTTAGCAAGACATCGAGGAAATCCTTGAACATGATTTCGACGTCACATGTATCCTATTCAATGGACCGAGGTTTTCTTGGTGTGCCTTCGACGCAGCTTTCTGTAGCACGATTGAGCAGCACAATCGCATTACGAACGACTCAGTTACATCCGAAGACTCAATGACAGCGTACAGGAATACTGTAAAAGGATAGCTGCATCTCGATCGACAGGGCTAGATCGGTACAGATGATGCGCATGATGAGGCCGGTTTGGCTCCTGCGTCGATGGATTTCGAATACAAAATTCTTGTGATACTACAGCTCACGAGTGCCCCCTGGGTTGGCTCCTTCTAAAGATATTCATTTTTTTTGCTGATCGCGGACTTAGATCTTACGAAAAGTTTGATGGCTAACGAGGAGGCTCGTCAGTATCAATATTTTACAATTTCAACCTGTTTACTTGATACTCGCGGAATTTAGGAAAGACAGTCGGGGCTATTAGAAGACATACTGTAAGGCTTGGATTCATCGTCACCATCATGAACAGATTGGTCGATGAGAGCTGAGACATCGTGAGAGGGATCATTGGTCCGATGCTTTCACCGTGACACCCATCAGTATAGTCTCCGAGACGATCAGACAGACGTTGGTTGAGTGGAGGACGAGTAGCCCCAACAGGAAATGAGGTCCGTGGTAGCTCATACCAAGATAAATCAGAGCAGCGGAAGAGTTATTCCTGAAAGCTCTGCCGGTAGTATAATTAAGGACATGACGATTGCGAAGCCAGGGGTAGGTAGCAAACAAACTCATTTCAGGGTAACCTGGCTGCTGCAGGGATGGCGAAGGCATTAACTGGAAGAGCGAGGGAATTTACCCCGCGATTCATTCATGCCCCGCCAAAAGTTGGCAACGGCAGACCAACTGGACTAGACCGAGAAGGCCGAGTGCGCTGCTCGACACTCCTTCGTCTCACCTATCCAATTGTTCTCATTCTCACCTGCGCACCTGTGGCAGTGAATTATCAATCTGTACCTCCGTCTCACCCACACCAATTCCACCGCATCAAACCTGTGCGACCGCGACCCACCAGTGACCACCCATCGATTACTCAAAACCGATCTTCGCACAACTGGCGCACTCGGCTCGATTGGAACCCCGCGCATCCCCCTCGACTCTCGCTGACGAGTCCGCTCGCTCTCCCCAACCTCGTCACCTCACCTCACCTCACCTCGCCTCCCACCACCGCCATTATGTCGACCCCAGCAATGCAACCAATCATAACCCCCTCGGACACACAGACGCGCAGCACGCGTCCCCTCGTGCGCGTCGGCACGCGCAAGTCGGCGCTCGCGCTCGTGCAAGCCGAGTGGGTGGTCGCCTCTTTGCAAAAACTGCATCCCTCGGTCGACTTCGAAGTACGACCGATGCTCTCGCAGGCGGACAAGGACAAGATCACGGCGCTGTACAAGATGGGCGGCAAGGGGCTCTGGACCAACGAGCTGGAAGCGGCTCTCGTGGCGCGCGAGCTCGACGTCATCGTGCACTGCGCGAAAGACATGCCCACATCCTTACCTGAGGGATGCAAGCTGGCGTGTTTTACGGAAAGAGAGGATCCGCGGGACGTGGTGGTGGTCAAGAAGGGGCTGGAGGGGAAGTATAAGCGCCTGGCGGACCTTCCTGAAGGTGCTGTTGTAGGTACTAGTAGTGTGCGCCGCATGGCGCAGATCCGGCGCCGCTATCCGAAGCTGCGCTTCTTGGACATGAGGGGCAATATCGATACGAGGCTCAAGAAGCTCGATGATGAAGAGAGCGAGTATGCGGTTCTCATCCTGGCCGCGGCGGGTCTGCATCGCACGGACAGACATGCGCGCATCTCGGAGTACCTGGAGCGCGACTCGCCGGGGGGCAGTGTGTTGTATGCCGTCGGGCAGGGCGGGCTGGGGATCGAGGTGCGCGCGGACGATGCGAAGATGATTGAGCTGCTGCGCCCCTTTGAGGACGAGAAGACGATGCTGGCGATCGAGACGGAGCGCAGCGTCATGCGCACGCTCGAGGGCGGGTGTAGTATTCCGATCGGTGTCGAGACGAGGTGGTTGGAGGGGAACAACCTGAGGCTTACGGGGTGCGTCGTCAGTGTCGAGGGCACGGAGGCGGCGGACGCGGAGAGCACTGAGGAGGTGACGACGAGGGAGCAGGCGGTTGCGTTCGGCAAGAGGGTCGCGCAGATGCTGGTGGATAATGGTGCGCAGCCCATCTTGGACGTCATCAATAAGGATCGCGAGGCGAGCCGAGACAATGCGGAGCCGTGGATTCCTGCCTAAGACATGATATGCGTGCGGGCGGCATGGCGGAAAATCTCTTCGGCAAAAATCTCATGATGATGATGATTACGATCGCATATAAGAAAACTCAAAGCGGAACTGTACTATTGCATGGCATATGAGAGAGACATTTGATGGTGATGTTGAATGTTGCTGATAGATACTGTACGGCTACTCCAATTTCTATAGACGCCTTTGCCAAAAGAAGGGGTAGCGTTTCCACCATACCTAGCCCAAAACCAAGCAATTATCCCCGAGATGCATATGATACAAGGTTGAGCCCGTTCGTTTTCTCTCTCTCTCGCTATCGTCTGTTGAACAATATGTACGTACACCTGTCCTCCCATGTGGTCTTCTCTATCGCAAGGCCCGAAATCCATTTGTTTTTGGATGCATCCATGTGTTTACCATCACGGCGTACTCCTCGGCTGCCTCATCCCCATCGAATAAACCTGCCTGTGCGCTGGCAAGCAAGCGATCTGGCCATCGGCAACTTCCCTCCCTGCCTCTCTCATCGAATCGTAGAGATCTAGATCTAGTGGTCCTCGGCGCCGGTGAAAGCCTTGTATTCCTCGAGGTCCATGAGGCCGTCGAAGTCCTTGCGGCCCTGGTTGCCGACGGCGACCTTGGCGATCCAGCCGCCGCCGTGGGAGTCGTCCTCAGGGACGGCGTTGATGGTGCCGGGCTTCTCCTCGAGGGCGCCGTTGGCGGCGGTGACGGTGCAGGCGATGGGGCTGTTGATGTCGGCGGCGCTCTTGACCGACTCGACGGCGCCGAGGGTGTCGCCGGCCACGAGCTCCCGGCCCTCCTCGGGCAGCTCGACGTAGACGACGTCGCCCAGCTCCTCGGCCGCGTACGACGAGATGCCGATGACGCCCGCCGTCCCGTCGGCGTTGAGGTCCACCCACTCGTGGTCTTTGGTGTATTTGCGGATGTCTCCTGTGCGAGGGGGAAGAAAGGGTGGATGGATTAGCCTCTGGTGTCTCTCTTGCGTCTGTCTGTCTCTCCCTTGCTGCGCGCAATGGCGATTGGGTGTGTGTGCTTGTGTGTGCTTGGGTGTGCTTGTGTATTTTATTTCATTTATATATTCATGCGAAACTGATGGATGGATGGGTTCGAGGTTGGTTGGCGACATCGGAGAGCTTACTTATGGGTGAGGCAGCGAAGGTCCGGACCGAGGTCGCCTGCCAATTGGATCGCATCTTCGGGGCCTGGGGGAGGCGGGATAACGTCGAGGGACGAACTGCCCGGAGGCACCGCGCGATTGAGGCCATGGCTTGTGTGCGTCGGGTGTGTGGATGGAGTCGGAGATGGTGGGTGAGTCTCGGTGATCGGGTTATCGCTGTCGTGGTATGGGTCGGATGCGGCAGGATGGAGGGAGGGAGGTAGCGTATGTACAAAGAGAGAGTTATCGGCGGCGTTGGAAATTGATACGATAATGGTCGATACCGTCGATAACAACCCTCCTGGACCCAGACCGTCGGTCGACAGGGGGGGCTTGGGCCGAAGTGTCCCGGTCACGTCGTTCGTACTGTGTGTATTATGGGAGCTTGTGTGTAGAATAGCAGTATGGATATTGATCAGTAAACACGGTATGTAGCTGGTTTGGGACACAGCCAATCATAGCTTGAGGCAACTACCCCTCGTTTTGTTTCTCGCCAGTGGTGGGGTTATGTGGCTGAGCAGCTGCCCCGAACATCAATCACATCATCATCAGAGAAGGAACAACATCTCCTAGTTCTAAATGTTTTCTATTGCACATTTCCCGACCAGATGTATCTTAGCTACTAGCAAGATGGAGCATTACGCCAAACCAGCATCAAGTGTTAACTAAAGCAAATCTGGACATATCCATTCATACATCGTGGCTGGACACACATATTCATCATAAGAAAAAGCCGTCAATAAGACTGAGCTGGGGAGCTGGGGATACCCCTGACAACTAAGGATGCAGCCTAAATCAACAAAAACAATCGACGCGACCCGAAACAGGCGATGCTTGCAGATGAGTATATAAGGTGCGAATATCGCTACCCTCCCAAAGGGGTCAAAAGGGTGTGTTGAAGCGCCAGTCAGTATCCACCGAATATCAACAACAAACAACAACAACACTCCCTAGGTAGGTCGATAAGAGATTTGAGCATCTGACTGATCCTCTGGATCGAATCGACCGATATATCAGCAAGTAAAGTAAGCACCTGTAGCCCTATACTAACGCCATCTAGTCACCTCGCGTTGTCGCGTCTGATGTGCATGCAGGCTTGTGTGAGGCTCGCTCTGCGATCCCATTCGCTCGATCCGGATGTTACGCCAGAAAGCTGACTCGGACAAGTCCTACAAGACGGAGCCAATGAACACACACATCCACACATCAACGCGACATCGCTTCCGAGAGAGAGGGGGGAGATAGGCATGCGCTATCGAATTCGGCGGCTCGGGGAATACTACCCAAACACATACTACTATGTACGCAGTAGTAGTTGGGCGTTGGGTTGTGTGGTAGTTGACAAGTTGTTTGTTGTGTGTGTTGTGCTTGTGGTATGCGATTCGGCGATTTCATTGGTACAAGTATGCGGTTTCAAAACTCCATATGCACTTGTACTAGTAGCAAATTAACAGCCAAACCCCAGGGGAGGACAGGTACGGTGTTGAGTTGCAGTCATCCATGATCTTCCCGAAACCGGTGAATCACAAACTGTGCAGGTCAACAAGTGTTCGTAGGTGCTACGGCAATTCCTACTATTGGTTTGTGCTTGGCTCAGGTATTAGGGAGGGACTTCCGAGGTCGTAGTTGCCCACAGCAGCAGCTCCAGCTGGTCTGTTTCATTGTTTCGTTTGCTGCAACCCCCGCTCTCCCTTGGTCCCAGAATCCAGGCACCGTACTGTGTGTATTTACAGTGCGTAAAACGTAGCGCAGCTTCAGGCGTGGCTTCCAGCATTGGGCCCAGCATTGAATCACAATTATAACCCAGTGGAGCCCCCGTCAATGTCCCATCATGCCTGGTACCTACCGTAGCACCTCACCACCACCAAGACCACGTCCAGCGCCTACGTCTCACCCTCAGCTCCCTGTCAGGATCTCCATCTCCTTCTCCCGCCAGCTTTCGAGGCCAACCAAGAACCATCCATTACTAGCACGCCTGTACATTGCCGCCGACCGAATCCCTCCAACCCAGGAACAGGCGTCGATATCACAATCCCATTGTATTCGCCTACCATCCCCGTACAGTACCTCTTAGACTGCCCCAGGGTCAAGGAGGGTATCGAGTACTGTATCTTCATATTCGAGGTACGTACGTCTGCATTGAGTCCAATGCCATTTTGCCGGGTCCTGGGTTCTAGCATGACCTACAGCGGATCAAACCGCGAGATCTCTTTCCCCATATCTTCCTTCGTCAAGTGTGGTGTTTTCCCATTCGTCCCCTGAATCTAGCTCGTGCGCTTCGCTGCTATTGTCCCCTGGCATTCTCGTTCTTGAGAGCATCGAGCAGATAGATCGAGGTACAGCTGTAGTCCCCAGCCTTGTTGGCTGTCGCACCGCTCGGGGCCCCGACCTACACTTACACTTCCAAGCCGCCATACTCAATACACTGCTACTGCTACCTACCATGAACTGACACCCACATCCAGGCGGCTAGAACACGTGCGGAACATTCCTCGGCGATACCCGGTGGTCCCCGTCTTGCCCGTCCTGCCCGTCACGAACTCCACCGCTGCCACACCGCGGAACCCCCTGTGCTGCTGCAGCCCCACGCCGAATCCTCAGCACACCCCCGATCCCGACCACGCGACGACAACCCTTTTTTGTGTTCAACCTCCCGACCATCGACTGTCCCTGACCATCACACCGTGGACTGAATTGTCGTCTACTTCTATTACCGGGTCTTTGGGCCAGCTTCACAACACCGCTACCACGATGACGATGGAGCAAGAGTACCACTCTGCAGCCGTGCAAGGGCCCCCGGAACACGTCGAGGATACACATGGGGGCGTCGATCGCGATGCCAATATATCGCCAACGACTCAGAATGGCTACGAAGCCTACCATCCTCAGTCGCCGCCTCTCGACCAGGGCCCAGTGTACACACAGTCGCCTCCCATGCCCGACGAAATAGATCCCAATGCACGACACGAGACACCTCCCTCCACCTCCCATGCGCAGTCAATATCAAGGCCTCCCTCTGCTCTCTCTGGTGCTGGTGGCGATCGGCAGACCGCGCATAGCGACCGTGGCAGCAATGGTGCCGGCAACAGCGCCGCCGACCAAGCCAGTTCCCGGAACCAGGTCGTCATCAAAGTGGGCATGGTAGGCGACGCGCAGATCGGCAAGACCTCGTTAATGGTCAAATACGTCGAGGGCAGCTGGGACGAAGACTACATCCAGACCCTCGGCGTCAACTTCATGGAGAAGACCATCAGCATCCGCAACACCGAAATCACCTTCAGCATATGGGATCTTGGCGGTCAAAGAGAGTTCGTCAACATGCTGCCCCTTGTCTGCAACGACGCTGTAGCCATATTGTTCATGTTCGACTTGACAAGGAAGAGCACCCTCAACAGCATCAAGGAGTGGTACCGCCAAGGACGAGGCTTCAACAAGACAGCCATCCCGGTTCTGGTTGGCACCAAATACGACCACTTTGTCAATTTCTCGCGTGAGGAGCAGGAAGAGATATCCAACCAGGTACGCTGATCAGTTGAAGCATATACATACGCACTGCTAACCAATTTTCTAGGCGCGACGGTTCGCCAAGGCCATGCGTGCTTCGCTGATCTTCAGCAGTACTAGCCACAGTATCAACGTCCAAAAGGTACTGTAGCCACTGGCGCATACTTGCATGCATGAGCAGGATCACTGACAGAATCACTAGATATTCAAGATCGTTCTATCGAAAGCATTCGATCTAAAGTGCACGATACCCGAAATCGAGAATGTCGGCGAACCCTTACTGCTGTACCAATCTTGCTAGTATCGGCGCGAAGAATCAGCTCGGGATCGTAATGATAGCAACACGAGCACTCGAAGCTGTCCCCAATGCAACTCATCGTCATGCTCCCACGAATCAACGATCACCTACGACTAAACTACCACAACCCCAAACTGCAAGACCCTTTTCATTTTAATACGATTGAAACATGTCACTCCGATGATACTAGTGGCCCCGACATCTCTGGATGGACCCCGGCTTCTTCAGCATATCGAACATCTTGAAGCACGAGATGTTGACCGAGTCACAGCGACGACGACTTGACAGACGCCATTGAAACCCAACGCCGGCGTCTAAGACATAGAAACTGCATACATTTCCTTTGTAATCCATTACGCGTACCTCTCGACAAGCTCTACGCGTATCTCTTTTCTCCTTACATTTGCATCAGTATCGGAGGGTACCAGGACGTTTTGGCGTCAACGGATAGGAAGGGGCAGCAAGAGGTTGCAATACAATCGCACCTGGCAGATAGATATGTGCTATAATCCGAAAGAGCACAGCTTTTTACTGCTTGCCAATTTGGCCTTGTTTGGGACAGGTTGTTTTGTTGCTTTTTCTCCCGACAAAGGACTGAGGAGTCTTGTGAGAAAAAAAATTAGGAGGATCGGGACTTGCTTCTCTCAACGCCCCAAGATTCTTACTGTGTAATAACTAACTAACTAAATCACCAACTGACTAAAGCTGCGGTGGTGGGTCATGGTTTTGATGTTGATATGTGTTGATAGAAAGGAAGATTGAGCACCAATGCAAAGCAAAGCCAGGCAAGGTAACAAACAAGCACCTAGGCAAGCATGGAAGGAATGAGGCGACAATTTCCTACTGCGCCATATACGAGTCAATTAAAATCTAAATTGGACCGAGATCTGGGATATGAAAGCAATAGACTCAAAACATGTTAATGGGAGATCTCAAGCAACAGCACATGACAGACATGATACGTTCTATTTTGGCAACGTTGGTGTATCGGTCGGCCCTCAATACCGAAGAAATGCAGATCACCATCACTGACTGCTGTACACCATTCAGTATGATAAGAGTAAAATATCCATGGATTATTTTGAAGTTGACGAGGGCCGGTAACTCCCTCGCTGTTGACCTATCTTACATCCATTACATACATGCCATACATCCACCCCGCCAACCCCTACTCCCACCTCCACTCTCTGACACGACACGACACCACACTACAGATAAATCAACACAATACCATCTTACACTTTTCCTACAAAAAGAACAGGTACAGATACTGTACAGCCCACCCCACCCCACCCCGTGACGATTTCACATGGTCTTGAGGGGGTGTTGTGTGATTGATTACTTGGAGCTGCTGTCGTCGTTGTTCTTGGCCTCGCCCTTGTCCGAGTCGCCGCTCGACTCCTGGCCCTCGGGCTTCTTCTTGCTGGGGGTGTCGGAGGACTTGGCTTCTGTGTCTTTCTTGTCGCCACTCTTCTTGTCGTCACTCTTCTCGTCCTTCTTAGCGTCGTCAGATTTAGAGTCCTTCTTCTTGTCATCTTTCTTCTTATCATCGTCCTTGGAAGAGTCGTCGGACTTGGACTCCTTGTCATCGGATTTATCAGAGCCCTTCTTCTGATCCTTCTTATCAGCGCCCTTGTCCTTGTCCTTGTCGCCATCCTTCTTGTCCTCCTTCTTCTCGCCCTTATCAGCAGCGTCTTTCTTATCATCCTTCTTCTTGTCGTCGTCTCCGCCTTCCTTCTTCTTGTCTCCCTTGTCTCCCTCATCCTTCTTATCATCATCACCACCATCATCATCAGACTTGGAGTCCCCGTCCTCTTCCTTCTCATCTTTTTCTTCTTTCTCGTGATGTGCCTCGGCTGCTTTGTCCGCGGCCTTGGGCCCGTGGCCCGCCTTTGTCTTCGCGGGGCTGTCGGCCACGAGGAACCCGACGCCTACGATGGTGAAGCCGACGGCGCCTATGAGCCTAGATGTGTGGGGAAATATACCATTAGTGGCGGTTCTGGTTCATCTCGTAGAGTAAAGACGGGGCATTGCGTAGATTGAGAGTGTGTGGTAAATAAAGACTGGCTGTGCTTACCAGGGCATATCGCTCGACTTCTGCGCCGCGTCATGCGCGCTCGCGTAGCCTCTTCTCGTGATGGGAGAGAAAGAGAAGACTTGTGTTCGACGCGCGGGCAGTGCTGTGGTTCTCCGGCTCAGGGCCCGCAGGGCGGAGGACTGTCGGGCGAAGAGCCTGGTTGCGGACGACATGGTTGATGGAAAGAAGATCTGGTTCCGAGATGGGGCAAAGAGGTGCTGGAGGAATTTGTGATTAGCTTGGTTTTTCCCTCTCCTCCTCCTCCTCGTTTCAATTGGCTTTGCGCCTCTCTTCGGCCTCCCTGGATATCTCCCTAGGTATCGATCTCTGCCAAGCGGTTGAACCAACACCCTTCGTGTATTTGGTTGTTCGCTTTCTCTTCCGAAATCGCTCACGTGGGCGGCGAAGAATGAATGAGGTACCCAAGGAATTGGCTTGCTTACCTAGTAGGTATTTGTGAGGCTGAGAGGCCTCTTGTTGTATGTATTAATATTAGTATGGAGTAAGTGATTAGGGATGTATTGTATGTCAGTTACAATGTTGAAGTTGAAGTTGAACACGAAGTTGAGGACAATTGTCTCGAAGCTAGCTAGGTAGCTGACTGACTGACCGACTGACACTGACGTCCACGGCCACGAAGGATAAAAAGCCGCGTGTTAGCGTAGCCGGTGGCTCAGGTAGGTGAAGGTGAGGTGGCCAGTAGGATCAAGGTCTTGCAGCTATAACCGCCTGCCTTAGGTAGCTTCAGGTACAGGCGGAGGTGACGCCATACGTGAGTCTAGCTCAGACAGAGCAATTCAGCTATGGTGGGGCTAGGTCTAAGTAGCTTGCTGGTGAAGTGCTTACGATTTCGCGCTACTTGCCGGTAACGGACGGGCGGCTGTTACCTAGCTCGCTTCAAGTCTGGTCTGGACTTACTTGGGTTTAGGCTAGGGAGGATCGTGAGGGATTCAGAAAGATTGCATCATTCATTTACCTCTACTTGTGGTGAGTGTAGGACAGACAAGGTTGGATGCGGTGCTGGGAATTGCTCAGGCACAGGTAGGTATGTTTGGTCAATAGACTGAAAATTACTGTCTTTTCTACTTCTTGTTGTTGTTGTTCAATGTTGATGTATGCTGTCCTGAATCGGCTTCAGCATGTAGCCCTACCAATAGGTCCTCTGTGATGAAAGACCTCACATGTCCTACGGGAGCATCGGAACGGATCGGAGTCGCACCTCTTTCCAGTACGACCTAGCTGTCAACATAATGGGCGAACCATCCTTCCGGATCGGAGCAGTAGGCTCCTCGCGGAAAGGCCAGATTTACCATTTGCTCGTTCTACCTATTATAGCGATTAATGGAACGCAATGTATGTGTATGCAGCTCTGCTAGGGTTTCGATACCCATCGGCGGTTAGCAATTGTAATAGGGTCTGTTCCTTGGACCAATGGCTTCCAAAAGTCTGCAGAGATGTTAATAATCAGACTTGTTGGTATGAGATCATAGTTGGGTTACGCAAAGCGTACAAATATCACCAAAAGAATTCGCTTTTATTCATTCATTGGAGATTCCTGATATAGAGACAGTGTTTTTGATTTCGCTTGTTACTCGACTGCTCGTTAATATAGGGTAGTAAATGTTTGAAGTAATATAGACCTGGTCTACTATGTATGTCTATCTCGGTATGTCGTATTATGCTGGGTTTTGCCGAGAAGTTGGGGCCAATAACATATGTTATTCATCTCCATCCTAGACGACAATGACAGATCTTGGTCCTGTGTTTTTGGATGTTTCTATCCCTATAGATCCTCGTCATTATTCATATTGATGGGCATTTATACCTGTTGTAAGCGAGTGTTTATTTAACTCTCACAGATCGTCAGATGTGCGCCTCGAATGACGATCAGGCGAGAGTGGGCGCGCGATTAGAGGGCGAAGCAGATCAGAGCTCAATGCCTGGATCATGGCCCTATGGTACTGACCCGCTTTCCCCGCGTTTGGATATATGGGGCTGCCCCGCCGGCGATTTAGCACATCGGCGCATCGCGCTAGCGAGCCAGTCAAGCCAGTCGCCTGTTTCATGCAACAAACCACTGCAAGCTCAAGCAAGCAAGCTCCCGAAGTATTCCGTTTTCCATCCATCCATCCTTTGAGTACTACTAGTAGTATACTTGCACTACCTGTAAACAGCAACAGCGTCTCGCGGAGACAGCGGCTATATTGTAAGGGCCGAAGTCACCGCAGCAATGGAATCATTCCATTGGCGTCCCGCATTGGCGTCGCACGCTGACGTCGCATCTCCTGGATGAGCCAAGCGAATTACCTTCGACCTGCCAAATCCAAATCAACCCACTCCAGATCGACTGGCTGCCGCCCGCATGCGGGGGGTTGGCAGGGATTGCCCTCACTTCTAACCACTGTTCGAGCTGGGTCGTCGCGTGCACTCGTACATGCAGCTCATTGTGCTCATACAAACCTCGTACGGCTGGCTACCTTGACCCGGGGAGGGGAGATGATGGGGGGGTCATTGTAGCACCCATGGGCGCCACGGTACAGAACCGTTGGCAATCCATCATGGTTGCTAAAGGTTTAGGGCAGACGGCAAGGTCCCTGATTTGCCGTTCCGTCCCTCTACCTCCTCCTACTGTCTACCTATCTGAGGGGAACTCTGGGCTCCCATCTCTCTTTCCTTTGTGGTGCCCTCCAAAACCGTGTTGTCCTTGACTTCAGTTGTTGCTTCGTGTTTTCCGAAGTTCTTTTTCTTCGTTGGTCGTGCTCGCTGCTCTGATTTGGGGATGTGATTACGGCTTGCTTGCTTGCATTGGCAAGGTGTGGGAGATCGTATAGGCTTTGTCGTCGAGCTGACCAGTAGCTGACTGCATGGCATGCCCCTGACCGTCGTTGCTGCTGCTCGATTATCGCCAACATGATTTCCGCCACCTTTTCGCGCCCTGCGCTGGTCGCTAATCATGGCCCTTCCGGCGCGACACAGCAGCTGGCACGCAGAGTCGTCTCACACTTCCGAGGTAAATATGACTTATCTCACTTGCTCGCCGTCATTGGTGCTAAGACAACACCATGCGTAGATTTGACGCCTCATCCTCCCGCCGCTGTTGGTTGCACCCGACGCCAATGGAACAGTACCTATGCAAAGCAGCCAAGCGTGCTCCCTGCAACGCCCAAACAGTCACCCTTTGTCGTCAACCCAACAACACCTGCAGCTAGGGTCATTTCGACCACCAAGTACAGATACTCTACCGTTGTTGAGCCCTCATCCGTCCCTTATGCCAACCTCACCGTCGGCGTTCCGCGCGAGACCTTCGCCAACGAACGTCGAGTCGCTATCTCCCCTCAAAATGTAGCCCTCCTGAAAAAGAAGGGCTTCGGAAAAGTCATCGTAGAGAAGGGGGCTGGCATCGAGGCCGACTTCCTCGACGAGGCGTATGTGAAGGCCGGTGCCACTCTTGTTGAACCTGGCGCTGTCTGGGGCGCTTCCGACATCCTACTCAAGGTCCGCGGCCCGAACCTCGCAGAGATTGACCGGTTGAAGGAGGGTGCAACTGTCATTTCGTTCCTGCAGCCGGCCCAGAACAAGGATCTGGTCGAACGCCTCGCAGCACGCAATGTCACCTCCTTCGCCATGGATATGGTACCACGCATCTCACGTGCTCAGGTCTTTGATGCCTTGAGTTCCATGGCTAACATCGCAGGCTATAAAGCTGTGCTTGAAGCATCTAATAACTTCGGTCGTTTCCTAACAGGTCAGGTCACCGCAGCAGGCAAAATCCCACCATGCAAGGTTCTGGTTATTGGTGCCGGTGTCGCCGGGCTGAGCGCTATCGCGACAGCCAGGCGCATGGGTGCCATCGTGCGAGGCTTTGATACGCGATCCGCTGCTCGTGAACAGGTCCAGTCTCTCGGTGCTGAGTTTATCGAAGTTGAAATCGAAGAAGATGGCTCCGGAGCAGGCGGCTACGCCAAGGAAATGTCTCCCGAGTTCATCGCCGCTGAAATGAAATTATTCAAGGAACAAGCCCAAGACGTCGATATCATCATCACCACTGCTCTGATCCCCGGTCGACCCGCACCGAAGCTTATCACCACTGACATGTTGCAAGTTATGAAGCCTGGCTCTGTTGTTGTAGATCTGGCTGCCGAGGCAGGTGGAAACTGTGAAAAGACGCAACCTGGTAAACTGGCTACGTTCAATGATGTGAAAATTATTGGTAAGCGACACATGTCATGAGTGAAAAAAAAGAATAGTTTTGCTCATGATCATATAGGCTACACGGATTTACCTTCAAGGCTACCCACCCAATCGTCAACGCTGTACTCGAACAACATTGTGAAGCTGCTACTGTCCATGGCACCTAAGGAGAAGTCCTTTGGGGTTGACCTGAGCGACGAGGTAGTTCGCGGCTCCATCGTGACTTTGAAGGGCGAGATCCTGCCTCCCGCACCTCGTCCGGCCCCTCCTCCAACTCCTGCACCAAAAGCTGCTCCCAAACCCGAGGAAGCAGTAGTCGCCCTGACGCCCTTCCAGAAGACCTCGCGAGAAGTTGCGACTGTCACTGCCGGAATGGGTACTGCTCTCGCCCTTGGTAAAATGACTGGACCCCTCTTCATGGGAAATGCTTTCACCTTCGCTCTAGCCTCTCTAATCGGATACCGTGTTGTTTGGGGTGTTACGCCTGCTTTGCATTCGCCGTTGATGAGTGTCACCAATGCTATATCTGGTACGTGAAACCAAGGACCCAGTCTCGTTGTCAAATCTAATCTAACACATCGTAGGAATGGTTGGTATCGGTGGCTTCTTCGTCATGGGGGGTGGCTATCTTCCTGGATCTATCCCTCAGGCTCTCGGTGCTGCTTCTGTTCTTCTGGCTTTCGTCAACGTGTCCGGAGGTTTCGTCATCACAAAGCGAATGCTTGACATGTTCAAGCGTAAGTATACTTCATCGAACCTCCAAGTTACATGAAAGATTAATACTAATGCATATTGTAGGACCGACCGACCCTCCTGAGTATCCCTGGATGTGGGCTGTACCCGGCGTCCTCTTTGGCGGCGGTTTCCTTGCTGCTGCTTCCACCGGCGCTGCTGGACTTGTGCAAGCCGGTTACTTGGTCAGCTCTGTTCTCTGCATCGGCTCGCTCTCAGGTCTAGCCTCTCAAGCTACCGCTCGCATGGGTAATCTGCTTGGTATTCTCGGTGTAGGCTCAGGCGTATTGGCTTCTTTACTTGCTGTCGGCTTTAGCCCGGAGGTACTCACCCAGTTCGGAACTCTCGCTACGATTGGAAGTATCCTCGGTCTTGTCATCGGAAAACGCATCACTCCTACAGACTTGCCGCAAACTGTTGCGGCGCTTCACTCGGTCGTCGGTCTAGCGGCAGTTTTGACAAGTATTGGTAGTGTTATGGGTAGTCTTGACCACATCACCACCCTGCACCTAGTCACGGCTTACATGGGCGTACTGATTGGCGGTATCACATTTACCGGATCCCTCGTAGCTTTCATGAAGCTGGCTGGCAAGATGTCCTCAAAGCCCCTGATGTTCAAGGGCCGACACGCAGTCAACTCCGGCATGCTCGCTACCAACGTCGCAACCATGGGTGCTTTCGTGACCATGGCACCTGGATCCCCTATGATTGCCGCTTGTGCCCTTGGCGCGAACACGATCCTCTCTTTTGCTAAGGGATACACCACGACAGCCGCTATTGGAGGTGCCGACATGCCAGTCGTCATCACCGTTCTCAACGCCTACAGTGGCTTCGCTCTAGTCGCTGAAGGGCTCATGTTGGACAATCCGCTACTCACCTCGGTCGGCGCGCTCATCGGCGTATCTGGATCCATCCTGTCCTACATCATGTGCGTCGCCATGAACCGGTCTCTCACCAACGTCTTGTTCGGCGGGATATCAGCGCCCACAACCACCGAGTACAAAGTAGAAGGCACAGTAGTGCAGACCAACGTGGAGGAAACCGCCGAGGCTCTCACAAACGCCGAGAGCGTTATCATCGTCGTGGGGTACGGCATGGCCGTCGCCAAAGCGCAGTACGCCATCAGCGAGATCACCAAGACGCTGCGATCCAAGAACATTAACGTCCGCTTCGCCATCCACCCTGTCGCGGGCCGCATGCCGGGGCAGTGCAACGTGCTGCTCGCCGAGGCTAGTGTTCCCTATGACATTGTCCTCGAGATGGACGAGATCAACGACGACTTTGGAGATACGGATGTCACGCTCGTGATTGGCGCGAACGACACGGTCAATCCAATTGCGCTGGAGCCGGGTAGCCCGATTGCGGGGATGCCGGTGTTGCATGCGTGGAAGAGCAAGCAGGTCATTGTCATGAAGAGGGGCATGGCTTCTGGGTATGGTGAGCTATTCCCACTTTATCTTACCTTATTGAATGATCTGGCATTGTGACGGTTGCTAATACTGGTACCTCGCTTTTAGCCGATGTCCCGAACCCCATGTTCTACATGCCAGGAACCAAGATGCTGTTTGGCGATGCCAAGGTTACTTGTGACGGTGAGTTGTCTATCTATCCCCTTCGACCTTGACTTCCTATGGTTATAGCAATGTGGGCGATAAAGGCTAACTTTGAGGGTGTTTACCTACTTTAAGCTATCAAATCTGCTGTCGAGTCTCGCTCTGCTTAGATCTCTAGATCTCACTCATCTCTCTAGATAGATATGCTTCTCTGTTTGCTAAAGCATTGTTGTGTTGCAAGCTAGAGCATAGAGCAGTCTGATTCTAGAGATCTCATACATATATATCTATATCTCACTTGATTTATGTTTCTGTTGTCGATCTGGGGTATGTTATGTCTGTCATTCGAGTTGTTCTGCTATGATGTTGGTTGGCCTTGGTGATTGATTCTGGTGGGAGTGGAGTTTGAGTTAGTTGGGTTGATCTGTAGTCGAATGAGAGGCATGGTTATATAGTACTTAAAGTAAGTACATCGAGACAATGGATCTGCTTACGCATTGTTTGTTGTCAATACTTGTATGCAATGAGAGGAACGTTGAAGTTCAGCTATCGACATGAATGATCTGAGGAAGCTT
Source organism: Astrocystis sublimbata (assembly GCA_022453515.1). Classification (NCBI taxonomy): domain Eukaryota; kingdom Fungi; phylum Ascomycota; class Sordariomycetes; order Xylariales; family Xylariaceae; genus Astrocystis; species Astrocystis sublimbata. The sequence continues at coordinate 123,831 of JAJNNY010000035.1, read as the reverse complement.
CGATGTCCACGGCCGTTATTAATCTTCTAACAATCATTGACGACAGCTAGGTCTAGCGTAGTTGCGTGTGCCGCCCCTTCACGGTGTGTTAAATTTAAGCCTATGCGACTCTCGCTGCTGCTATCAACAATTGTTCTGCCCGTCGTCTACGAGATCATCTACGCGGAGTATGGTCATAAGTCTGAAAGAAGTCTGCAACGTTGTGGCTGAGCATTGACCCTGAACATTGGTATCATGGTCCATTTTGCTTTATGTTCTCAGATACCATGAAGGCAGTGCATGTTGTAATAGTCTCCAATGCTCACGTTGATTGTGTGAGAACTACAAGAGGACCTCAACCAATGTTGCCCCGTCTTTCAGATGATATGGGTTCCGAGGAGCTATTGATAACCAGTACTTAGTAGGACATACTTCCATCATTCAAGTCATGTCTCCTTAACTTCCTCGCGCAAGTTCTTTAGTTGACGGTCGAAATCCTTGTTAATCCATTCCCAATATTGCTGCCAGACAGGGTTCTGGGACTGTATCTGAGGACCGGCACCCGGACCATTGCTAGGACCCGGCAGAGTCGTCTTCGTCTTCTCGGCAAGGAGAACAGACACTCGCAGCACACTCTTGTTGGCCTCTTCCTGTTTTTCGTGTTCCTGCTTCACGGCATTATCCTTAAGCTTGGTAGACAACGTTTTTCGGAAGCACTCGGCGATCGTGTCAAGTCGGCGAGTCGTCTCCTCCGAATCAATCACGATTAGTTTGCCCAGCATCAGGTTGCAGAGTGATCTGATATCGTTGTCGTCATCAAGACCCGCAATAATACGATCATAGAACTCTGGCGAGCTAATCCTAGTATATGATACCTCCATGAGGGAATATAAAGTCTCGTATGCACTCTGGAAACGTATTAGCGAAGCTGCCGCAGAAAAGAAATTGAGCCATGGGGGTATTGGCTAACCTTTCGAGCTTCAAGGCCGTCATCAACAAGATGTTTGAAGGGCCCCATTTGCACTTCGCGGATGAGCTCTTTCTTGATTGTGGATTCGTCCATGACGTATTGCTTAAATTCACTGAGTCGTGGTAGAATCAAGCCAGGCTTATTGTGCGTGGCAGAGTTGAGCGTCGTCATTCCAAGCCGCCGGATCTCCAGGACACTATCATTCAGGACTGTCAAAATCATATCGACTAATACCAAATTCAGCTCGGCATCAAACGTCTCGTCACTGTCTGGTAGGGTGTATCTAAGTGCCTGAACAGCAACACCTCGGTATCCATCGGAAGAACTCGTCAGAAGTTCCTAGATTTGTCAGAGAATGTGCGTTTATTGGTTGAAAATTGCTTATACATACCTGCAGCTTTTTGATATAGATCTTTGGCTTCAATATTGCCAGACGACCAATGCACTCTGCACAGATAGCCTTGTTATCTTCTGTCTTAGAAGAAGTAAAGAGAATCTCCCAGATGTCATCCTCGTAAGCAGTGATATCCGCGGATAAAGTAACAGCTTGGTGGAGGACTTCTCGTATCGACTGTAGAAGTAGATATTGATGTTTTCCATGCTGCTTGGTAGCCTCTAGAATGATGGGAAGGTAGCGCGATACGTCACCTGCTCCAGCACGACCCAAAGAAACAGCAGCCAATACGGACACCTTATCGGGCTCATCACCGAACTGCTGGAGGAAGATATTGGGGCTCAATGGAGATCTGGGGCCAAGACGTAGACCGATCTCCCCAAGGATGGCCAAAGCCAGGCTCTGGCGCGCAGTATCCGGAGGCGACAATTTGCTCGTCATTTTGAGCTCTTCAACAAAATTTTCGATTGAAACGCCGGCATTACCTTGGCTCGCGACGAACAATGCGCCCACGACTTTCCCGACGACAATGGGGTCGCCAGCAACACCCACTGATAAGACGCCTTGCATCAGCTGTTGGCCCATGCCGGACTGGCCTATGTTCGTTACAAGAACAAGCAAAGAGTCGAGAATATTGGCAGGTATGCTTTTCTTGATCAAATCGCAAAGCGCATTGACGAACTCTTGTGAAGCAGTCAGCTTTGGGTTCTCGAGTTGCAGTTGAGCGACAATGAGCAAGGCAGGGCTCAGCATATGGGTGTCGTTTCCGGTGACGACGAGCAGGATAGCTGATACTATGCCGCTGACTGTCTCTGCCGTCAAGCTCCCCTTGGCTGCTGAACTAAAGACCAAGTGCTGGAGAGCATGGACACTGGAACCCCTGAGTGCACGGTTGGCTTTTCGAAGCTGTCCGCATAATTCCAAGGCCACAGCTTGGATCCACTCGACATCCAGGCTACCCGGGACCGATGAAAATATCGCAAGGTTATCAATTGCTCGGACAGCATGAAGACGTGTCGTCTCATTACGCAATCTATCAAGTAACAAGTAGAGACCAGCATGCCGTTTCTCAGGGGGCAAGAGAGGCACAGGCAATCCGTCGGTAGAAGAAGTTCTGGCAAGTGCGGTGCCAAGCGCCTGTATAGCTCGCTGACGAACTTCAATGTCTGCATCTTGTGCAGAGGCGCGATCGATGACTATATCGACAAGCTTGAGCAGCTGGGGCTTATATCTCTGGGCGGTGTGCTTGGCCCTGGGAGGGGTAGCTGCCTTGATCAACTCTTCGGCTGTCCTGATCGCTTCGCCAGATATCTTGTAAAACTTATCATTTACCGCAGAGATAACGCCGGTCACGATCGTCGCCAGGTAGGGTTGGAATAGGCTGGAAGAGTGTGTTCTGGCGATATTACTTATGAAGCGGAGGACAGCCATGCGTAGGGTGGTGGCAGTGGCGGATGCGGCACCACCCGACAGAGCTGTGGATTTTGAACCGGCAACGCTAGGTACTCCTTTCGTCACGTCGACAACCGGTTGCATAACCTGGTCGAAGAACTGCGAAAGGCCGCCATTCTGGACGGCAATCAAGTCATCCAACATGCTGATGACAGCTTGCTTCGTGGCAATCTGTTTGCCTTTCAAAAGTTTAGTAGATGCTTTCACTAATTGAGGAGTCAACCTCAAGAGGTCAGCCCGCGGCCCTGTCGGAGGGATAGACTCTTGGGTCGGCGACGTTAGACCGGGTATAGCCATGTAGGGAGCCTTGTTGCCGTGTCCCATTGCGCCGCTGCTCTGCCTCCTCCTTTTCCTCACGTCAGGGAGAGACTGCAGTATCTCGTCTTCTATGGTGTCCGGGTGGATAATACCTTCACCAGTCTTGCGGACGAGGAGGGACAGGGCAGCAATGATTTCAAGCCGAACAGTCTCTTCTCTTTCATCGAATCTTCGCACTAGGGGCTCGGCCACCTTCTGATATAAGATGCCGCTGTCTAGCAGATCGGTACTACGAGTGGAAATCAGGGTGTAGATGGATTTTGCCGCACACCTACGGACTTTCCAGCTATCATCGTCATCGTCGTCAAACCCATCCTGATCTTCGTAATCATCGTCGTCATCGTCATCTAGCGGTTCATCATCATCTTCTTCGTCGTCGTCCATGTCTACGTCGTCACTGTCGGCATAGATGGGGTCAAATCTGAGATATCGCATAGAGGCCGCTATGACGTCGTCGGTATATGGCCGCATCTGGCCGCCACAGGAGGCAATGAAGGAGTCGAGGGCGATCAAGGCGACCTCTCTGATCTGGTTGAATTCGGGATCATGGCCTTCGCCGGTGCTCACTATTTCCACATATTGTTGAAGTTTCTCTTCGCTGAGTGTAGAGAGAACAGAAGGCATGATTTCGGGCAGGTGCGCGCCAAACTTGTAGGGTATGGCGCGAGAAAGAGAGCCGAGGACAGTGATATACAAACGGAGCATAACGGGACTAATGCCAGGCTGTGTCATGCTCGTTTGTAACTTGGTGATAAAAGCATCCAGGACATCCTTGGATAGATAGGGTGCCAGATTGGCAAGAGCGACAACAGCTCTTTTCTTTACCGAGTTGGGCGTTGAAGGCCGCTCCAGGACTTTTACCACGACGTCTTGCAGCTTCTCGACCTCGACGGGTTGAAGAAGCGGGCCAAAGCACCGCACTACCTCGATGAGGACATCGACGGCCTCGGGGCTCGGATTGGACTTGTCGTCGAGGAGCCCGCGGGAATTTGATTGAGGAGCTCCAGCGAGAGGGGAAATTCCAAGAATGCGTGGTATGAGCACGTTGCTGATGATGTTGTAGGTATCGACGACTTGTGGTGACGGCGAGACGCCCGGGACGGGGCTCGGGAGGGACGAGATGACGCTGCACAGAGCCAGGGACGGCAGAGCGCTGTCGACTGAGTTCTTGATCTCGACCATGGTGAGCTTCTCTAACATGGGGGTGACAACAGATATGGGGATTTTGGCGGCCAAGGGACCGATGCACTTGGCGGCCAGGTTTTGGACTTCGCCATTCTGATCGTCCAGAGTCTTAATAATGGCATCCACAATGCGCGAGGACGTGTTGTAGTCGTGGACGAGGAATTCGGTCTTGGGCCTGACGAGAATCTGATGCAGGTCGTTCAGGGACATGAAGCGGTAGTCGGGATCGGCATCGGTGAGCCTGGACAGGAGGTTGCCGATGGTCTGGGGATTGGGGTTGTTGATGGCCGAGGACGCCATGGCGGCTGCGGACGGCGGAGGGCCGAATTCAAACGAGTAGCAATAGTTCAATCAATAAGTGCTGAAAATCAATAACAATGCGGAACTGCTGTCATCGTTAGTTGTCTCGGGTCGTCTCCTTCGGTGGCGCAGAGAAGCAGAAAGCTGAGAGGTGTTGCCCAGGTGCAGAGAACAGGCGAGACAGAGATATACGACGCAGTTTCCGAGGCAGGTGCGCGGTGCCGCCCAAGTAGACGAAGACGCAGGTTGTCCACGATCGCAGGTGCAAGTGCAAGGTGTGTGTGTAGTTGTAGTTTAGGTAGGGATAAGTCGGGTGGACAAGATCACTTACTGCTGCTAAGAAATAGTGGGAAAGTGGTAAGCTGAAAGGGCTGATAGACCAAATACATGTGATCCAGCAGGTATGTATTGGGTGAGTATTTAGACCAAGCAAATGCTGGCGGCTGTATGGTCAGCGATTGGGGAGGTGGTGTAGGATGGAAATCGTGAATCGTGACATGAAGGTGTGTTTGAGGGAAGATGGCTCGGATGGTGGGGTTCCTGCTTGGAGTAATGTTGCGAGCCGCAAGGCAGCTTTGGTACTGTACATCCCCGCGTTAGGTGCCACAGCTCTTGCCTCTTGCCCCTCCATCCTCCATCTTGCTCCATGTCTAGGAACTTCCTCTACGGGCACCTCAATTAGCCCTTGCAACCTGCAGACATACAGACTTGTTATACAGAAGTTGAGTGAACCTTGAAGTTCAAGGTTCTACAACAATTCGCATGAAATATCTCACCAGAATAATTTAAGAGAACCAAGGTTCGCAGCTTTTGTCGCGAAACAGCAGTGTGTGGAGGTTAAGATGGGGATATATGTGTAAGTTGGAGTATAAGTGCAAGTGGTACGTACCTAGGTGCTCTCATTATCTCCGCTCGGAGACCGCACAGATAACACCGAGCGGATCGGATCGCATAGTACCTCTCTGCATGCTCGGTATGGGCCGCGCCCTGGAAACAAATTCAATTTCCGATTACTAAGCTAAATAGTCAATTCAAATCCGAGAAAACGGTACCTAGCTATCTAACTTCAATACCAAGAGCCGAACGCACATGTGCCTGGCCGAACGCAAATCCGACCACGCGGTGCAATAGTATTCCGAAAGCACGCTTCTGTTATATTCGCATTCGCGAAGTGGTGTGCTTCGGAATTAGCGCGAGCTGGTGCTAATTATTGGGACTGGACTGATGATCATGTCATCAATCTTGAATGGGCGCAACGAGCTAACCTCAATGCTGTTAGTCAGTGCTGTTAGTTACCTCCCGCGTACCTAGCATCCTAAGATGGAACCGCAAGCCATTGTTCCCGAAATATCTTTAATAAGAATAGGAGACCTAGTCTTCATAGCTCTCGCGAGTTTAAAAGGAGGAGGGCTCGGTACGATGTCGTGTTGAGAATGGCCTCTTGAAAACCACATCGGTGTAGCCTTCATTACCTTCATTCCCCTCGCTTCTCTCCTCGAATTCCTCGTTTCTCATTTCGAAGCCATGTCCACCCAAGATATCCGGAAACCTGTGCTCGGGTTCGCACGCCCAGCCCATCTCTGGATGTGGCTTGCTTCGGGCGGCTTCATGGCCCTCTTCTCGCTATACAACATGAAATCGCTAAATTTCGATAAATACTGCGGCGGCGGTCCTCACGCCGCCTTTCCAGGAGAATGCTTCTACTTCTTCAAGCACACCTGGGCTCGTATTGGCATACAGGTGCACTTGTGGTGTATACTGCCCGCCGGTGTCCTTGCTGGGGTGCAATTCGTGCCAATTACTCGCCGGCTGAAGTACGTGCTCATCCACCGCGTGTTCGGCTTCGCGTCCCTCGTGCTGGGAATCGCCGGTGCTCTCGCGGGGCTGCCCCTCTTACGGAATGCTTTTGGCGGCGACTTGGCGGCGCAGTCCGGTACTGGCTCGGCCATGGTGCTGTTTCTCATTGCTCAATGGAAGGGCTATACCAGCGTCAGACGTGGGAAGATTCAGGAGCATAGATTTTGGATGTTGAGGTCTTGGTTCATTGTTTGTCTTCCTCAGTTTCCATTCAGCCCCTCGTCAATACTTCATGATTTGTATCATTGACAGTACATTATTCACATGCTAACACTTTTCTCAAAAGGCTGCATCAGTCATAACCCAAAGGGTTGTCATGGTTATTGCCGCTATAATAATATCAAAGACAGGCGGGTATTCAATGGCAGTGCCCTGCGACAAGATCGAATTCGTGCTGGGCTCGCCCGAAAGGACGTTGGAGCTGTATCCGGAATGCTCCTCATACGTCAACGGGACCAACCTTTTCCGCAAAGCGGCTGCCGATGCGTATATTTTTACCCCCGAGGTTGATGTTGTACAGCTCGTGGCGGCCATGAGCATGACATATGGCGTGGCTGGTTGGATCGCTCTTTTTGCTCATGTTGTCGGATTAGAGGTATATGTAAGGCCAAGCCCCCTTCCTCCCACATAATTACACGTTAACTAGTGGCTAACAAGTTGATCAGATTCAATCTTGTAGATATCCAGCCAAGAAGGCAAACGCAGTCAAAAGCCAATGAGTTTATTATCTTTTATTATCTTTTACTTACTTAATTCCAAACAATTCTCCTCTTACCCAAAATCGCTGGAGGCTTTGACCGCCTATATCACTCTCTCGCGTCATTGCCGCAACACCATTCGAAGACATTCCTCTGGCTTTATATATATCTCATTTGTTACCCAGATTATGATCTCTGCCAATTTTGTCTTGAGTTTTCTGTGACTATCATGGGATTGAGATGTGAAATCATCTTTGCACTGACGCTCCGACCGTGATGTCTCCGTAACCCATGTATTTCCCCGCACCTTCACGGAGGTCAACGAAATCCACAATGTGGACGTGACAGCTGTATTTACTCACATCAATCTCCATTATTCGCATAGGAATCCGGAGTTCCATGTGCAATGGCCTGATCCGGCCTTAATAGGCGGTCCCCGGACTTAAAAGTCGCATTGAGCACAATTAACGGGCATGGGATCTGCAGCTGAACGCTGAATCGCAGCTCCGCCAACATGCGGCGTACGCAGACTGCATTGATGTCAGGGGCAGTATAAATAAAGGTCTTCAGTCATCTGACAACAGTTGCAGACATCGGCTCGACATATCCAGCTCATCATCAACTTTTGGTGCCATTTTCTGATCAACAACTCCCTCAAACATGGCCCCTACCATTCTCATCGCAGGCGCAACAGGCAACACCGGGCGCGGTGTAGTGGGAACCCTTTCCAAGCTTCGCGAAACAAGCAACGCCATATCCGGCCACCGCATCCTCGCCCTCACCCGCTCAGCAGCCGGCGCAGTAGCACAGAGCTTCGCCAAGCTTCCCGGCGTCGAAGTCATTGAGAAGAACTGGGTCAACGTCGATGCGGACTGGCTCCGCGAACACCATGTCGTCAGGGCCTTCATTGCATCCCCAAACACCCCCGCCCAATTCGTCGAAGAATCCGCATTCCACGTTGCGGCCCTTGATGCCGGCGTGAAGTACGTTGTGAGAATTTCGACGGGCGAGCCAGTTGTGCGGCCCAATCACAAGTGCTTCTATGCGCGGGCGCACTGGGCCATCGAAGCCATGCTGGCTACGCCTGAGTTCGAGAAGCTGCAGTGGACTTCGCTTCAGCCCGGCGCCTTCGCTCCTACATACCTCGCAAGCGCCGTCGTTCTCATCAAACAGTATCGGAGCACGGGAAAACAGGGTACGCTTAGTATCATCGGATCAGCAGACGCACCGGTCGCCATCATTGATCCTTACGAGATCGGCGCTTGCGCGGCTACTCTGCTAGCACTGAAGAATCCGGCAGCACATAATAAGGCGAAATATGTCATCAACGGCCCGGAAGACATGTCTGGTAACAAGCTGGTGAAGTTGGTTGAGGATCACATCGGGGTGAAAGTGGACAATGTCTTGTTCAAGGACACGGCTATTGCCGACCATATGGCAGAGATGCAGCCTGAGAATAAGCATATTTTTCTGAGCATTAAGTATTCGATGACAAGTCTTATGGAGGGGGAAAACTGTGCTTCTGAGACTAGTAAGGAGGTATTTGAGCTTGCTCCACCCAAGCGTACTCCTGCTGAGTCCCTGAAGGACTTGCTAACGTGATCGTTTCGCAAATTATGTGCGAGGGGAATGGCTTTCGGGGCTTGGATAAGTCTTCATGACTATCGAATTCTAATGTAAGATATATACATGCATTCGGCGCTAGGTGTAGGAAAGTTGAAGAGTGCAAGAGTGAACAAAACAGTGGCTAGCGCCACAAAGTCTTGAGAAATAGTTTACTGGATAGCTAAAAATGCCATCAATTTCACATACAATCATGACCTCGATATGTTGCTGGCGGCTCGGGTATCTTCTGAACTCACGGCTTATCATTTACTCAGTAATCATCCACCAGGATGCCCAGAATGCCATGTCCTGCCCTATCAGCGTAATAGATTCATCGCAAATGCGTGTAAGAATACATGCATAAATGTACCACACTCTTATCATTAAATGGTAGGCCATGGCGGCGATGATAGGACCAGGCCTCCTCACGGGTGCGACCACAGTCCTATAGGGGAGTATCGTCCACAAGCCGTTCCGCATAAGATAACCCCGAAGCGAAATACAAGTGGTCCGCAAATCCGCTTGCAACAACTTTGTCCATAAATGGTTCAGAGCTGGGTGCTTTCAGCACAAGCGCCAAGAGATCCTCCAGCTCAAAAAATATACGAAAGACATAGTTTCGAACATCGCCTGTGTATGTATCAGAAAATTCTTTGCTCAAAAACCGTGGCCTGTGCGGGTTTTTGTCAATGCAGGCTGCTTGTCCTACAAGGTCGTACTTGTTGTCGGGTCTTGGTCGTATTATAAGCAGTCTAGTTGGGCCCAAGCCTTGAGCGTAAATCATCCAGTCCCCTGACCGTGCAAAAGTTGGAAGCATCAGTTGCAGTCGTCCTTGGTCTCCAGTATATATGCCATTCTCGAAACGCAACTCGACTCGCACTCCACAGTCTAAGACAGCATGTTCTGGCTGTCCTAAGCTGTTGTGTATAAGTTCTAGTTGCATCCCACGCCAACTCTTCACATCTTCAAACCGGAACGAAGATCCGTCGATGGCCCCTGGTTCGGCTGCAAAATCCGTATGTTGATTCCATTGACGCTGCTGAAGGGACGCGAAAACTTTAGCATTTGATTGCGCCGTTAATCTGAAACAATGTAGGAGAGTCGATGCCGCAACATCCAGTGCGCCATCGTAACGATGATCAGAGGTAGGAATGATATGCATGCGAATAGATAACGCGCACAGCTGCAAAGTTTCCAGGGCGATATGAAAAACATCAGAATCGTAATTGGGCCTGGGTTTTTCGAGTCCAGTCCAATTCACTAATGACAGTAATCCGTAAAGCCTATCCCGGGGATCGGCACACTCTAGGCTGATTGCAGCCGACACTGCCTGAAAGATACTCAAATAATGTTGAGTTGTCAAAGCACCCATATGCGTGCTGTGTGAACTTTTTGATTGAAGAGACCAGTTCTCGATACCTCTTTGAGTGTGGTGGTCCCAGAGGCACTCGCGCCAAATTTCAAACCGACGCAGCAAAGGTAGTCTGTCAAGCGACAAGATGTTCAGTCTCAAGTTGATCGTCTTGACTAGTCTTCCAAGCTTTATGTTTCCATGTTCACTCATCATAGCATCCTCAAATCCGTGAAGCGTTTCCCCCGAGCAACGATGTCCACCACAGCAAACGGTTATGCTTTTCGCCAGAAATAATTCCTGGAGAGTCCAGACGCGCATAAAATACGGCCTTGACACAAAACTAAGGTAGGCCTTCATCAGGCGACCTTGATGCGCAAACGATTGGGAAAGCTTCCATATCAAGATTCTCAAATCTCGTTGCTGGGTAGGAGCCCGCGTCTTTTTTGGCATTATACTCGTGTCTTGACCACAAGCCTTGGGGTATTTATCGTTGATATGGTCAAATAGTTGATTCTTTTGCTCAAAATTTTGAAAAGAAATGCGCTGTCATGCTCGTGGGGACCGACACAGGCCATGACGTGTGATGCGTTCTTGTAAATGTCTCCCATTATAGCAACCTGCAAGCCTTTCTCGAGTTTGTTGTCCTGATCAATGCAAAGACTGTCGATCCAATGATACTGACTGCGTTTGTGTTGGTGAACCTGACGTAGAACATAGTCGCAATTCCCTCTGATTTGTTTACTCTTGTTGTTAAGCTTGATGTCACGACTCGAGCGAGGGTCTCCCCATGTATACGATATGGCGTGATAGGGCGGTGCCTCAGCAATCGGCCATGTGCTGAGCCCACATTGGGTCATGCCATCTTCTGGTACGGACTGTATCTCTAGAAGGCGGATGTACTGCTCCGGAGAAGGTAGTGCTTCGTATGAGAACTGGCTAACTTGTACGCTTTCCATGATGATCAGAAAAGTCAAGCGCGATGAACCGCCAATTGTTATTTCGGGAGATGCATCAATTCTCTTTCATTCAGTGCCGAGGCCAGCCAGTAACGTGTGGGCATCTTACATCGCTTGAGGTCAAGGCATAAGCAAGGCATTCGAACCCCAAGAGAAGAATACTATCGTAACAGTAATTATCAGCAAGCTCCACCCAGTCACATGAGACCTGTGCTGACTGACCAACCGCCATTTCATCTTCCAAAATATGACTAGCGACGGACAGCTTGCTACGAGAGTGGCAATCCAAAGAACCAAAACTACCATTTTCTTCTCATGCAGTTTTCAATAGTTGGACAATGACGAGATTACAAATACGCCAAACCTTCAAGTACCTATAGCGTCAACCCTAAGCAAAGCAAAGCAGATAAGTAGGTCTTACTTGATTTGGCTTGACTTGAGTCTGTTTTTGGGTTTACTTGATTTGGCCTAGCTCCGTACTTGACTTGCTTGGTTAATTGTCAAGTAATATAGGGCAGTTATTGCGCCGTAAGCGAAAAATTGGGGGAAATTACGTAAGTATCCCAGGCATGTAGGGCTAGTGAGAATAGGCCTAGCGTCTTAGTAGTTACGTGCCTTATCAATAAGGTCCCAGATCTGGATCTTAGCTAGGTCTTAGGTTTTACATTTATCGGAATTACCTTGTAATATTTGCTAAAAAATAAAGAAAAATACTTAGTAGTTAATCCAAATAACGTAAGTAAGCAATAAATCGTTATTTTACTTTATTTAGCCACGTTACTCACTAAGCAAGTCACGATCTACTTTGCTTGTGACTAACGCTGAGAACCTAGCTCCTACCCTACCGCGGGGTGGGGTCTATTTGTGACAGTCACGGCAATAGTCACAGGGCCTGTGACCGCCCCCTGAAATTCAGGACCTTCCTTGTGTAAGAAGTCAGACCGCCGTGTGGGATACGGCCACCTAATACGACCAGACCAATGGCTTTGACACCTTGTCTTGATTTCGTGACAGTATGAGTGACAGTCTCGCTTCTGGGGCCGCTTTTTCGGCCGTAATAGTCTTACATCGATCGGGTCGAGGTGAGACTCTAATTAATACTATTATTCGTGGTAGCGAGCTTCCACTATACCTGGGTGGAAGCCAGCCCAGCTTATGCTATTATGTGGGTAGAAAAATGAAAGATTTATCATTTAGTTATTGATTTAACATAGTCCGAGGGTCATTTGTCTGGAGGGCTATTTCCATATTTCTATACTGTTTGATCTGCCGAATCCTTATCCTGAAGCTTCGATCTTCGGACTGTTTGGTGGCTTCCTTCGGGTCTCATCGAGATCATCTCGGTAAGATGAGCGGAGGGCCCGTGTCTCTGATTGTCTTTTCGTATGGCCAACATCATGTATGACCTGGTCTGTTTCAGCACAGGTGGGCACTTATATTAGACCGACTACGTTGGCCACGACCGGCTGTCTTAACAGGCAGGTCTTTATTGGCTCGCATATGGTATTTGTGGTTTTTGGAGGCTGGAGGACTGGTCACGGTCTTGGCCGCGTGACAGAATGCCACTGCCAGCAGAGGCAACTCCAGTTGTATAGATACACCAGTAGCACCCCATCTAACAACCAGTGATTCGGACGACCATCAACCGCTGAGGCCCCCACAGAGCTAACAACACTATTGGCCTCAGGCACCTGTCTCAGCGCGCTGCCCATCTTTCGTTTGCCCGCTTCAAATCGGGTAAAAGTTCAACTTTTTATCGCGTCATCAATCACAGTAATTTCTATCTGCTGATCTAAAAACGTAATCTTTGCCTGACTAATCTTCCATATAGATGCCTTCAGTTCCTGGATCTATCAAGTCTGTTGACGACAACAAGTTCACCGCGACTTTTGTCATTGACGACATCGAGTATCACTTCAGAGGCAGCTTCAGCCCCAATGTGCAAGAGTTTACTGCCAGTAACTCTACGTTGGAGTATGACGATGTGGGAAATTTGACTAGTTCGCGACAGTGGAATGGGAAGATTGGGGAAAACGACATCGCTATCACCATTGTGAATGGTCCGAAGATTAAAGGCAACCTCGGTTCGCCCATATCTCCGGCCACGCTTGTTTCTGGATCCGGATCTTGGTCACAGAGTTTCTGATGTTCTTTACTTTGTTCCGATGAAAGTGCTGAGCTTATTTGTGGGTTAGTCTCTCGATGGATGGCCAAAGAGTATTTTCAACAAAACTCATGGAAATTGCCCTCAACGGCAGTGTTAACTGAAATACACTCTTTTCTTGAATTGATCATGTTTATTTTGATACTTCCAAAAGGTTAGAAACTCCTTCGATATTCAAGTGCATTACTGTAGCCACGCACCTAGGCCTTCAAGCTCAAAGAAAGCATTTTGAATTTCTTACTGCTTAAAACCCACCTTTCCGTGGTGGGGGGAAACAAGACGAGGAAGACATCCTTTGTGTGCAGCCTATGGCGAATCCGCTATTGGAATGGGGGTCCCCTTAGGTCTATGTGGGCACTAGCTTCTTGAACTACAGTACTTAGGGATAGAACTAAAAAAACAACAAGAATTTCTTCCTTTAGTAATAACAAAAGTAATATTTGGAGGTATGATGGTTGTAATCCTTATCAAACGTAACGGGGGGGAAACGCTTGCCCTTTCCTTGCACACAGGTGTAAATACACAATAGAGTCGATTGTAATATACACAGTTGTTCACATGGGCGAAAGACGCGCAATGCGACGAGTCCAACCTACAAAACGCTATCGTCTCGCTGTCAACTAGATATTTCACATTATATCTTTTAAAAACTAGTCGAAACTTTTTTGCTTGGTATTGCCATTACCCGCATTAGCCCCTTCTTGACACTTTCCGAGTTCAATGTCAGCAATAGATACCTGATGGCAAAACTCTCACAGCGACTCGGGGGTTAGGCTTTGGCAACGTATGGCAGAATTGATTACATGAAGACTAGGTGATTCCGGTTTGGGAGTCCAGAGGTTACTAGAAATCACACCTGAATCTATTCTGCAACCTTATTACAAGCCCATTGGACTTGCTACCTTGGGTATCTTAGTCAAAATCAACCTTAATCATACAAGACAACAAGTATGTTTGGTGTGCACTGGTACTTAACGAAGTAAAACTGCTTAGGGTCATATACGACTCTTATAAAGTGGAAAACTTAGATATTAAAGTGAACAGACATTCCTCTTAGGAGCAGAGACTTGAAATTTAATTTTAAGCTCATATAAGAATAAACCAACTACTCATGGATCTATTTATTTACTCAATACATTATTCCAATAAATAACTAACGCTTCCGATACACGCAGCTGAACCCATCCATCATTATACCAACATTTTATTCATACAATCCAATAATGAAGAACATTTCGGTCAATATACCAATACAAAGGTTCGCTCGGAACAAGCAGAAAAGCCAAACTGACTATCACGGCATCCAAAAAGATAACCCAGTAAAAGAAAATGCTGCCAAAAGGAGGTTGTAAGAGAAGCATACCGGACGAGGGCATAGACAGACATGAAAATCCAAGATAAGAAGGTTTATCGGAGTCCAAGTCTCATTGAGTGGCTTGTCGGTAGGAATCTCCAGTCAAGACAGGGGCAGCTGACGGGCGGCGAACGGCTTCCATGTTGGGGCCTTCGGTATAGGAGCCGGCCTTCGTAGTGACCCTGCTGATAGGGGCGCCCTGGGTTGTGAAAGTTCCCGCGTTGCTGCCCTTGCGGTACTGAGGGATCTCAACACGAGTTCTGTATACCGATTCATCGGAGACGGAGTCGTTTCGCTTTTTGGGTCCTTTGTCATCTTGACCCGGGTTCACAGTCTCGTAGTCAAGGATCTTGATGGACTTGTAGAAGGCCGATGCGATCAGGGCGCCTAGGATTGGACCCACGAAGTAGATCCAATGGTATGTAGGGAATGATTTGGTGGCAACGGCCGGACCGAAAGATCGTGCGGGATTGACGCTTCCACCCGTGTAATATACACCCCTATTAGGACGGCATGTGTTAGCTTCAGGCAAGGAAATCACTCCGTACTGGCCGACTACGTCTCGACTGTCGGACATATTGAACTGGTCATAGGGGCACTTACATGAGTTGAGTGATGAATAGTGAAAGACCAATACCGAGGGGTGCCATGTAGGTACCTCTGTGTTTCTCGACCGCGAGCATGAGAATCGTGAAGACAAGTTGCGCAGTGAGGACAACCTCGATGAATAAACCCTGGACGACCGAGGCATCTCCGCCGAGCTCAGTTGTGACATTCAGGCTCCCAGGAAGTAAAGCCAAAAGCAAGCCAGCAGCCGCAGTGCTACCCAGCAGTTGGCTGACGATGATGATTGCTCCACGCACGGGCCCAACAGCCCCTATAGACATGAAGCCAATGGCGACAGCAGGGTTGAAAAGACCCCCGGTGATTCTGTAGAAGACTGATGCATTGACAATTAGACTAAGGCCGAACGAGAGACTGATGAACATGAGTCTAGGCGAGTTCGCAGAAAGGTCATCGGGCTGACCTTCCGCCGGAGCCGTGTTGACGACATGAGTACCTCCGAAGGCAAAAAGTAAGAACATGAAGGTCCCAACGAACTCGCCGATAGCTGCAACAAAATGGTTCTTGTAGTCGAGGGGGATCCTGTCCAGTATGCGGCGGTGCCTGCTGTCTGCGGGATCATGTTCGCTGTTGTCGGCGTCGCCTTGGCCTCCGCGGAAGCGAATGTGACTGTCGTTATGAGTGGGGTTCATGATGAATGGGTCTGTTGGTACAGAAACGAGATATGTATTATGTGGTAGACTATAGTGGAAGAGAAGATGTTCTGGAAAAGATTCAGCATAAACCGGGCTGCGTACGGCGTATATATGTCCGCTTCTTTTGCCGCCTGCATCTTATATCAACATAGACTAATTAGCTGGCTTCCTTTGAGATGACGTTCATTGCGCTGAATATAGCTACCAGACCCCAAAGTCTCCCCACGCTCGCAATTCATGATGTCGCTCGGCATGAAGCTTAACGTTAGGGTTAACGTTAGGGTATAGCAATTCGAGCACCTGAATGGAGTGTAGCACTCCCTTGTGTGATCGTCCACGCACCATGGTGGTTCAGTCCTACTCAACGCTAAGCAACAGGGTGACGAGCATTCATGTCCTAGCCTCAACTTCGACCGATATACACCATCGCAAGCTGTGCCAAACGCGGATGCTGATCATCTCTGTATCGCTTGCACAATCTTTGACAAACCAAATTGGCAATTGGTCAACTGCGTTCGACGACCTATAATGGCCGTGATAATAAATCGTGAACGATGATAGTTTGCGTCGTCGGTGTCCTAGTGCTCGCAACAAGGGTGCACCTTGTTTTGTTAATATATATTTTCCTGCGATGATGGTCATTGGTTCGCTGTGTGGGGTGGTGTTCCTACGCTGCGACCGCACAAAGCAGCAAGACGTCAACCAATGACGAAACTAGGCGTCGCGGACAGCGCGCCAGATTAGAAAATCGAACAACTCGTGAAGCACTCATTCTTGCCTATTTTGGACGTGCGCACATTGAATGAGTGGCTTATAGGGATGTTCTTGAATTTAGTCAACTCGATTCACCAAACGTCAGCGCTGTCGAACGTGGGGTATTCAAAGGGCTAACAAGCAGCGATGCGATCCAGTAGTTGTAATTGATCTTACATGTATTAAATTGGAGCCATGGGGTAACACTACAAGTGTATAGCATAGAAGATATCGCGATAATATTGACATTCCCGAGTCTGCAATAGCTCCCCTCTCGCGCCGAATGTACTGACATCTTGGGCTCTTAATGACCAGATCGCGCCATGAGGGGGTTACACTGCATCGCGTCGGAATGCTTGATTTTGACGTATGTCGTAATGTAGGATCGTGGGCAGAAACATCCGTGTAGGATATCTGCTCATGTGCACTCACGTTGCAAGCAAAACATGCGTGCCGCATACAACTGATTATTCCCGAAATCGTTCGCTTGACCGTAATCGGGAATGCGACTGCGCGAATACCAGGCAAAATTAATTGCGAAGTATAGCATTCATCAAGCTTAGTGCGGACTTTTGTTACAGATTCAGTCAGCGGCGTAAATCTCCAGTTAAGTTCCCCATGGGAGATTGTCATAAGGCTAAGATGTTTAAGGCTATTGATCAACAACCCCGAACATCGACTCCATCGTTTGCCCGACGGGCCGCTTATGTGGGCTTTCAGCTTTCAGGGTCTTCCCCTGGAAAGACAGAAGGAAGTGTTACATACCCCGTCAACGGCGCTGCTTCTAAACCAAGTTCATCACCTTCCATCTGACCCGCAAACACGAGCGTTGTAGTTCTGTATCCATGCATCTGCAATGCGACGTCCTCGCTTCCGGACTTTTGCATATTCTCGGTGCAACACTACTCGCCGAGAATCTCGATCCCAGCTGCGGCACTAAAACCCAAGGCTACACAGCCAAGTATCTATCTCTCCAGGATGTAATACTGATTTGATTTCAGGTGAGACATTTGGTTTAACGTCGTTTTCCAATCCTCCCATGTCCCAGCCTATGTGATCACCGATGACATCGAAGTGGTGTTATAAACGCTGACAACATCTCTAATACGTTGAAAAGTCGCCGATTGTGCAACGGATACCCTATGCAACACACAAATACGATTGCCTCAGGCCCCAGGGGATGAGTTGCATGTAATCCATTTCGTTGTACGCGCGCCTTATCAGGGTGTCAACAATAACGTGATGTTTAGTTGACTCATCATGATTGATGGGCAGGGAAGCTGCTGGTCGGAGAACCATCGAGGTTGGGCTTCTTTACACTAGCACGAAGGAGCCACATACTCACTTTAAGCAGAAGTAAGGCTTCAGTCGCCTCGATTAGTTTTCAAGATTTCCTAATTCGATGGCAGATACTTTGCCACGTCTCGTAGCTCCCAGATAGCATAGCTGTTATTGCTTTTAATGGGTCACTCGATTAGGCAGGCACGAAACGGCAATCCCGAAGCTACTGGAAGTGAAGCTGAACCCACCGTCGATAATATACACGCCGACATCAAACTAGTACGTAATGATAGTTCAAGCTATAGTTGTGATCGCTTCAAAATGCGAGGAAGGGGCAGAATACTGAAGTCTTTGTAGTGATATTGATTTAAACAAGTGATAACATTTCCCTTCATAATTTGAAAATACTGAAACGGCATCTCAATGCCTACATGAGATGCCGGCATGATCTTAAAGATACTCCAACCTAATAAAACTGGACTCTATTGTTGTGATTAGATATCTGAGGGTAACATAATGCAGCGTTGCTGCCTTGTCCAGCTGTCCGGGCGATTACAGTCCCGAGAGAGTTCCGCATTTCAGATCGGGTTGCAAGATCTCCCATCATTCCCGACCATTCGTTGATACGATAGCCTCGCCGAGTGCTTGCCTATGTATCATCCATATGAAATCCCGCAGACTAGCATTGCTTCCTGACGTCCCCTCTATACCACGTTAGTGGTGAGGTGTATATAGTATGTAGTGAGAAACAACGCATTAGTTTTCCGGCCGAGGGCTGAGTCCGCCTTGAGCCCTCCGATCTTTTCTTTTTTCAGATAGTCAGTTTAAATGTGACCTACTCCGCTGGCCAACAATCCTTTACGCAATCCTGTTGTGTTTTACAATTCTATCACCTTGATGTCACAAGAAGCCAAGGACCTCCTGCTGTCTTTAACTTTTCACTTACATATGACATTGTCGAAAACTATCGAACGCTGTATACACACCACGCCTGGTGATTTTATTATTAGCTTTGCAAACGCTACACTTGACTATCAAAGCCAACAACACCTTTTTGTATACAGTGTATTGTCTTGACTGTCCTTCTTCGCCAATGACGGATTTTCCGGAATTATCACGGCTCCGTATATGAGCGGCTGCAGACGGTCGACTCTCCGTGTTGATAACGTTCTATCTTTGATAATGTAGCGGTATAGAGCTGCAGTCTTATTTCGTTACATGACTACTTCGCAGGGGGTTTCCCCCTGGAAACGATAAGAGACAAAGATAATGATTGAAAGTCCAAGGTAACCTAGAGCAACAATTCCACCGACTTCAGCTCCTACGTAATTGAACGCGACTTCAAACTGACGAGGCTATTAATGTCCTCAGGTGATGATGCTTAGCCTTTGCAGAGGTAGATTGTTGCACGGGATAAACAAACACACATTTACCACGTTCAACAAAACCACACACAAAGCAACTCAATTCACACACAAGTCCTGGGCCATTACATACTACGGACTTCATTTTATTACCCATGTTGACCTATTTCTATAACCGGACGCGGAGCCAACGCGACAAGCACAGGCCGCCGTTGCGATTTTACCCGCCGCCCCGCGGCTCGCTCGCGACAACTCGCACCGAGTGGGACTATAAGAGACCGAATGATATAGCAACCGAACCGACGATCTACAAATTGTCCAAACGCGCCGCTTTTCAATAATCACAGGTGAGCTTCTATGTGAACATCTGAGGCATAATTATTCACCGTCGCCATTCCTCAGTCGCAAGCGATAAACACAATCAGTGACATCGTGATCCGACCAGTAACCTCCACAAACAAAATGCTCCTCCCCACCACCTTCCTCCTAAGCAGCCTCCTGCCCCTCGCCCTCGGCGCGTCGTGGATCGCCCCCGGCGCCGTCTGGTACGACACAGACGGGAACAAGATCGACGCGCACGGGGGCGGCGTCGTGTTGCGCGGCGACACGTACTACTGGGTCGGACATAATTCCATCAGTAAGTAATTACCTCAAGCTTAGGGAGTTTTCCCTGCTATGCTGACGATGTATGTATGTGTGTGTGTGTGGCAGACCAGACGCCTTTGATGTACTCGTCGCCCGACCTGGTCAACTGGAAGAACGAGGGGAAGCAGGCGAATGCTGTGTCTGGGATGTGGCGGCCTAAGATCGCGAAGCCGAATGGAAGTTTCTGGGTATGTCTAGATCCGCATGCGTCGCTGTGCTTGGCGCACATGGGACTGAATATTAGGTACCGGCTGATGAAATGATCGCATAGCTCTTTGGCCAACAAGACCGCTACGTGCTATCCCTGAAATCAAGCCAGTTCATCGGGGGCTATGGGACGAGCGCCAAGGTCCATATTCCACCGAGTGACTATACGTAAGTGGGAAATGGAATTGCCGTACAGTTCTTTCTTTGAAACTGAGGCGCGTTGCAAATGCTAACTAAGGCCTGTCCAAAAGCTACTCGGACACCGGGATGTTCTTTGATGATGCTTCGAGTAAGTACATACACAGCGCATTTAAACATCCTCAACCAGCCGGAAATAGATAACTGACATACATGTGCCTGATATTCAGACACATGGTACCTCCTGACGAGCGCGGACCACAACATCGTGCAAATCAACCGCATCAACGCAGACGGGAAACTAGGCGAAAAGGTCTCGGACTTGCGTAAGTCCTTGATTGAATTCAACATGTCATAGCCAATTGAGTAGACTGACACGGAATGAGCGGATAGGCGCCGGCGCCTACGAAGCCCCCGGCATCGTCAAGGCCGACGGCGTGTACTTCCTCATTGTCTCCGGAAAGACAGGGTACCGCGCGAACCCGAACAAAGTCTTCTGGGCGAACTCGCTAGCCGGGCCGTGGACTGGGGGATCTGATAGTAAGTCGCTTTCACCCATCCCATTCCAAAGTCGCCATATGAGTATCTCGCATCCTCGTAGTCGATTGAGAATTGACGTTTCAAACACCAACACAGTCGCCCCACAAAGCGAAAAAACATACGGCTCGCAAAACACCCACGAGCTCACGATCGCCGGGTCGCAGAAGACGACATACATATACATGGGCGATGCGTGGGACTCGAAAGGAGGCGCTGCCTCGAACTATGTCTGGGTGCCGATGAATATCAATGCCGGGTAATTATTGCGACATATTCCCTTAAATCCTTGGGGTTCCAGTAGTAGATCACGTCTGACAATGCCGCAGAGCGAAAACAGTCCAGCTCGACTACCACCCGATGTGGAAAGTCGACGTCAAGACCGGCGTCGTGTCGTATCCATCAACCTTCAAGCGCTACGCGGCGGATCGTGCCGTACTTTCTGCTCGGAGCGACGAGGCGGATGAGGTGACGTTCCGCAATGTAACAGGCACTGGAGCCCTGCAATGGGTCTCTTTCCATTACAGGGTCGATGACCCGGAAGGTAAGATCCTTGCTTCTCAAGCCTGAAGTCTTAGATACTGTGAGATGATCCGCTAAAATAGATGTCTGTTATTGTTTACAGCTACCGATGCCTACGTGATCGTCAACGATGGCCCGGCAGTTAACATCTCGAGCCTCAACTCGCGCGCTGGATACCATGATTCGACAGCTGTGCAGTTGAAGTTGCGACAGGGCGATGCCAATACGGTCATGGTTGGAGTAATTGGTGGCGAGGGTAAGTCTCATATCTTCTTGGAGGGCGATGCGCTGTGTTATTGCCAGAGGTCTGTAATCATCGCTGACAATCTGTGAATGAACAGGGCACAAGATTGAGGTAGATGCACTAGAGTTGTTCGATGAGGATTAGGAGCAGATTCGGTTCTTTCGCGAAGATACGCCGGAGAGCCGTTGTGGTAGAAATGGAGTACGATTAAATCGTACATTATCCAGTAGTACCGTAGGTAAACCGGTATGTTGACGGCTCAATGTAAGCTGATGCGACCAGTGGTGTTGACGCGGTTCATGTGTCTTGATCGACTTTGTAGCATACTCCTCGCATCAGTCGAGGATTGAGTGTCTCCAGTCAAGTTGGTATCTGCGGAGGTACTCTCAGCTATGGTACGCGTGAGACATAAAGTGGCATCATAGGCGCAATCGTAAGCGCTTCAACCCTCATGTGTGCACCGTCGCGGTGGACATCCGTGAGAAGCGCTCCTCTTGCCGAGTGGTAGCTTTCAAGTAAGTTGGTAGTTTTAGCTCAAGCTGTCATCGACAGCCGGTCTCGTCGCGAGAGCTTCCTTTTCAGACGTCGTTTCCACCTCAACAGGCACTAAAGCCAGCCTCTTCTTCATCTTCATGCTGCGTTTATGTTTCTTGCCATTGATGTGCTTCTGCCACGCGTCCTCAGTCGGCAGACTCATGTCGCACAACTCGCAGTTCTTGACTTTGAATTTCTCCGCCGTCGTCTTCATCCCATCGTTATCGTTCTCAAACGCCTCAAAAACCTCCCTCGCGGTATCCGACATCCCCTTCGGCAGCAGCCTTTCCTCGCCAGAGAGGTACTGCGCACATATATCCTTCGCGGGGCTCAGCACATTCTCTTCGAATTTCCCCGCGTCCGTGCTGTCCAGGAGATAAAGCGAGTCCATCGCGCCGTGCTCTTTGAAGTTCTTCAGTGTCCTCTGACGGATCCACCGCAGTTGGTACCTCGCATATTGTCGCGTCGCGATATTGATTTCTTCCAACCCTTCATCTTTTTTCTTCTGCAGTGTCTTCGGCGTTTCTGTAGTTTCTGCGGTTTCTGCGCGGTTTTGGTTCAACTCGAGCTCACCATTAAGATAAGCTTCCATCTGCTTGAACCCAATGCTCTGCCAGATCCCTCTTGTGCGATCAACAACTTCACCCCTTTCTTCACACTCGCGCAGTCGCGTATGCAAGAGCCGGACCTCATCGATCAATCCATTGTCCACCATGCGATCAACGCGCTTACCCAGGCGCGCGCGCAAGGGTTCGACGTCGGCGTACGTCCAGAAGACCAACGTCTCCCACGGCCCCCTCGCATCGTCCTCGTCCAATTCCTTTTGCTCTTTCGCCTCTTGCTGCTCAGCGTAAATCTCCGACGCCTTCCTTCTCGTCGTAAGATAGATCTCCAAGCTCCGCTTGATCTTCCGCCTATCGTCTGGATGCCACCTCGCCGCCATTTCCGGGTCGACTTCTCGCAATCTCTCCAGAATGACAGGCGTGTCCTGCTCCAGAATCGGGAACTGCGACCGCGTCTCCTCCTGAGACAAAAAGTGGGTATATCCATGATCTGCTCCCTCTTTGCAGGTGTTGTCGTTGATGAGGTTCCCCCCAAAAAGCAGCGCATGCACATAATACAGCGTGCCGCCCACCACAATCGGCAGCTTTCCCCTCCCACGGATCTCCTCAATGAGCCGTCTCGCCTCTCTGACAAAAAGGCCATTCGTCCACGTCGGCTCGAGCGCATCGATCTGCGCGAGCAGGTGATGCGGCACGCCGCGCTGCTCGGCGGGCGAGAGCTGGTTCGTGATGACGGGCAGCCCACGGTACATCTGCATAGCGTCGGCGTTGATGATCTCCCCGTTGAACCGGAGGGCTAGGTCGACTGCTAGCTGTAATTTACAGCGGCGTTAGCAATTCGAGTCAGAAGCTGACTAGATGGATTGATGCAACTGAATGAATGAATGGGATGTTGCATGCGAGTGAGTATGTGAGTTGTTGTGTCAAGAACTCACGTCAGATTTCCCCGTGCCAGTGGTGCCGATGACAGCCACCAGCGGCTCGCGCGGCGCAGGCCTGATGAGTGAGGCCATGGTGCCTGTGCCTGTGCTTGTGCAGGCGCAGGTGGTCTGCGAATAATATCTCCTGAGAGAGGTCCGCACCAGAAGCTTCGCGATGAGCATGTAATTAAATATCTAGTTGGGTATCTTATCTCTCACAAGCGACCATGCTGGGCTATGTCCGTATATGTGGTAGAATCATTTGTCCCCTCCCTACCTACCGCTCTAGATCTATCGTCAAACGCCGCACAGTTGGCATTGGAGCATGCACATGTAAGTAAACCTTCACAGACGTTATGCCGACCGGTCGGAATTTCAAAGTTTCGGAGGTTGAATAAGAGTATGTCACATTTCAGGGTTGGCTGCGCATAGGTACTTATTGACCTAAAATTCCACTCTCCTCACAGCGCAGCGACATCGCACTGCAGGGCTGTCACTGGATCGGTTCAATTAACAAGGGCCGGCCTATGTAGGTGCTGCTAGTGCACGCATTGCACCACCACTGACTGGTCTGTTTCCCCAATTGTAAGTAAGCACCACTGCACTTGGGAGTAGACACGATAGATATTACGGGATTGAGCAGAATATGATCCAAGGTTTGGGTAAACATTTCACTTGTTTCTATAGCTCAACTCCTGAGCATCAATCAGCCCGGTGAAGGCAAGTCTAACTCTACATAGGGCTCTAATCCGCTAACCCTTCCATCCTCTAGTCCGCTTTTGAGTAAAAGAAATATTAAACACCATGGCTTGCATGCCACTCTCGCCACTCATGCTCGGGAGTAGAGCATTCCCCGCACGAGTTGGAGAACTCAAGGTCCACTCATCACCTTGTCCAGTGTCGACGCAAGGTTGGTCAACACCCACTGTTCCCTCTTGACCTTTCGCGCTTTTGCTTTTCGAAGAGTTATCTTGCAAACCGCCTTTTCTAGTCCTTCTTGTTTAGAAACAACTCCCGCCTTTTCTAGTCCTTCTTGTATAGAATCATCTATCGCTTTTTCGAGTCGTGCTTGTTCATAATCTACCGCTTTTTCTAGTCGATATTGTTCATAATCTACCGCCTTTTCTAGTCCTTCTTGTATAGAATCATCTCCCAATTTTTCTAGTCGTGCTGGTAAAGAATCAATTTCTGTCGTCACTGGCGAGTCCACCTTTCCTGGCGAGTCAAACACTATTGACACGTCAGATTCTGTAGAATCGTCTACCGCTTCTTCTAGTCGTGCTTGCTACCACTTTTCTAGTCGTTCTAGTAGAGAATCAATTTCCGTCGTCATTGCCGAGTCCAGCGTTACTGGCGAGTCAGACACTATTGACACGACAGATTCTGGAGGGCTGGTATGTGAATCATCTGAGTTCCCCGCAGGTTCGCGGCAACAGGCGGATCCCGGTTCTGGTTTCTACTCGACGCGGGCGCGCTTGGGCTCCCTGCCGTTGCCATTGCCGTTAGCGTGGCCATTAGCGTTCTGAGCGGCGAAGTACTCGAGGCTGCCTTTGGGGTCGGCCTTCATCGTCTTGGCACCCTGCTGCCAACCCGCGGGACAGACCTCGCCGTGCTCGTCGGTGAACTGGAAGGCATCCACCAGACGCAGTGTCTCCTGGACATCGCGGCCCACAGGCAGGTCGTTGACCGTGATCTGGCGTAGCACACCCTTGGGATCAATGATGAAGAGGCCACGCAGCGCGACGCCCTGGTCCTCGAGCAGCACGCCGTAGCTGCGGCTGATCTTCGTCGACTTGTCCGCTACAAGGGGGAGCTGCAAGTCGGAGCCGAGGCCGCCTTCCTTGCGTGGACGCTGGGTCCAGGCGAGGTGGGAGAAGTGCGAGTCGGTCGACACGCCGAGGACAGTTGTGTTGATGGCCTGGAACTGGGGAAGGGCTTCGTTGTACTGGATGATCTCGGTCGGGCACACGAAGGTGAAGTCCATGGGGTAGAAGAGGAGGACGACCCTGAGAGACGGGGCGGCCGTGGGTTAGCGTTGGTTCAGGTATTGACAGCTTCAAAGTTGCCATCCAAGCAAGAGGGCGGGCGTGGATGCAAGCAAGCAATTGATGGTAAGGGAAGCCACTCACCATTGGCCGAGGTAGTCGGACAGGGAGATGTCCTTGAACTCACCCCCAGGGAAGAGAGTGGTGGCCTTGAAGTCGGGCGCCGGGCGAGTGATGAAGGCGGAAGACATGGTGGAAACGTGAGGATGTGATTGGATTATTACTGTGGTGAGTGTAACCTGGACTGACTACCAGACAACGTTCGTAATGATGCTGGGACGAATGGTCAAGATGGTGGGATGAATAGTGAAGAGAAGATTTGGAAAGGGAGGAGGGAAGATGAAGCAGAGGGAGAGGGAGAGAGCTGGATCGAGTCTTGTTTTGAGCTTGGGGAGGAAAGGAAGGAAAGGAAAGAGCGAGCCAATTTCCCGAAACCGCTACGCACCTGGGCACGTACTACTTGAATGTACCTACCTCTTACTGAACAGTAACTTGTCACTTGTCATGGCAGGTACCATTTTCGCGGTTCGGCCATCAGACTGCAGGAGCGTCCCGGTTGCTTGGGTGCTGAGAGAGCATCGTACCACGGCAACAGCTGCAAGAACCCGCTTCGCCCGCACCTTCCGCACCTCACCCAGGCGCGCCAGGCCCAGCACCGGACCCAGACACCCAGACACCCTCAAATATCTGCAGATGCCTGCGACATATCTGTCCCTGAGGCTCGGCTCCTATCTAATTAATTACCTCTCCCAATTCCCGACTTGACCAGGTGCATCCTAGCGTTCCTACCCGGCAGGGTCTAAGTCCAGCCTAAGCTGTGTTTTCGAGCTCCACAGCTTACCGTAGCCGGAGCCTCCTTCCAGGTTGTTGCTTTTTCGGACCCTTATCTCGCATGCACTATAATCTTACTGATCTCGTCATCGCGCGACTGACTCCCCCCTGCCAATTAGAGAAGAAAATCTGTACTTACGCGTTCAATGCTTAATGCGACGCGCCCAGTGCATTCTAGGAACTTCCACTTCAAGGTTGTAACCTTGGAAGCTTATGAAATTGCCAAACAATAGCTACCTAAGCTACCTGACAACTGGCAGGTGAGTTATACAGTACAGTCCAGAATAGAGCAAGAAGCATAGTATCGACCAGTTGATTTATTTCGATGTTGAAGAACATTAACAAACTTAGGCATACGTCCATTTGTCACTATGATCAAAGCGTATACCCACTATTGCGCGCCATGTAACACAACGATCGAAGAGAGAGTGGATTCCGCTCGATCCTCGCAAACACATAATCGGAGCGAGTCCTTCGGAACAGAACGGCATCGACTCGTGCAAATTTCAATGAAGCCTTCCCGTGTATTACAGATGACTCTCTCATGCATGGTATTCATAGTTACATAATTGATCGCCCAAGGGTTTCTAGACGAGAACGCCGAGCCGGTATGTCTGCTGGCGCTGATGCAAATTTTTTGAGCTCCGTCGATATCCATGAACACCTCATAACTTTTTATGGACCCTTTAAATAGTATACACGGCTTCAAGCCATCGCATTACTGCTCTCGCGCCGATTCGGTGCGTGAGACGTGGTAGATGTTGGATCGAGACTTGACCCTGAGCTATTAGCCCATGATCATGCCCTTCATGCCGGCGAGATCACCTTCCTTCGCTGCGATTTCGAAGTATCCGTATATGATACTAATTCCATGTTAGTCATTGCATGCATACGTCAATTGGTATCGCTAGAGAGGACTTACGTGACGGCAAGTAAAGTACCAGTACCAGATCCGAGGGCACCCATCAGATCACTGGCAACCGAGAGCGCACCGATGCAGGCACCGCCGAAAGCGGCAGCCGTGGGGATGATGCGCTTGAGCTCCTTGTACATGCTCTGGTCGCGGTGGCCAGCCATGACGAGACCTTGGTCCTTGAGCTGCTTGGCGACATCGCGGGGGCTCGAGCCCGACACCTCGATCCATGTCTTTGAGAAGATGGCGCAGGCTGTGAGCATGTAGGCGATGTAGACAACGGTGTGGATCGGGTCGAGGAGGGCATCGCGGAAGTTGAGCGGAGGCGACATGTAGTAGACAAGACCAGAGATGGCCGAGAGCTGAGCAGAGCCATCCTTGGCTTCCCAGACACCGAACAGACGCACCAGGAGGTTGTCAGAGAAACGCGAGTACAGCATCTGGCTGATGAGGAAGATGTTGGACGAGAGGGCGGACTGCAGCATGATGGGCATGTTGGAGGTGTAGAACAGGCGGACGGGGTACGAGCCACGCGCACCACGTTGGCGAGAAGACTTGACGGGGATCTCCACACGGAAACCCTGGAGGTAGATGACGGCGGCGAAGACGGCCAGAGTAGCCAACAGGTTCATGATGTTGGGCAGGTTCTGGCGGTAGAAAGCCTCCTGCAGAGCGCGCTGCTTGTTGGGCCAGGTCATCAGGAGGTGGAACAGGGCAATGACAGCTCCCTCGAACTCGGGGCCACGGCCAGTGTTGATCGAGGTAGGGGAGAAAGCCTTCCACATGATCGACTCGCAGATGTTGGTGGCGATGAAGAGAGAGATACCACTACCCAGACCGTAGCCCTTCTGGAGCAACTCGTCGAGGAGAATGACGATCATACCGGCAACAACGAGCTGGAGGATCAGTAGGAAGACGATACCGGCGCCGAGATCAGACGGGGGTCCGTAGAGACCGGTAAAGACGTAGACAGTAGCGGTACCAGCCGACAGGATGAAGGCGAAGAGCTTCTGGGCGGTTTGGTAGAGTTCGCGGTCGGACTTGAGGTCAAGGTTGACGTCGATCTGCATGGCGGCACTGTTAATATGACGCGCTCGCGATTCTCGATGCTACGTGATTGGCGGGCGATTGCTTACAGCGTGGGTACCAGCGAGGAGCTGGAAGACCATACCGGAGGAGATGATGGGAGTGATACCCAATTCCATCAGCGTACCACGATTACTAGCCATCATCATGCGCAGCCAGTACAGGGGATCGGAGGTGTCGGAGGACACAATGCCATACAATGGCATCTGGCTCATGACCAGGAAGATCAGCAGCGTCAGACCTGTCCACATCAACTTTTGGTTGAAAGGGACCTTGGTCTCGGGCTGCTGGACCTCGGGCAGGAAGGCCACGAAGGGCTTGACCAGGTCAAGAAAGCGGACTGCGAGGCCATCGTTAGCGACATGGTGCCACGGCGACGGCGACGGCAATGGCGAGAGAGCGCATCGGAAGCCAGCCGTCTGTGTGAGCAGCGCCTCCGAGGCTGCTGCTGCGCGAGGACTTGGAAATACTTACGACTACTCATGTTGGGCAATTGGATGCAGGGACTAATGGGAAAACGAAGCAAAAGAGGGAAGAGGGGAGGTGAAGACGAGCGACGAGAGCCCTTTTGTTGTTCGTCGATCCCGTCGCGTATGATGTATGGGGGAAAGGAGAAGCAGTGGTGATGGAGACAAGATCTGGCATCAAAAAGCCCAGCTGCGTGTTGCTTGCTGGTCCTAAGATGTGTCCCCAATCGCCCCCGGTGGAGCTGCCCGACGGCTGGGGCTGGGGCTGGGCTAGCTTAGGTAGCCCAAGCACGTGACCAACCCTCCCCCATATCCATTACCGTACCTAGCCTAGGTAGACACCAAGACAGGTACCTAACACATCAAGCTAGGCGAGATTCAGACTTACACATCGTACTTTCAAGCTTGCCTTAAGCAATTGGCTCGATTGGCTCGATTGGTATGAAATAAAGCTTCTTAGAACCACAGATGAAAGCAGGATAGAATGAACCTCAGACTACCTCGGTTAGTGTCTATTTATTCTCATCAAGGCGTGGCTCAACTTTAAAGATCCACCAAATCTCTCCTGCTGCAGATACAGCTGTCTCGTCACGTACTGTGCTAAATACAGTGTGTGAGATAGTGTGCTACTGTATCATCCAAGTTTCTGTATCATTGCATGTCCTGCCTCGTAACTGACAACACACATTCAATCTACTACCGAATGGTAACAATGCGTAAAGTTACACGTATTTGGCCATTTGACTCATCAAAGTATTCATATGACTCTGAACTCAGTCAGAGCAACTCGCTTGGAAGTCAGAAGAATGATCAGGGCCTAGGCAGCATGTTTCGGTGGAGTTCTGTGACATTCTCCAGGTCTCGTCTCTAGGCATTCAGTATATCCGATCACACAGACTATCAGGACAGATGTCTCTTCGGAACACTACGCAGTGAAGCGTATCAGATTGGTGTTTTGCCAACGCTGCCGGTTACCAGAGGATGAGTGACTGGCAGCCTACGACGGGTGCTAGGTCTACAATGGGGATAATGTGGTGTAGATATGAGCTTGCATCTAAACATTGTTGTCCCCAAAACTTCAGCCTAATCATATGTCGAAATCTAAGACAGCGTATGGAATACCCCTTCTCTTCGCCTGTTACATGGTATGAAAACCTGATTATGGGTGTATAGCAATCGGGTCACTGTCCTTGCTGAAGTTCTTCTTATACCCACACTGTGCCACCGACGGGTCGTCAATCCACGAGCACCAAGAAATCCAAACTTGAACAGCAGCAAGGGCCGTCGCGACTATACCGAAGGAGATGGCGATCATGATTGACACGACCGTACACCAATATGTGAATCGTGGATTTCTTCTTGCCTCAACCCATCTCTCTATCCTCGTAGTTGGCGTCGGGTCATCTGCTTCTCTCCAGAGATCGAAGAGCCTATCAGCCCAGTATGGATACTTCTCATATAGTGACCTGACGTCACTCGGATCTAGCGCATCTGCCGGTCGCTCATGTTCTACAGGGCCAAGAGAGAATCGACTCAGAAAGTACTTGTCGAGTTGGTTCTGTTGTACCTCCTTCTCCAATACCGAGCGCGAGGCGCGGTCTCCTATCACGGGGAATAGAATGTCGAGTGTCGCAAGTGTCTCCTTCAAAAGACCCGGAGGAAGACATCCGCTGGATATCATCAGCTTGATTCACATTGCACATATAAAAGGGGTTTAGTACAGTTTCAGGGCTTCTGACGTGGTGCGCGTCAAGTTCTCATTGTCTGCATTCAAGGCGTCAAGCGAAACTTTAAGAAATCCGGGATGGCGAAAGATGTAAAGACTCTTCCAGCCTTCCCCTTTCAGCAAGATAAGGTGATCAGTGAGGTTGTTTGTCCATCTCATTTGAATATCAGCGAATTGTTGAAGGTAACTTGCGCTGAGCTTCGCGAGTCTGAAGGTTGCAAGGTCCTGGTTTGGTGCCTTAGACACAGGGAGGACGCGGGTCAGGTATCTTTCCAAATTTTCGCTGTCTTTCCATCTTGGGCGAAAGATGCTACCGCCTCCTAGTGATGAGGGACCCGAAGATGCGGTCAGGAACATGCATCGCACCAAAAGATCCAAGATGTCTCCTGTGGCTGCGCGCTCGCAGTCAACTCTCAAGTCCCGCCGCATTTTTTCAGGATATCGTTTCAAGAGTCGAATAGCAGGTACGATCTCATTTTCAAGAACTTTTTCGAATTGCTGCTCTTCTTCGAAATGAGCAAAGAACGTTGATAACATCTCATTTCTTGCTTTTGCATGTTCAGCGTCAGGGCTCGGACCCCAAATTTCGTCTGATATGGACGAAGTATAAAGGCGACTTTGTAGCTCGACAGGGTCTGCGATACTCATAATATTGGTAACTACTTACTTAAATACCTAGGTAGTCAAGCTGTTTCGGTATCAAGCGGTAAAAGTCTCGGTAATGTCAGCAGATTGCAAAACATAACGAGAGGTTCCTCCAGATTACTTGAGTTGATCGAGATAGGGTGTAAGATTGATGCAAATCTACACATTGATGCATGACGACTGATTGGGAACAGCATGGTGGAGCATCCTTAGAGCTAATTACATTATGGACTTTTCGTGGAAATTCATGAGGTTGCAGCGCATAGCCACATCTGCGCCCCTTGAATTGGTTCGCCTGTTCTATCTTGCTTATCCCCGCATGACGCTTATCATCGAGGGTAGTAGTGTGGGAAAACAATCGCTGGTCAGCCACTCATGCGAAGACCAGCCATGCACAGTGCAATGCAGGCAGCGAACACGTGATTGGCAAGGAGAGCATGCAAAAGAAATGGTGCACTTCACAGCCTGATCCTATCTCAGGCCCATCACTATAAACTCGTGGGTAGAGATCTCGTTTGTCGGGATATTCCTCCTATGATGTTTCGAGATGTCAATCACGCTAGCTATCTCCAAGTCAGGTTTGACGGTATATAAACATCGATTGTCTTGGAACAGCCACGGACTAATTTAGATCGCAGCGTTCGAGAAAACAGCCCAAGGAGATCGAGGAGTCTCATAGCTCCAATGAAGTCGACACAGGAAAACCCAGTATTGTCTCACTTTATAGCTTTGCGTCCAAAATACTTTCATTCAATACTCAAGGTATTACTAAGTACCGTCCCTATGGAAACACCGAGATTGCTCCTAAGTCGGGATTGAATCAAGGAGATGAGACCACGTCGAGAGAAATTCCCCGTCAGACAGGAACTGACCCAATTGGCGGACAAATTTCTTCCATATCTGTTGTTGAAGGACTCAGCTCGACGTCTGCTGAACCTGTCGCACCCACAGATAGTCGAGAAGTCACAGCCACGGAGTCATCTCTGGCCGAGACCACAGATACAAAGCCGGTGGAAAATAATCAACATAGAACCGATGAAATTTGCGCGAGAACAAATGTACTCTCTGGGCCAACGACAGAAACGAATCCTAGTACAAGAGCTCCAAATCAACATCTTGCCAAACCTTCTCAGCAAGATGCTCAACATGTTAGCCATGCTGCACTTGGCAAAGGCTCTGCTACTGCAGGTGGCAAGTTGCATGTACATAAGAGCTCCACCCCCGCAAAGCAATTGTCTCCTGCTCAAGTTTCGGACACCTCTATTGGCAGCTCGAGTGTCTCCCCCAAAGGTGGGGAATCAGCGCGGCTCGCCCGGTTGAAGCAGAATCAATATCATATACCACGCACCAAATGGGAACGACTGAAGAACATCACTCTTGCTGGTCCAACGACAGAAAAGATCGAAAACGTGGAGTTCTCGGCTGCGAACAGAGAGAAGATCCGCAACTTTACACAAATCCTTGTCTCGACTAAGGGCCAGATCGAACTATTTGGCAAAGAGCTCCCTCTCTGTCGTTCAGCCCTTGTCCAAGTAAGGGAGGGAAATTCAGTACCAGCAACCTACATTTGTATTCAGGGGCTGAAGAATGCTGCCGATATCACGCGAATTCACGCGGCTCTGTCGCACGAGCGATACAAGCAACTGTACAGTCCTCTAAGGCTCTGTTACGATACCTCAGACCTTGTCCATGTTACGTTTCCTGACAATGAAGTCTCGTCGCCCTTGCCAAACTCGGTTTCAGAAGCGGATCCAGGTTCATCGTATGAGATCGATACAAGTCCAGAACCAGCAGAAATGTCAGCCTCAACTCACCCATTGGCACGTGAATTGCATATGCAAGAAACGTATCAGTATCTCCCTCTCTATCGTGGCGAGACATATTGTGGGGGGCTATGTCGCACATCCGTCAACGGACACTCGATCGTTTCTACACTAGGAGGCTTGATCGAGGTAAATGGCAGGACATACATTATGACCTGCCATCACGGGTTTCAGAAGCCCCATACAGAATCCTCCTCCACGCCTTCGGATACTTCGACAGGCAGTGAATTTGTTCCCTCCTCACAAAGCCCATTGGTGTTTTGCTCTGAGGATCTTCCTGGTGGGCCCGATGAAGTTGATGATACTAAAGTATCTAAGTTTGAGAGCAGACTAGCGAGTTTGGAGTTCTCAGACGATACTCAGAATTGGACCTCCATATGGGATGCAGAAATAGCCAAGATCGGCCAGGAATGGGTCTTGATACCAATAGGAGACGATTTGATCCTTCCAAACCTTACCAAGGGACCGAGCTCCGACGAGGCAAGTGGAAGTCAAGCAGCAATACATTATATTGATAATATAGCTGAGCCCCGTCCGGGTACTGTATCATCTATCATAACCTGTTCTCGTACGAGGTACAGTGGACTTGTATCAACGAACACTTCTTTCCTGTTTGGCGCGGGAATGGAGAATATGTTGGAGGTTTGGACTGTTAATCTTGATGGAGATGAAGGCAGGTGGCAAATGGTGTGCTCCCATTCATCGCACAACGCTAATGTGTCGTCGAGTAGATCTTCAGAAGGGTGATTCCGGATCATGGGTCCTTAAAACCTCAGATCCCTTGCACTACCAGGCCCTAGGTTCTGTCGTTGCTACCTCGCGCGGTTCAGCGCATTTCATTACACTATACGATCAATTTCGCGAGATACAAGATGACTTTGGGGTGACTGCATCGGTGTCAATTGCGCCAGTCTTTCGAAGTTTGGTCCAATGCGCTTATACGAGTGAACGTCCGGACTACTTCCTAGACGAAGCATTTTCTCCGCAGGTTTTACAGCAGCTCAACACCGGATGGTATTTACCATTGATAAAGGCCATTGGCGGTGCAAGATCCAATAATGCGAACCAGGTATCGGGTTCCAATCAATGGCACGAAGGCAGAATGAGAGTCCTGAAAGGGCTGTTTTTGCACTACGGGGTGGCTCTTCTTGACAATATAGGTGACGAGGGTTGGATACAGAAGCGTGGCGATGAACTTAGTGGATTACAATCAAGCGTTTTCGAGGAGTTTGTGACCAGGGCAAAACATCCATCTGGAGACGAAACAAATCGACTAAACCAAGAAGGCAATAATATCCCATCAACAACTGCTCACCACACTAGTACACAAGTTGCATCTGAGCAGGGTGATACGTCACAGATTGCCGAACAAATGCCTGATATTGAGTTACTTCCCGTACGATGTACTGGGGAAAGGAAGAAAGCGGGCACGGCTGATAGAGCATTCAAACGGTCGATGAGATTTCGAGCTATCCTTCTTTCCCTGGCCTTGCTCAACCTTGCCATCGGTCTCGAGGCCACAGTTCTGACTACTGCTCTTCCGACG
Organism: Astrocystis sublimbata; assembly: GCA_022453515.1. Lineage (NCBI taxonomy): Eukaryota > Fungi > Ascomycota > Sordariomycetes > Xylariales > Xylariaceae > Astrocystis > Astrocystis sublimbata. The sequence continues at coordinate 89,196 of JAJNNY010000035.1, read as the reverse complement.
ATTGTAATGTCCCTCGATGTTGGATATGAGTATGTCTGGGTGCTCATTTCTCCTCACCTAGCGCTACTTGTTATCCGGTCACTGGCAAGCTATATCGACACCATGGTCAATGTGAGGACCCGGGTCATTACTACCTTGGGCCTCTTCGCGCTCGGCAGTGGTCTTTCTGGAGGCGCTAGTAACACAGCTATGCTTGTCAGTGGTCGCACCATCCAGGCCCTGGGGATCGGGTCTAGTTATGACCTTATTAACGCTCTGGTCTTGACTCTGAATCCTAATGCACCAAAGAGATATTTTGGAAACGTTCAAGTTACGTTCTATATCGGGATTTCGGCTGGTCCCGTCATCGGAGGGGCTCTGGCGCAAATCAATTGGAGATGGTGTTTTTATCTCAACCTCATCGTAGGAACAGTCGCATTAATCTCTGTCTTGCTCCTCTTGATTATCAAAACAAACCAAAGCCTGGCAGAGTCACATTATTTCCCCAAATCCAACCCCGACTTTATAGGGATGATTCTCTTTCAAGGATCGATTGTCTCCCTCTTGTTGGGCTTGGTCCGTGGCGGCATCGTATATCCTTGGAAGTCTGTCAACATAATCACACCTATCGTAGTTGGTGTGGCTGGTTTATTATGCTTCTGCCTTTATGAGAGGGTCTGCAAAAACCTTATCGTCCCTGGTCGCTTCTTCCAAACTCGTACTTCGGCTGCTGGTTTTTTTTTAATCTTTGACACCTCGCTTCTTCTGAATTGGGTCATTTGGATGTTACCCGTCTACTTCCAGGGCATTATGGGAACGTCTCCGCTCACGTCCAGTCTAGACCTTCTTCCCTCGAGCCTTCTCCTCGGGCCTGGTGTAGTCATTACGCTCTTTTTTCATAAATTAATTGTGAGGGGGAATGACAGACTAGGTATTTTCATTAGCTTCTCCTTGATCTCCATCGGTATTGGATTGTTCACTATACTCGGCTCGCATACCTCCTCAGTTATGTGGGTATTCTTCCAACTATTTACTGCTTTCGGATTGAGCCCCCTTGGTTTCCTTCCCTATGGTGTTCTCGAGGAAGAAATTGGAGAAGACGGAGCCACGATCGCCAACGTGCAAGCTCGTACCTTTGGTGCTCTCCTGGGCGTCACTATTCCCACTGTCGTATTCAACGGCCAGGTCAACAATTTCCTTGACCGTATTAGTGACGGACAAGTGCCCGGGAAGCTGGCGAACGGATATGCCTACGGGCTTGTGTCCATGGGTAGCATACAGAAGCTGCCCTCAGACCTCAAGAAGGAAGTTATTGGGGTCTATACAGATTCCCTAAAAACGGTCTGGCAGGTAGCGCTTGGCTTCGCTCTGGCAGGGGTTCTGGCCGCTGCTTTCGTGATGCAGAGCAACATCACAAAGAAGACGCTGGGCCAGATCACAAGGACAACTGATGAGCAACAACTACAGGCCGGCAAAAAAGCTGGGAATCGGAGGACCAGACACCACACACACGAGGTCGAGGTTTAAGCCTTTCAAGGAGGCGTGTATGCCTGGGCGCTAATCTTGGGTGCTTAGGAAGTAGTGGCCAATTACTAGACAAGTTGGCGGGCTTAGACAACGTTTCAAATCACGCCTCTCAATTGAAAGATGTCAACCATACCAGGCTCCTTGACATATCAGTGCGAGATTTCAATTGCTGCACGTGCCCCCCCACGCATAATAGACATTGTGTGTGCATGCTGTGTCTGCTTCGATGTGTTCTTACACGTTCTTTGCAGTTCGGATCGATTCCATGAGTCGATTACCTGATCAGTAAATCCCCAGATGCCATGAATATGAGGTATCATTTCACCAAAAAGACCTGCATCCGAGAGTGTGTGCTTATCTGTCGGGCTCGCTACGCTATGAAATCATAGCCAATAGTAACAATCACGGGCTATGATGCAGTGTCAACGCATGCTGTCTTATGTGTACACGCTGCACAGAACCATCTGATATGTGACTGTCGGCAAGAGGCCGTGATGAACTATAGTATTTCACCCTTTATAGTTGTCGTTGACAGCTGGGGTCTACTGGTCTTGTATGCAGGTGACATCCGGTGCCGGATGCAAGCCGGCCTTGCCTGTCTTGCCCGTCTAAGTGTCTAGGTACATGCACAGGGGTCAACAGACCTGCATTTTCATGACTGTGTTCCGAGAATACGTGAGATTGCTGCGATTCGCCGGATCACGGTTACAACAAAGGGGGCACAATACAAATACAAATGTAAGAAGATGCAAGACTCTCTGACGGCAATGACTCATATATGTCTGATGTCTCCCTTTGTTGGCGATCAACTTCAACGCGGTCGCGATGGTTGATCTTAGGGTACCTGCGATTGCTGGATGCGGAAGGTGGGCGGAGCGGAGTAGCGACGCTTGTAAGCCGAGTGGCTGCTTGGAGCTCACCGGCAGGCGCTTCGATGCCTTGTCTCTCACGGAGAACGGCTTCGAAGTCACCGCCAAGTGTCTACGTATGCAGCCGGTAAGCCCGCATACCTAAAGCGGTGTAACGCTGAATCGGCCTGTCCCTCACCTCTGAGATGTATGGCTCACTGATTGAGGAATCTGGGTCACGATAGCGCGTACGAAAATCACCCGCTGAGTCAGACGGCAGACGGAATCAGATGACTGGAAATCCATGCGTACAAGTTGATCGGAATCGCAAGATATAGATCCTTTTTTTTCCATTGTGGACAGGTACCGAATAAGCACAGACACGGAGGGATTATCTTCTAGCTTGAACATTGAAGTCAGACGATTCCACGCGGCTTGTTCTCTAAGGCAAGTCCTAGGTGTGAGAACTTCTTATAAGTCTCAGCAGAATACACTTGCAAATGAGGCAACATTGAATTGATGGACTGGACATCCATAATATAAACAATATTGGGCGGGTCGGAGTACCTATAAGTGGTAGCTCATGAGAGCTCTACTTAATCCAATTTCCCTTTCAGGTAGGCCCATAGCTGCTAGAGCTCCCAGTGCCGTAACTGAGCCGCTAGAGGAATGAAGCTACCGAGCTACTTATCGTCATGGCCTGTCACGACCGTTGGAAGGTCGCACCAGGCGAGCCAGGTTGGTTCGTGCTCACGCTAGTCCAGCGCTAGCGAGCAGCCCACATGGCTTGCAGAAACTGTTAGCGGGGCCACGCTACCACCCTGCTGGCTGTCAAGTATCTCTCACCTCTGTCGCCTCTGTCTGACCTCGTCTTACCTCGGGCAGGTACTTAAGCTCGTAAAGTGGCAGGAGGAGACATGGCATGGCGTGCACTGTCTTAGCGTCGGTGTCTTAGCGTCGAGAGCAACCAAAGCACGGATCGGTGACGATTGTTCTGGATTCGTTCCAGTCTTTCGCTCTATCACTCCATCACTTTATCTGTGTCTGTCTATCTCCCTCCGACATCGACCTGGATATCTTATTCTCGCTGATCCCATATCCATAACCATTACTTACCCGCTTACCTACCCAGACCAACATCGCTGGACGCAATAAACATAAGCCAGCTAGCTGCATCGCTCTACGCTGTTTTTGTACTTACAGCTTGCCGGCAATAGCAGCGCATGTGCACGGCCCAATGGGCAACGCTGACGACCAATCGCAATTCATTTCCCGCAGCAGCATTGTACTCGCCACAGCAACCTGTCGCATTGGCACGCTGCTGATATAATCGCGACACCGGGTGGGGTTCCGGTGCTGGGTGAACACCCCGCGAGGGCGAGGTGAGGGAAATCCTAGTGGCTTGTTCACCAAGATAGGATCCAGACAACCAGCTCTGGATCTATCGGCCCTGGACAACATGAGCTTTGCCTCGTGTTCGTGGCCGGTTTGGCAGGTCGACGACTTCACCAACTGCTTCCAAACCGAGTGAGTTGTTTTTCTCGATTTTCTCCTGTTTTCTCCCGTTCTGTTCTGTTCTGTTCTGTCTTGTCTTTGCTCTCTCGGCTGTCGTTGTCGGTGTTGTTGTGCTCACGCACCTGCCCGGCCGCCCGGCCGCCCGATGGAACCGGTCAGCTGCTGATTCGTCCATCGGTTGCCGATTCAATGTCTCAACCAAGCCAATGGGAAATTGGAATCAAATTATCTGCCTCGAAACACTGCTGACATGATCTCCCGCGTACCAGCTACCTAAAGATCCTCTTCCCTCTAATCGTAATAGGCCTCTCCCTTTCCCATCTTGCCTTCCAGTCAATACATCGCACAGTCAAATCGAGACAACAACAACGCCACGCCTATGATCGGATAGCCGAACCCCAAGATCCCACAGCGATCCCGCCCCCGGAAGACAATGCACTAGACACCGACGAAGATGACGACCTGTCAATCCACGCCAATGGCGGCGGGCGTCTTACCCTCGTCAAAACCACCACCCGCGGTTCCATCGTGCAAGCCGACAACCCGCCCGCCCAGAGCCTGGTTGTTCTTGTCGAGGAAGCTTCCATCTGCGGTTTGATAGGCATCAATATTGCTGCGCTTGTCACTGATACGTATGCTGGGCGTGGTCGCGTCGCCGCCATTGTTGGTCTGGTCACCTGGGCATACGTTCTCGTGTTGGTTTCTCTGCGCCTGTTCCTTGGCAATACAGAATGGCGTGTTCCCCGGTTGTGGAATCATACAGCTATCATATACGGTCTACAATGGTTATTTACTATTGCTCTCTTTAGATCCGTTATTATACATGCGAGCTCGCAACTGACTGAGATCCTCATCATCGCCGAGTTCTCGTTAACTACGCTGCTGTTCGCCATTGCTTTGACCACTAGAAAGGGGAATAAAACTGTGCTCTTGGAGTGGGAAGACGACATTGAACCATCCCGCGAACCCTTGGCCTCTATCTTCTCTCTTGCCACTTTTTCCTGGCTCGACCCTATTCTTGCCCAAGGCTACAAGGAGCCTCTGGTCATGGAGAAGGTATGGAATCTGGTACCTCGCGACAAGGCCGCCTCCGTCCTCGCCCATTATCGACAGGTCAAAAAGACAACATCTTTGGCTTTCCATTTGACCAAGTACTTCAAAGCCCTGCTCATTGCGCAATGCGCTTGGGCTGTCTTCTCCGGCATCTTCGCATTTGTGCCAACCCTACTGCTCCGGGCCATCCTCCAGTACGTCGAGGCGCCGGATATGGCACCGAGGAATGTTCTATGGCTCCTTGTGATCCTCCTCCCTGTGACGGATATCCTCCGATCTATTGGCGACAACCAGGCCTTGTGGATTGGCAGAAAGATCTGTATCCGCATCCGGGCTATCATTATAGGAGAAATATATGCCAAGGCCCTCAGACGGAAAGCTGCCACCGGCGCACATACGGTTCTCGGTAAGACCGATGGAGACGACGAAAAAGTTACCAAGTTCCAGAAAGTGAAGAATTTCTTTGGTCTTGGCAAGAAACAAAAGAAGACTACACAAGAGGATGATGCCTCCTCGAAAGACGCGAATAAGGACAGCGATGAGCAGGCCAATCTGGGAACCGTCATCAATCTGATGTCTGTTGACAGCTTCAAGATTTCCGAGTGCACCGCTTATCTACACTTTCTGTTGGCATCCGCGCCGACGATGCTTGTTGTGTCAATTGCCCTCTTGTGGCAGGTCATGGGCCTCAGTGCCATACCTGGACTCATCGTCATGGCTTTGCTACTCCCCGTCAATATATTTCTGGCTAAAGGTTTCAACTACACGCAGAAGAAGATCATGGCTGCTACTGACAAGCGGATCCACACTACGAACGAAATTCTCCAGAATATCCGGATCATCAAGTACTTCGCCTGGGAGGGACGGTTTGGTGCGATTGTTGACGAGAAGCGAAGAAATGAATTGAGAGCATTGAGAAATCGGTACATTGTTTGGGCCTTGGCTGTTGCTATTTGGAACACGGTGCCAATACTAATTACCTTCTTCTCCTTCCTGGTCTACACCAAGATCGAAAAGAAGCCTCTATATCCCTCCGTCGCCTTTACTGCCATCTCCCTCTTCCTTTTGCTAAGAATCCCCTTGGATCAGTTAGGAGACATGCTTGCGCACGTGCAAGAGTCGAAGGTCTCCGTTGATCGTGTGGAAGAATTCTTGAAGGAGGCAGAGACTGATAAGTACCAGCAACTAGGCCAAGACAACGTGGATGGGGAAGGTCGCAAGGCGATCGGCTTCCGTGATGCTACCTTCTCCTGGGGCAGCAAAAATGCTGTCGCTGCAGACGGCTCGGTGGCCTTCCGCCTCCTAGACTTGGACGTCGACTTCAAGATCGGAAAGCTTAATATCATCGGTGGACCTACTGGTTCCGGGAAAACATCTATGCTGATGGCACTCCTGGGTGAGATGACACTTGTCAAGGGAAATGTTTTTCTCCCGGGTGGGCGTAGCCGTGAGGATGTCCGGCCAGATCCCGCAACGGGATTGGCTGATACCTGTGCTTATGTCGCCCAAACGGCCTGGCTAGTCAACGCCAACATCAAGGACAATATCTTGTTTTCCTCGACATACAATGAGAAGAGGTACAAAGATGTGTTGGTGGCTTGCGCCCTTGAGCGAGACCTGGAAATTCTGGACAACGGCGACGAGACACTCGTTGGCGAAAACGGCATCACGTTATCTGGAGGTCAGAAACAACGCATTTCTCTAGCGCGTGCCGTCTACTCGAACTCACAGCATCTTCTCTTGGACGACTGTCTCAGTGCTGTTGATTCCCACACCGCCAAATGGATTTTCAGCACTTGTATCTCTGGACCCTTGATGAAGGGACGAACTTGTATTCTCGTTACGCACAATACGACGCTTTGCGTACCTCTTTCCGATTATGTGGTGCTGTTGGACAACGGCAGAGTGGCTGTCCAAGGCCCTTCTGCGGAAGTCATTGAATCGGGCAAACTGGGAGAAGATATTCAAAACAGATCCCGTCCAGGCTCCCAGGCTGTTTCGCGCGTCCCATCCCGAACACCCTCCAGCGTTGGCGAAGAAAGTGGGGAGACGTTGATCAACGACGCTGACGAGGTTGCAAACGAAAGGGTTACTAAGAAGAAGCCTGCGCCGAAACAGGATGCTATGGAGGAAACCAAGGCCACTGGCGCAGTCAAATGGCCGGTTATGAAACTCTACCTGAGCGCCATGGGCCACTGGTGGTTCTGGGTCATTGCCGTAATCGTTTTCACTACACAACAGCTCAGCGGTGTTGCTTCGAATCTCTGGATAACAAACTGGGCGAATCAATACACGCCGAGAAAGACCGAGGAAGCTGCTCTCTACCAGTTCAGTGTCATGTCGCATAACTCTGCTGGCACCTCGGGCCCACGTTCCTATTATGGCCCCTTGGCACAATATGCGAAGGGTACAGCATCGGGCATGTTCGGTCCGAACCCAGACTACTCGGCGATGGACGTCCCAGAAGTCAACGTGGATTACTACCTCGCCATTCTTGCCCTCATTGGCATCGCCGGGGCGTTCCTAGCTCTGATACGAGACATGTGGCTGTTCTTCGGATCCCTGACAGCTTCTTGGAAGATTCACAATCGGTTGATGACGGCAGTGTGTCGGGCGACTTTCAAGTTCTTCGACGTGACACCACTTGGACAATTGATGAATCGGTTCAGCAAGGACCTCGAAGCTGTGGACCAGGAAGTTGCAGGTGTTGCGATCGGTGTCATGACATGCGCAATGGGCATTCTCATTACCGTCGCCCTGATCTCAGCTATCACCCCTGGCTTCCTCATTGCTGCTGTTTTCATTACGGCGATGTTTGTCGGAGTGGCGATGTTCTATCTCCGGGCTTCCCGCGATCTGAAGCGACTTGAGTCGATCAACCGAAGTCCCCTCTTCCAGCAGTTTGGTGAGACGCTTTCCGGCGTGACAACCATTCGAGCTTATGGTGACGAACGACGTTTCGTTCGTGACAATCTCGCAAGAATCAACAAGCAGGCACGTCCATTTATCTATCTGTGGGGCGCTAACAGATGGCTCGCATTACGGACAGATGTCCTTGGCGATCTCGTTGCCTTCTCAGCTGGCGTGTTCGTTATTCTAAGTCTTGGGAAGGTTGATCCCGGGAAAGCCGGTCTCTCTCTGAGCTATGCTATTGGATTCTCCGAGAACATACTCTGGCTCATTCGATTGTATGCCATGAACGAGCAGAATATGAACTCGGTGGAACGAATCAAAGAGTATCTTGATGTCGAACAAGAAAGGCCGGCAATCAATGAGAAGAATCGGCCACCCTTGAACTGGCCAGCTCATGGAGGTGTCGAGTTTATCGGATACTCTACCAGGTACAGAAAGGAGCTAGACCCGGTACTGAAGGACGTTACATTCAAGATTGAGCCTCGACAAAAGGTCGGCATCGTCGGTCGAACCGGTGCTGGAAAGAGTTCTCTCACTCTCGCAATCTTCCGCGCACTCGAAGCAGAGGCGGGCAAGATACTGATTGATGATGTTGATATTGGCCAGATTGGTCTTCAAGACCTCCGAGAGGCCATCACAATTGTGCCGCAGGACCCTACTTTGTTCACCGGCACTATCAGAACCAACCTAGATCCGTTCGACCTATATACCGATGAGGATATATTTGCTGCTCTTCGAAAAGTGCATCTCATTGGCGCGTCTGAAACGCCAGTGCCTGCGACGCAAGAATCCGCCGATGGCGATGCAGATGACCGGGTAGCTACAGGCGCCTCCACGCCCACTGCTACCAACAAGAACATCTTCTACGACCTGGCGTCCTCGGTCGCAGAGTCCGGCACAAACCTGTCGCAAGGCCAAAGGCAACTTCTCTGTCTCGCGCGTGCCATGCTAAAATCTCCAAAGGTGCTCGTCATGGACGAGGCCACGGCCTCGATCGACTACAACACCGACTCCAAGATCCAGGAGACCATCCGAGAACTGAACACGACCATCATCACCATCGCCCATCGCCTCGCCACCATTGTCGACTACGATAAGGTGCTCGTGCTAGACCATGGATCGGTCGTCGAATTTGCCCACCCTCATGAGCTCCTGAAGAAGAAGTCGGGCTCGTTCAGAGGTATGTGTGAGATGAGCGGCGACCTAGAAAGCCTCCAGAAGGCGGCTAAGAAGGCCTGGGAAGACAAGCGGCTCGTAGACGATGAGTAGAAATATTGCGCGAGTGGTTGTCTTTTCGGTTGAGCATGCATAGCACATAGTTACGTTGCAGGCAGGCAGGCAGGCAGGCCGGCCGACTTGGGGGGCTTTTTGAATTTGAGTACGATGCATATACTAGTTTCCTATCACACGCATGCATGAACTTCAGGTGGTAGATTCGATTAATGACGATGCGTGGGTGGTTGTCCGAGTTTCGTCCATGAGTGCCTGCGCTGTAAATTAAGGCCGTTTTTTGTTCCTTTTTGTCAGCTTTGCATATAAGAATAGATACGTTACAAACTTACGCCCGAGTATGCTTGTGTCTTACTTTGAAACACTTCATGTAGGGAATAGAGCGGACGATGACTCAGCTGAAAAGCCCGAGAAGATCATGAGGGCTTCAATGAAGTGAGCAATCAGCAGGCCAATGCGACCGCTTCACCCGAAGCAGATGTGAAATACTGTTAAGAGTAAATGGTAAGATGCTGCTCACCTACACCTCGTACGATAGCTCACCAGGGGTAGGTAGTCAGTCCTGCGTCAAATTGCCTGGCCGCAAGCAATGTCATCATTACACCGACCGGTGCGAAGCGTCCTTATTGATCAAATTGCGAGCTGATGCGTATCTTTATAAGAGATGACGGGCAAATCGTAGTCAGACATCAGCGTTATCGAAAGGTTCGGTCTTATACCTTCCAGATTCGGACCTCAGCAGTATTCCCAGATGAAGGTCGAGGTGAGTAAAGTAAAGTAAGACGGACATCGGCGCACTAGTATTTATACGGCCAGGTTCATGACTCTTCATCCGATGCTACCCACCACCTACCATTCCCATTTCAATTTACCAACTTTCCATCCATATTCATAAGCGTGTATCTACACACCCAAGAGTATTTCCCTGAGCATGCCAATCGCCCCCGGCTCTTACTGGGACCTACTAGAGCGCGACGAACCCGCCAAGCAGCGCCGCGCCGCACACTCCAAGGCCCGCACCGGCTGTCTCACATGCAAGCGGCGACGGGTGAAATGCGACGAGGCGAAGCCGCGCTGTGCGCGCTGCGTCAAGGCTGAGCTGACTTGCGCTGGGTACGACAACAGCAGCGGTGACTGGCGCGGCGCTTCCAAAAAGCGACCCCAGAAATCCACTACACATCGCCACCCGCATCTCCGGCCCAAGGCCCCGGTAGCCAGCTCCGATTTGCGGGCGGTCGATCTCGTCCGCGCGTCTCTGACGCCGGGGTACCTGGACGTGCGAAACGCGTTCTACTTCGAGCGCTTCCAATGCCAGATCCTGGCTGACCTTGGCACGTGGTGCGGCGCCAAGTATTGGCGGCACACGATCCTGCGCGAGGTCCTGGTCGACAAGACGGTGCAGCATGCGGCGCTTGCGGCGGCGGCGATGTTGATGGATATCGAGGAGCAGCAGCAGAAACAATTGACATTTACTCAGTACGGAAATGGGACTGCGCGATGTACAGAGCTAGCGAAAGGGAAAGCGAACAGCACCTCACGCGCAAAGTGTCAGACTCAACCCGTAAACCCCCTCTCCCCCAGCAGCGCGCACGGCAAAGCCGCGCTCTGCCACTACACCTCCTCGCTGTCTCTCTGCCGGCACACCCTGGCTACGAAAGGGGTGGACGCCGCAACGGCGCGCTCGAGCCTCACTGCGACGTTCTTCTTTGCTGTCTTTGAGCTTGTGAGAGGGAATGTGAGCGAGGCGGACCGGATATTGGCAAATGGTATTAAGTTGCTGGATCATGCGCTGAAGCAGAAGGATCCAAGAACCGGGGAAAAGGTGCTGGTGCCTGATGGCGAGATGAGGCAGATCCAGCTCGCGTTCGATCGCATGCGGGTTACGTGGGGGCTTTGTCCGTATTTTGGGAGGACGGGGAGGGGGAGAGGGGGAGGGGGGGTTGTTGGTGGTGATGTTGGTATTAGTGCGCGGAGGAAAAGAAGGGGAGGGTGTGAGAAGGAGATAGAGAGTGAGAGATGGGAGGAGGAAGGGGAAGAAGAAGCAACCCCAGAGTCGCGCGCCTTGCACTTCGAGCTACCCTCCCCCGACGCCTCAGTGCGCACGAAACAGCTCTTCTGGAACGCCTTCTCGAGCGATTTCGGGCGCTTCATGGTGCGCATGCGCGGGCGCCGACATGACCTAACATTAACATCATCCCAACTCGTCGCCATCCAAGCCCAGCGCACTAAATACCTCTCCCAACTCTCCCACTGGCTTCCCATCCTCTCCGACCTCTGCCTCCGCGACCCGCGCTCGGCCGTGCTGTGCACGACAAAGGCATATGCGCAGACGGCCATTATATACCTCAATTGCTTTTTGGATGGGTCGGAGGTCGCGTATGATCAGTATTTGATGGTGTTTCGGGATATTGTGGGGAGTTATCGGCGCTTGTTGGAGGGGGATGATACTGTCCCGCAAACCCAGCAAGAACAACAACAACAAAATCAAACGGGACGGCAAGGGGGAAGGCAAAGCACCCACCTCCGCCTAACCCTCGACGTCGACCTCTTCCACATCATCACCTTCACCATATGCAAGTGCCGCGACCGCGCGACAAGGGCGCTGGCGCTTGACGTGTTTGAGGCTATGACGTGCCGGCAGGCCCTGTGGACGAATACGGCTTTGCTGGCGGCGCTAAGGGCGCTGGCGGAGCTTGAAAATGAGGGGCGCGAAGGTGGAGAGGGGGGGGAAGAGGGGGGTGGCTTCGTGCCTCCTGGGGCGAGGTATGAGTTTGTGGACTCGTGCTGGGATTTCGAGGGGAGGGAGATGGTGGCTGTTTTTGTGGGTGTGGGTGGGATGGGGACGGTGAAGGTTCCTATTAGGTTTTGAGGTTGTGTTGAGCTGTGGCGGGAGGTGTTGTTGGCTGTGTGTATGTATGTATGTAAGATACTGGGAGAAATGAGGCCAGGACAAGCAGGTGGTATGATTTACGAATGGGTCTTTAGAGCTGAGATCATCATGGATTAAGATATCGAAACAGTGTACATTTTTTATGTGTTTTTCAAGTAGCTAGGAGTACTACAAGCAAGACATCGACAACCACTCTAGCAATACATTGGACGACTGTTGAGGGGCTAGAGCTCGGCGAAATTTGAGGGCAGAAAGGCTTGTTCTGTACAAAAGGGCCGCCGAGAAACTTGACGGGCTTTGTGGGCAATCATTACCAGTGGCATGGGGATTGGCACTAGGTAAGTACCTAGCCGGGGAGAAATGCCATCCGGGGGAGGTGCTAGGGCTCCTACGTCGCCTCGTAAGGTTTCTACACAGGTGAGGTCAGGTCCATGCCCGTTGCGCAGCCTGTAGGTCAGTACTTACTTTAGGGAGATCAGGCTATTGATGAATATCTTTGCTGCAGTTGGTCGCCATAATTTGGTCCAGAGACCAATTTGGGCACCTACCATGTCTGAAGATGCAGTGTCTTGAACCGCACAGGGTTGGTTGGTCATCGTAGTGAAGAAATGTGAAAACTTGCAGACAGGAAGATACTTCAACATCAGGTAAAGACTGTGGCAATAACCACCACAGCCAGTTTTCCTGTCCATCAGAGGTGAATCAGCATAAGGATCACCGATATCAACAACAATATCTACTTAGTTGACTTGGAAGTGCAAATTGAGAGGAGTTAGACGAGCCGCATGGTCGGGGACTTTATCTTCCAATGTATGAGGAGGGGCATGGTCACAATAACTAAAATCCCTGAAGGATGTGCGATCTGATCTTTGTCCATGAGGCCCTCAAGGTCCTGCAGCTGTGCAACGTGGGGGGTGAAAGCAATTTAGCCGGCACATCACACAGGAACCAATGCGGCGACTCTTTCTCCTCAGAGACTGGTCCTGTAACGTTGGCGCAAAATAACCAAAATCATCGTCAACTGTGCATTGCAGACACAAGTCAATACTCAGTGGCATATCTGTACATGCAGTGTAGTAAGCGTGGCAGTGGAGTAGCAGTGACAGCATGTGGGCTGTGAATATCTATAAGTAGCCATACAACTAACTGTTGGTGCAGTTGGCTGTCTGCCACAGCATGATATTGTCAATCTACCAAACAGCGCAGAGTTGACGTTGTGATGCGGCCTGTATTGCGGAAGGAGAACAGGTTCAATTCGGTTTCGTCAGGTACCACTAACACCAGTTCACAAAGGATAATTTTGTATACAACGAGTATAGCATGCACATGGCTATTAGAGCCTGCCACGTGCTTGCCACGTGCCTCGGGCCACGGCACGTGCTCCGGAGGACTACACGTGACCAAAAGGACTACATAAGGCAGAGTATGCTAGAAAAACAGGCCGATGACAACCAAAACCCACAGTTAGTAGCTCATTTTTAGATATTGAGCTGCCATTACTGCATTTGTCGTCATGTCTTGTAACAGGTGCTTTCTATTGGCATCCTTTTATCCAATCGAGAGCATGGAAAGCTGGAATATATGGTGGTGTCACAGAATATTGAAATAGAAGCAACAGAAGCAACAGAAGCGAGACTGATCTCGTATGCAGATGTTGTAAAGTGGTGTGACTTTTAGCTATCTGAGTTTATCAACACAGCTTCGTCCAGCTACAAGTGTATAACACCTTAGCGGACCAGACATGATCACATTCCACATTGCGAGTATCCCCATAACTTCTCAATAGGCCATCATCCTGGCAAAAGCTTCCCATCATCGTATGTGTTGACAATGTTGTCAACTGAACTCAACCATTGATCACGTTCAAACCCCCAACCTAAGAGTCCAACTTTGACTTCGATAATCGAGCTCTGTTGGATCCGGTAGCAAGCCGGAATGCCTCAGATCGGCGCTCCGGTATGTTGTCGTATAACCCCGACTGGTCCGAAGGAGGTTTCTCTGCGACGAACTACCTGTTCCATGGTTCTGATGAAGTGGAAAACGTGTCGGAGATCCTCCATGTCGAGATCTCTGAAACCATCTGTGGCAGGCATCCGATAATCAACCCTCCCCCAAGCGAACACGGGGCCACTAAAGGACTCTAAATTAGTAACTGTGCTATGGAGTACGATGGTAACCTCTCAGACACCAGCTTGAATTCGAAATCATCAACATATCAATCACTTACCGCCAGAGTGGAGTGGGTTGTGTGTTCGTCGCAACGATTTGCCGCGTGCTCTCGTTAGGCGTGAAGACAGAGATGTCGACGTCGCTCACTTGGCAGGCGAGGAAGATCACGTTAGGCGGGTCTCGTCGAAGGGGGGTGGTGTACAGTTTGCCGTTTTCGTCTTCGCCGAGCTCTTTCCAGATTTCCATAGTGAGATTCAAGACCTCGCTCGGCTGATACCACGAAAGATCTGGTCCGCTGTGCTCGACATCGAAGAAGATGGCTAACTTCTCGCCGTTCGCAGGGCGCTCCGTGGCCATGACATACGCGTATTGGTAACAGACGAGCTTGTGTACCTTGAAGTCAGATTTCTGGCATTCCTTGGAGCAGTATGCCGCATCGTGGCAGCGACTGCACTGCTGCTTAGTCGCTCTGCGGCAGACAAGGCAGGGCTTTGCAACCTCAGTGAATTCCATCGTGAAGACGCAATGCCAATGTAGGTGGAGGGTAGTTGAAGTGTTGAAGAGGGAAGGTGTAATGGTGGTATGGAGAATCTCCAACAGCAATGTGTTGGAGGATGGGAAGAGTGGTGGGGAGTTTCTGAAAGGAAAACTCCAGCTAAGGGTGCCTGTGGGTGATTTAAATAGGCAGCTCCTAGGTACGTATCTGGAAAAACAAATAGGAAGGTACCAGGTGATTCAGCTTGCTGGATGGCACGCCCTCTGGTGGTCCTCGGGTATCGGTACATGGAAGGTAGGCAAACTACAGGGCACATGGCAACCAAGCTGGGACGTAACAACGCTACGTGGATCGATATCAGGGGTACAGAGGTACTATCTGAAGACTCCGTACCTAGCCAGTTGCTTATCTAGATGGTCAGTGCTTTGCTTGATTGGATATGGGCAGGAAGGCACAAGCATGGGAAAGGTATTATTGCTGATTTCAGATTTCGATGTTGTATTACTCTCACATTATAACCATTGGTGCCCGTTGCCTGATATGGCATCCATGAATTTGCTAGAATATGTGCCACAACGAGCCTAATCGATCCATGGCTTGAGATTAAGTAAAATCAACGTTGATGACGTAGAGGTAGATCCACGAGTGCCTTGATCTTCTCAGCACTCTGCTTCCCAAGGTGCCTTTTTCAAGCCCAGGAACTTGACCGTTTCGTTGCTCATATCAGTGGCAACAAGACTGGCTAGGTAGGCACTAATTATGTAAGTCACTATACGTAAAAACTATTTATACTGCACACTGAAACAGGGTCGGTGGCAACGGCAGCAAGCCACGGGTTACCGTACTGCGCTGCTCTACAATGATATCCAGGTTGTTCTCAAGTCACAGATAATTTTAGACTTACTGAGTAATCCAATTCAGTGCCGCTTTTGATGTGCAGTAAAATGGACCGACCCAAGTGTGGCTGCTATCTAAATCGAAAGTCAGCAATCGTCGTCATCACTCGTTCCTCTCGAAGTCGCAGGTTGTACTGGGTACAATATACCGCCCCATACCTTTTAGAGTGCCAGCAGAGCTGCTTGTAGGCGTAAATTTAGGGTCTGTTGATTTCCTCAGTACATGCCCAGTACAAAGCAACAAGGCCTACGGCGTTCACATGAAATGTGCTCGCCACAACATCCACATCCACTGTCTCAAGCGGTGTCAGAGGTGGGCTCACGCCCGCATCCGGGATCAAATTGTCGACGCAATCAACGCCTTCTCTTTCCCTTACCATTACGGCTTCAAGCGCGTCTGAAGATATATGCACGCGCTAGGGCGTTTCCCAGGCCGGGTAAGAGTGAGCTCTGACTTACGCGCTTGAGGGGGCATCGCCGTAAAACGCACCTGTTCCTGCGCTGGTGTTGACCACAACGAGTTGATATGGTATTTTGACAGGGTTTAGAATTTGTAGTATTGAGGTGCAATGATTTTCTGTTACGCAGCTAGAGGCGAACTATTTCGTTCAATAGAAGAACCCATGACTTGATCCTAGAGATAAGGCATCGAATTACGTATTGCAGACATTAAAAACCATCAGTTTCTTCTGTTGACTGTTGATAATAGCGGTCCTTGTGCCTCATTAATACACATGTTCAGTCATTACGAAGCCAAGATACCATGTATGAGTACCTACTAAGCAGCTTTGTCTGTGGTACAAGACCTACAAGGAGTGTAAATGTTAGTTAATAATAGGCAGTAGGTCCCTCAAACGTAAAAAGAAAGCTACAGATACCTTAGATAGGTGCTAGAGACGGCATATGCTTGGGACCTTAGCCTACCTACCTCACACATGTACCTTCCAAAAGAATGTTCGCTAGCGCTATCTCCTGGCTTCCAATTCCACTCCAAACCAGATTGTTTCTACCCTCGAAGCTGACCGCATCTTGAGCTGCGATACCTCAAGATACTTCAAGGGCCAACACACTGCTCATTCTCCTTCAATCAACGTTGCCAATCAACTTTATCAACAAACGAAGAACCGCGTCTCATCTTGTGCGATCATGGGTCTCTACCGCGCCGCATTTGTCACTGGTGGGGGCAAGTAATCATCTCCCGTTTACAACTCGCAGCTAATTATCTTACCCACACAGCAAAAAACAGGCAGCGGGATCGGAAAATGTTGCCTTACTTTCGCTATAAAGAGTGTCTACGGCTTGGCCATTGCAGACATCAATTAATTACGAATTAGCCTCGGATACTACAGCGGCCGCAATTACCATCGAAAGGAATATCGAGGCCAAGATCTATGCGGTTCAGCTTGATATCGCCAATGAAGCGGCGGTAAAGCATGCCGTGACGCTGTAATTAATCTCTGGCGCCGAAGCAAGGAATTCCCACGTGATGTGTCAGTGGCTGGTACGTTAAACAGTTGAGACCCTTCGACCATCACCCCCTATTCCCAGCTTCTTCGAGGTCGTTGTTGATTTTGGTGCAAAGCTAACACCGGATAGCTATTCTTGATTTATTTGGTCCAGATATCTCACTGTAAGCATGCTATCGTCGATTAAGAACCCCCTCTTTCTGTTGTGGTGATGCACTAAAACAAATCCATGCTTAGGCGCAAGCCACGCAATGGCAGAAACATCGCCGGATCACAGCTTCCTCTCTCAACGACCAAAACAATGCCATCGTCTGGGCCGAGAGCATCACCGTTGCACGAGACAGGCTTCAGTACTGGAATCCGAAACCGTTGATCAAGACAGCTGTAGATGACCTTTGAAGTTTGTCCCTTCATGCCATGTCACGAGCCGGTTTTGGGAAGTCTTTCAAGTTCCAAGGTCACAAAGAGCGCGTGACTGCACCACCCACAGAGCTTCTATGGATTTCAAGGAGTCGTTGAATTTGATTCTTGAGAATTGCGTTCTGATCTCCGCTTTGGGCACCCAGTTCCTCTCGAACCCATGGCGGCCGAGCAAGCTGAAACAACTTCATGCTGCCTGCACGTCGTTCCAAGCTCACATGACAGAAGTCTATGGAGAAGAAAGGCGTTCTCTAACCAGCGGGAAATCGGCCGACCGCAACTTTATGACCTCGCTTGTACGTTTGTATGCACCTGTTCCTACGTCGAAATTCGTTGACAGGCAGTCACCCGTATCCTTCCAGGTCGGCGACAAGACACTAGCTCTCTCTCCGAAGACCATGCTCATACCAAGCTACCCTTCGCTGCAGACAGATCCCAAGTATCGGGGTCATGACTCCTTGGAGTGGCGGCCGCCACAGTTCACCAAATCAGCTGACCAGACCGCGGCCGACAGATCGCTCATTGACGCGGAGGAACTCATCGCACCAGCCCGTGTGACTTTCCTGGCCTAGTCAGGAGGCCCTCGCGACTGCGTAGGAAGAAAGTTTTAGCAAGTCGACTTTGTGGCCGTGATGGTATCCCTTTTCGGTGGCTGGCGCGTCCATCCGATGCTGAGAGATAACGAAACCCCAGAAGCTGCTCGAAAGAGGATTTAGACCAGATTGAGAGCGATTCGGCTCCGGTATTGCTTTTGCAGATGTTGCACCCCAGAGATCGCCCCTGTTCTGGGTTCGAGGATGATGGATTCCGTATCTCTTTTTAGCTATCTTGTAGATAATTACAGCATAGAATCTACTATAGTTGCTTTCATTGTGTCTGCCTTAAAGCAAAAAACCCTCTATAATATTACATCACGAAACAATAATTATACCATAATACTACCTATGGAAATTTCAACAACGCATACACGATAATGAGCTTATGTATGGATTACGTAGGTACGAAAGGGCTAATCTCGCGTGCAGACCTGTTTCGTAGGCCTGTCTGCCTACCTACTCACCCTCGCGATCCTCATCGTCTTCGTCCATACTTAGACTCGCAATCATGGCCTCCAGCTCTTGCATGACATTTTCAAGTATCGCGGTCTGCAGCTGAGGTTTGAGTAAATCGGCACCGACCCCAAAATCGCAGTGTAGGCACTTCTCAACGAGGCCTCGGTACTTTGGTCCCAATCTGGACCGCTGCATAGCAAGCTTGTCGATGTGGGCAATAGCAGTCGGTTCCAAAATTGCCCAGCGGTCTATTTGTAGAAGGCCAACACCAAGATTGTAAAGGACCGTATTGCGAATTTGTCGTGAGAGGCTGCCTTCTTCTCCGGCGGGTTGTAAGAGCGTTAATTCGGTAGGTTTATTGCACACTTGCTTCCCTTTCATGTCCAAAACACCTCCAACGTGGAGGGTGCTTAGAACTTCTGCCATCTCTCCACGATTGCCCAAGTAGTAGATGTCCTTCAGCGTCCACCAGCTCCCAAGCCATGGGGTCGAATGAAATTTTAACATGGTGGAAACCATCGTTTTGGCCAACAGCAATTGATCAAGGACATCGAAGTGTTCGTCAACAGGTTGCTCGAAGAGCTTGTCGAGAGGTTTAGCGCTAGCATAGGTGTTAATAACTGATATGTTTTTGTTGCAGATACCGGACCAAGGGTAAAACGAATGTCGAAAGGGGGGTTGAGATTCTGCGTCGAGGTAGCCCAGGCATGCTGGGCCTTCAATTTGTTGGCTCGTAAGAATGCAACCAAGTGTGTCGGCCATTAGGTCTTCTCCTGCCTTTGGACTTGTACCTTCATGCATCTGCGAGATCAGATCAGGGCTTTTTGTATTCCATGAAGGATGCATGTACAACGACGCTGTAGTAGGGACTTCATCAGCCCAGGCGATTCGTCTCCGCTTCACTGCCCCGGAGTCAGTGGCTATTGGTGACGAGAGCCGCTGTGCAAGTTTGCCTTTCCCTTTCGATAGCTCAGGGCACTCAACTATGGCCGACCGAACCTCTAAGGGGATCAAGTCTGAGTGCCTGGCATCGCTCCGCGTTAGCAAATTTGTAACCGTGGTTTATTAATGAAGGAGCTGGAAAGCCGCTTACGTCGACCCGACCAATCCTCGTTCTCCCAACAACACGAAATTCATTCTCACATCATGTTGGAAGTCAGCGTCCGTGAACAATCTGATCAGGTGACGTTGATGTTTGCCTTCTGCACAAACCCAGTGTGTCACCATCACCTCATGGAAAGCTAGAGCAGCCACTCGTACTTTTCCGAAACGCCTGCATACCAGTGAGAGTGGCTTTATGCCGCTCACTATGTCATTGGGTTGTTTAGTGGGTTGCTTCAACTTTTGCGAGTGCTTTCGCATGCATTGAAGGTCGTAGTTCGATTCCTTCAATTTCATCAGTTCCTCATCGTAGGTAGACTTGTTGAACGTGATCTTCAAGCGGCACCTGAGTCGCCGTACAGCATCTTTGAGACTTTCGCCCTGTAATGACACATTAGGTCGATTGAATATTCAAGGGGGTTGATGTTTCTCATAGAAGCTTACGTCTTGTCGCATAGATTCAAATTGCTGGAAGCTATATAGCTCAATCGCAAGGTGCTGCAAACATGCCTGTATCTCTACGAGAGTGCTTTCGAAGGCGGCTTGGCGTGGGCCCAAGTATCTGCAGAGCTGGGCGAGTGTGTTGTAAAAATGGTTGTCAAGTTGACGTGCGCTAACAAATTCCTCAATCTGTGATTGGCTAACTGTAATATTTCGCAGCAAGAGCTCGCATTCTGAACAGAAAAAGTCTTGTTGACATTGATACCTTATCCGAACCCGGTTCAGTTCTCGTGAGTAGTGGCTGAATACCCTGAGCTTCGACTTGAGAGTGCGAAAGGTTTTGAGTATCCCAATGACCAGCGGCGCAATGGCCAAAGCGAGGGAGGCAGGGTCTGACATGAATCGATCACTGTTTTTGGAGTATTGCTGTGCCTAGGCACGGAGACCTCTGGTGTTTTTATGCTCAAGTGCCTGGCATACGACTCCGCTTTCCGTGAACCCCCCGTATGCATGGTAACGTGGGTAATGGGACGGACGCTTGATGTGTGCGTACCTAGTTAGGCAGCGTGGCAGTGTCTGACGTGAGACGTTTTCTAGGGCCAGTGACAGTGTGGCAGTGCGCGGGCAGTGCGCGGGGGCGGTGTGAATGTGAGGTCACACCATCGGTGCGGTGAGATACCACCACTTAAAGCTGGAAGTCTCAGGACTGTTCACAATCATCCTCCCCTCAATAGCTCAATTTAAATGGAAATAGCACAGATCGTAACTTATTGGTTCAGGATACCGTAAGAGATCATGTCTGATGCTAGATCGTTCGACGATGTTGAGCAATCGTGGAGCTCAGTTCACCAATGGCAAGCAGACACTGGTGTAAATTCGTCAGAAACGCAAGTTGCGCAACTCTCACTGGCTGCCCAATGCTACAACTTGATTGTTCAACTCTACAGGCCAGTTCTGAGGCTAACAAGCTCTGATACAAATTCCGATGTAAATCAGAGACGCCTTAAGCGAGCGCTCGAAACCCTTCTCTTATGGGGAGAGCAATATCACGTTGGAACTGGAGAGCTAGATAAGTTGCTTGATAGATCGTGGCGGCTGAAGCGCTCAGTCTTAAGGGCACTAGGTAGTATCGGGCGTACACTGACAGATCGTTCGTTTTCTACCTCTCTCAATTAATCCTCCATGGATGCTAACGTTAGGTTAGGATTGACTCCTCGCGTTCCGTCACCAGAACGAAGAAAGCTCCGTATTACCGCATCATCACTACGAGAAGCAGGAGAGCAAATTCAATTTCTCACATCCCGCAACAAAGAGCCCAGGGAAGACGACCAACTATCAGATGACGACAGCGATCAGTCATCAATGTTTGAGCTTGACACTCTCTCTGAGATTGCGGAAGACCTAGTGCATAACGCCGAGCACCTATTAGACCTCGACGGGCTCTACGATGCGGCAAATGAGAGCACTGATCTTTGCGAGAAGGAGCCAGCGGCAGAAGTTGACTCCATTGCGAAGGTTTATTCTGACATAATCGGAATGTGGTTTCCAAAAGCAGACAATGAACTTATTGATTATCTAGGTTGGGTTACGTATGACAGGTTCATAAAACGCTCTCTGTTGCGACAAGCGAACGAATGTGCCGCCATGGAAAAAAGCGTATTCCACGACTCAGGCATGGGCACATCCGTACACACAGGCGACTACGCAGAAACGGTTATGTCTTTCCATCACAACATTGGCAATGTGGTCAGAATACCGCCACTTCCCGAGGAAGGAAAAAAAGGCTTGCCATTCTCGTGTCTTGCTTGTGGGAAACAAGTGAGAATACGTTCAAATAGGTCATGGAAGTAAGTAAAGCCCAAATCAGCTACTTTGGCCTTTTTACTAACATGCAAGGCGTCATCTCTTCTTGGATCTCCAACCTTACAATTGTCTTGAGCCTAAATGTCGAGACAACCTCAACCATCTGAGTACGCGGAAAGAATGGGTAGAACACTTGAGGGTGTTTCATGGCTACGGCGATCAATGGGAAAGCATCCGGTGTAACTTGTGTTTGGAGGAGACAGGAGAGGGCGAAGCGAAGGTCACGATTCATATTGGAAAACACTTGCACGATATAGCACTTGCGGCCATCCCCAACGGCATGGAGGAAAAAGAGATCAAATGCCCTAAACCAGGATGCGACTGGAAGCCGGTTGGGAAGAGCGAGAATCTGGAAGTATACCTTCGAAAGCATATCAAGATGAGGCATGAAAATGATGGTGCACTGCTCCACTGACGAGTGTCAAATCCCGAGAACCTACTTATCCAAGAGTAGTGCAAACGCTCGTTAATAAGGCAATATATGGAAACCCAAGGCAGTTGTACCATGAAAAATTTATATTATTCCTTTACGATGACGGAAAAAGATACTATATACCTAGGTATATGTACTTGCATACACCAAATACCTTTATGACGGATTTAAGAAACTTATAAACAGGAACAAGGGACAGACTGCCAGAGTGAGTATTTCTTGTATCATTAAATGCAAGTACTGACCTCCCACTCATCAAAGCTTATCCTTCCTCGCAGAAACCCACAGCCCCTCGCCCCTCGCACACACACCACCCTCCCCATCCTTAACATCATAATCCAACACCAACTTCCTCCCCTCCGCCTTCACAAGCCTCGCCGTGACTATAACGACCTGCGGCGTCGGTATCGGCTTGACAAAAGTGACATTCATACCCGCAGTAAAAACCGGACTCGCCTCGACCAGATTCAGAATATTACGCGGAATGACCGCGCCCTTCGTCATCATCTCGCGCAGGGTGGCGGCGTTGTAGTACAGCAGACTGCCCATGGCCTCGTCGAAGACGGTCGCTATGATGCCGCCGTGCACGGTGCCATTGAAGCCGTTGAGGCCCGGGCGGAGGTCCATGAGGAGGGATAGGGTGTTGATGAGGAATTCGAGACTTTGGCCGTTTTCTGCTGACCGCGTCTCTGGCAGCGTCATGGCGACGGGGTCAGAGAATGGAGATTGGTAGAACCCGAGGTAGTTAGGCACGGTATCCGCTGTTCTCAGGCTCGTGCTGAAGAGCCGGTCTTGCGGGGGCAGGCGCCCGTCTGCTCCGGCTGATGAGCGAGATGGGGGTGTGAATCTGACCACGCCGGGTTTTTGGAGTAGTGTTGCGCACCAGGGGATGCTGTCGAAGGAAGTCATGTTACGGGCATGAGGTGGTGAGGCATTCGCGCAAGTCAGTGTTGAGTGCAGTTCAAGAATACACACGAGCGGATGAGCTTAATAACCAAATGCGTCTTGCTGATATTTATACAGAGCATATTGAGAAGCTCTCAGCCATTACGTTCGGCGAGAATCCCAGCATCTTCAACCTTTAGATCGCCGAGTCGCATGTTCTTGGCACGCTAACCTAAACGCTGACCTATCCATCTGATTATATGAGAACCTGGTCCTATTGTGAAGGCGATAACTATGTCGTTCGAACATCCACGGGTTTTGTTGGCGAGAAGATCCAAACAGCCTTCGTCAAGATTGCTTGCCAACCAATCAACCACTCGTTGTTGTGTTGCATCTAGGCACTACATATGCGTAAGCTGGCATCCCGCTCCAGCCACAGGTCCTTCTTGGCACGAACCACCTAGTGCGTAAGGGGCTCAATTCATTCTCTTGTGCTGCAACGATGTCTTCACAATTTTGAGATCGTTCACATATGCGGGCGTGTGCCATCATAGCAGGCAATCAATACGAGCCATGTGTGATATTGAAGCCTTCTCATTACCAACAGTCATGATGTCCTTAGTAGAACGTGAGATAGAAATATCCGATCGCTCATTTTGAAGCACTGGTTATCTGGCGCTGTGGCTGTGCAGAAGCTGTGCTGGTGGGTAGCATTGAGTGGCAACCTTGTTTGATCACTCGCCCCCAGCGCAAGATTGGTCTAGCAAGCCAAGGCCTTCCCAAATTTCCCGCGATCAGCCAACCAGGATCGCCAGATGACTTATACAAATCCCCGAATCGGGAAGGTCAGCAGGGGTTTAATCGTAGTGTAGGGGGTGCGTTGCTATGCCTTGGAACGCGACAAAATGACATCGATGTGTTTCCCATCGAGAAGGCTTTGCCTCGGTTCGTTACACCTGCTTTGACAACATCAAGAGGCGTAGCCGGAAACTATCGCAGGTCTCTTCGCGACGATGCAGTTCCTCTACGCGATCGCAGCGCTAGCTGCTCCTGCTCTTGCGGTGCCCGTAGCTGCACGTGCCTCGACGGGCTGTGGCAAATTTCACCTACCTGGCATCACGACATATCATGGCGTAAAAAGCAGTGACCGAGATCGAAAATACTCGATCCACCTGCCGACAGGATATGACAAGTCCAAGCCGTACCCGACCGTCCTGGGGTTCCACGGGTCTAGCAGTATTGGCCTTTTCTTTGAGGTCGATACAAAGATGAGCGAAAGCCGGTTCAGTGCGAATGTGTGTGGCAACTTTCACGATGTGTCAGTTGCGGATTTGGGCTGACGAGTTGTTGCAGAAAATCATGGTCTATCCGGATGGCATAGGGGTAAGTCTGCTAGTCTTGTACAACGGGCAAACCTGAAAGTTGACCTCTCATATCAGGGCGCATGGGCTGGAGCTAACTACTCCATGGTCTCTGTTGAGGAAGACCTCCAGTTTGTGACCGATCTATTGGCCGACCTCCGGTCTAATTACTGTGTCGACGATGCACGCATTTACGCAACTGGGTATGTGGTCCGACTCCTCCGTGGCGATGTTGTTGATGTTCTACCATCGGCCAAGTCATTGTTCTAGACTAACATCACATTATTAGTATATCTAATGGCGGAGGTTTCGTGAATGCGATCGCATGCAGTGATGTTGGTAACGAGTTCGCGGCTTTCGCGCCGGCATCAGGGGCCTACTACACAGACAACGCCGGCGTGGATGGATGTAAGCCTGCCCGAAGCCCACTGCCAGTACTGGAGATCCATGGCGGCGACGACCAAAGTGTGTACTACGACGGTGGCGAGGGTGAGGGCGGCGTGGAACCTGCTATTCCGACATGGCTGGACTGGTGGGCTGAAAGGAATGCTTGCACCTCCTCAAAGGTCGATGATAGCTTCGATGGCGATGTTCACCACACGTCGTGGACATGTGACAATACCGAAGGGGTGTTGCAACACTGGAAAATCGACGATATGGGTAGGTCGACACGTCGTTCGTTATTCGTAAGCTTGTGATGGCAAACAGCTGACATGATTGATCATTAGGCCATTGCTGGGCTTCGACTGAGATTAATTTCTCCCAGATCTCTGTTGGACAAGGACCGACTCATATCCAGGCGTCAGAGATTATCATGGACTTCTTCGACCAGTTCACGAAACCCTAGGGGTGTTCTGATGACTTGAGAATCCAATGGCGACAAAGAAGTGAGATGGCCATGAGTCGCACATAGTTGGAATAGGCATAGGATCAATTCCAATTTCGATAATTATCTGGTTTTGCCTCTCTCGTACGCAGTTGTGTCGTGTGATCGGTGTTGACTCTCCGAATGCCCATCACTTTCGTCATATGAGTTGTTGTATCACAAGCGATGAGTGATGTCTGATCTTTCAAGCCGAAGATGATGAACCAAGGTGTCTTAGCTACTAAATATTACCTTAGGTACCTGGTACCATTATCCGAGGTTTGTTTTTTCGCCAATGACCCTTTGGCAGGCACCACCCTCGACAGGTACATTCGTTCCCTCTTCACTCAGCGTGTTTCAGCTGCTCGCCGGGTCCAAGACTCACAGCTGACAGGGCAAGAACCGGGTCATTGTCAGGGGATGGGGCGGCTTGAGTGATTGGCTGCGAGGGCTAAATCTGAGACACCATGCACCCCAGCCCTGCCTGGCCAATCCCAAAACGGCGCTTCGGGCTAGTCGTGATTGGTCCAGAGCGGGTCTTGGCGCCTAGAGCGGAGCAGCTCCCGCGCTTCGTCGACGTGGAAACCCGGCAACCACCTGCAGCAACCACTGGCTCGGACTGGTGCGTTGGCTCAGCTTAAGAGCTAGCCCAATGACTCACGGACAAGAAGTACTCATGTGCAAAGTGAACAACGTGAACTTTGAATTACTTGGTAGAGGGGATCGTGACAGTCAGTTTTATGAGAGTATTGGGTCGGAAATTTAATGTGTAAAATTGAGAAGAGCACAGCCACGGTCACGTAGGGGTTCCGAGACGTTTCCGTGTAGGAGTGGCATGGCAAGGTACCATTCAGTTGTCGTCGAATGACCACAGTGTCTACCGGTTGCTGTCTTCCCGATATTGCTCATATGGACGAGGGCAAACATATCGGTACTTCTGGACCGTACATTGACAGTAGCCCTTGCAATCCGAAAGAGATACACCACCAATGTCAATAGTATCGTACGTGCAGCAGGTACCTGAAGTGGCTGACTGACTCATTTTGCATGGGCCACACCACACACCCACGCCATGTCTAGGCAGCTCACGATGCCTTCTGGCTTCAGACTCTTGAGTGACAAGTCACAACCATATTTCTCGATAACAGATGTATTATGAGCTGGCAATTACAGCTCAATGGCCAGGTCCGCCAGATAGTCGGTAGTCAATTGACATCGCTATTTTTACTCCACGTCCCACACTGAGAACTGCGTCCGTACCCTTTTCACGGCCAGCTAAAAAGTATGGGAATCCACCACAGCGCGTGTTAAGTAGCGTTTATTCGTTGCATCGATACCACACACACACATGGCACCCAGACCTGCCAGACCTGCCAAACCTGCACGCATGGTACCAGTCCCAGCTTTCGCTGCTGCACATTCTCAATCTCTGCTTCTTCAACCCACTCTTGTTTCTATTCCTCTTCTTCTTGCCTTTTGATTTTGACACCATTCGTTTCTATACCCATTCATTTCTTCTACCCCGGACGGGCATTTCAATTTCACACTTCGCATTTTCACCCACTTACACCCCAGCACCCACACAAGACAAGACACTCGGTAGGGCCACGACAGACGAGAGCGGGTACTCCCGCCGCCAGCGACAAGGGCATCCGGGGAAGGGTTGTGCATTGATGTTGAGGGAGGACTTTTTTTTCTATTTCCTATCGCTGTGCAACACCAAAAAACCAAGAAACATTGCAATCATGAAGTCTACTATACTACTCCTTGCTGCCTCGGGTAGTGCGAACGCCGCCTGGCTACGATGGTCCGTCAACAGCGAAGCAGTCCGGCCCGCTCAGGAAACAGGCCGGATCGCAGAGAGCACACAAATTGGATGGACGCCGATACCGACGCCTGCGCCTGGCGTGCGAAGTGATGGAGAAGTGGTAATTGATTTGTTGAAACGTCAGAGGTCAAAAACAGATTGGACAAATTCCGAGACATGCGGCTGGGTTTCTGGAATCTCGTGTAAGTGCCCAACAATTCGACGACATTGCAGTCTATAACTGTAACACTAACTCACTATCATTCAGCCTCTGCCATTCGATGCGGTGACGGCTTCACCTGTGCGACTAACTCGGACCACGCTGTCGCCTGCGCGTCCGGCACTATCTCGCCTTTCTTCACTGCTTGCCTCGACTACTCTGCTTTCAAAGCCGGCTCATGCGACAACCTCGATGCTGCCACTGGGTGCTGGTATGTGTTACTCTTTCGGGTTTCTGATCAAATCCTCTATTTTCTAGCTCATTGCGACCCAGTTAAAGGTGTCAATTGCGCCTATGATGCGTCCATGCTAACGGTTTCACAGCCAAGCAGCCACAGAGCCGGCATGTGGTACGTACATCTGGACGGGTGCACCAGAGCGATTCATGTACAAGTGCTTTGAGAAAGCATCAATTGTCTCCGTCCTCGACGTTCCTCAGTTCGTCCTCGACGCCTCGCTCTTCTCCAAAACGCACACGACACCAACGCCGAAGGTCACACCTACAGAGACCGCCTCAAACTCCAATTCCGATGCGACTTCTGCACCCGAGAGCACCGGCAGTAATCCAGTCTCCGGTGGAAGCAACCCTGCTAGTGGCTCAAACGGTTCAGACGGCTCCAATGGCTCCAATGGCTCCGATACCTCGAATGAAACTACCAACAACACGCCCGCCATCGTCGGAGGCGCAGTCGGCGGTATCGCAGGCCTCCTCTTCCTCCTGCTCCTACTATGGTGCTGCCTGCGCCGTAATAAGAACTCAGCGAAGGGCAAGCTCGGGCTCGGCTTCACGCGCAACAAGACGAACCAGAAACAAGACAAGTCAAGCAAAGCATACCACACCACGAACGTCGCTCCAGTGAAAGGTCGCAACTCGTCTGTCAGCGAGGGGACAGCTCCAGCGACAGCACAGAGTCAGCGGAGTTACCACTACCACAACAACAGCCAACACTCTGCGCCAGCACCGCAGAGCCAAGGCCCGCCCACCGGTCTGTCTTACACGGTGAACAACGGCCCAACGTACGCAACGCAGACTTCGTACCCGCAGGAACCCATGCGCTCGGCGGATCCGGCCTCATCAGGTACGCCGTCGCGCGGCTTCTTCGGAGCGATTTTCGGCCTCCGAAAGTCGAAAGACAAGCAACAGAAGCAGGAAAAGCGGGAAGAACCTTACTACCAACAGCCGCCGCCGCCGCAAGCACAGCACTATTACCAGCAGATGCCCCAACAGCAGCAGCAACAGCAACAAGACGGGGCCGCGTCCCAGCCCCAGCCTATCAATAATCATATCCACATACACTACGCGCCGCCCACCCAGGCCGGCGAGCAACAACGCCACAGCCGAGACGAAGACGAAGTCACGATACCCGCTTACTACGGACAGGTCAGGGACGTGTCAGCGGACAAGCGACATGATAGGGCGCCCAGTCCAGAGGTCGACGAGTGGCTGGCGGCGCGCGGGCCGGGATACAGACAGAGTTTCTAAAGGATGCTGCATAAGTACCTAGATCGATAGAGTTGCTTCTCTTTTGCGTGCTTTACAGGGGCGGATGCTCAGTCATATCTGTCTGTGTTTCCCAATCTAGCAGAAACAAGGTACAAGATTGGATCCCATAATGCACGCACGGCGGCGTTTTCAGCGGAATTGCGTTTTCTTTCATTCATTCATTACATCACTTTTAGAAAAATTGCCACGGCATACGAGTTTGACGAAGATCGGAGAGATATAGCGATATAGCGAAGGATTGGGTTGGTTTGGATCGGATACGAGGGTATGAAAATTCGAGGGGGTGGTTTGGCTACGCAGGCCAGTGCCGGAACAGATTGATCACGAACGAGCATGCTTGCTTGTTCTGAGTCGCCGGTGTCACATTCACATAGCAGTCCAGACATAATATGAAACAAGAGATAACACAATCTGCAACCTCTAGCGGCCTCTACACTGCCCGGCTGTGATACCTGGGTGGCTGTTTCTGGGTCGTGTCGAGGTTGCAGTGCATTTTACGCCGGGAGAGGCAGTCACGCAATAACCCAAGCTCGAGAACCATGAACCAATGGGCCCGGATGTGAAGTATCACCAAGATCTCGTATTTCCTTGTGCCAATGCTACCGCAAGATAATCTGAATTCATTTATTTGCTTGTTCTCGAATGGGGTCAATGTGCGTATGTTTGATGCAGGGATAAGCTTCCGAGTTCTCGCGGCTCGACTTGCCCCTGGGTGCTACGCGATACCACCTGCGATGCTTTCACGGGCATGTATGTGCTTTACGGTGTTCCTAACAATTGCCTCTATCATGTACCATGCAATCCCAGTCCCAGCTGCTCATACTGCCCCGACGCAAAGTATGCGAATGCTTCCTCGCTCTCTCTCACCACGCAATGCAAAAGCGCCGCCCAACCTCCCCTATGCCTTGGCATTCTGAGCTCGAAGAAAACAACCCCTTCCCTCCCCTCGCCAGAAACCAAACATCATGAATTCATTCGCGTCTCGAAGTATCTCTCTACCCATCACAAAGCCCTCATCTCAACCACCTCAGATTCACAGCCGAAACGGCCTCCCTTCCCCCAAGCACCGCCATAACATTCCGCATAGCCAGCTCCTCAAACCCAGCAAACGTCTCCAACGTCCCGCCAGCCGCATGGCACGTAAGCAGGGCCCTCGTATCCCCATACGCCCTCAGCCTCTCATTAACCCTGGGCTCATGTTCATGGACATCAAGCGCGACACTCTCGAGACGTCCATCATCGAGCGCATCCGCAAGCGCCTCTTCGTCAACAAGGCCTCCTCTCGCGACATTCACCAATCCGGAACCAGGCTTGAACCAGCGCAAAGACTCCGCGTTGATGATCCGCCCGGCGCTCGCGGGCGCGCATAAGATTACACAGTCGGCGCCGCGGATCAGGGCTTCGAGAGTCGCGCAATAGCGCGCGTGTAACCCGGCTTCGATGGCGCCGCTGACGCGCGTGCGGGCGTAATACGTGATGTCCATCCCGAAGGCCGCCGCGCACCGGTGCGCCACTTGCTGCCCGACGTGGCCGAAGCCGACGATGCCGAGCACGCGGCCGCGCGGGTTGCGCGCTTTTGTTCGCAGGACCTTGCGCGCTGTCTCGAAGGTTTCCACGGAAGAAGTAGATGAAGAGGAGATGCAGTAGGGCAGGGCCCGGAAGGTGCTGAGGATCAGGGCTACCGAAAAGTCGGCGACGGCTTCGGCGGCCGCGGGGCTGGCGTTGCAGTATAGGATGCCTGTGGTTGGTTAGTGTGATGGTTGTTATCAAAGTTCATAGATATGGTAAGGATAAGCGTTGGTACAAGTGAAGTGAAGCTTCCTACCTTTTTCTCCGAGCAGCTTCACATCGACCCCGTCATACGCCGCGCCGGCGCTCGCAAACACGCGCACGCTCTCCGGCAGCAAGTCGATTAGCTCGGCGTCCCAGTCGCCCATCTCACCCCCGCCTGCGCCGGCGCCCCACGACGGACGCATGATCGCCGCAAAGTCGCCCCATTTGCGCTCTTTCAGCGCCGCGGCGAAGGCTGGACGCAAGCGCTCCGAGGCGCTGGGCTGCAATACGTCGAACTGGGACAAGAACTCGGGGTAGGTGTCGGGGTTGTGCTGCACGGCGTCGCCGAGGTGTAGTACGATGGGCTTGGGGTTGGAGGTGGGGGTGGAAGTGGAGAGGGAGAGGGTGCTGAGGTGCGCGGGCACGGTCAGGGAACCTGCGCGCGAATGGGAATGGGAATACGCCTGCGGCCACGGCGGAGGCACGCGCGGCGCGGTGGGGGAAGAGGCGAGCGACGACCCCGACGTCGTGGTGGTGGTGATGGTGCCTGGGAGCGGTGGTGCGGGCGAGTTCGAGCGCGTCGGCGGCGCCGTGGGCATTGGGGTATTAGTGGGTTCCGCCATGATGTGATGTGTGTGATTGATGCCTTGTCTTGCCTTGCCTTACCTTGCCTTACCTTACCTGACCTTACCTCTATTACCTGCAACCAAGTGTTGTCTGTACTGAGGCACTTTAGGTAAGTGAGTACTGTCTGTATGCCGGCGCTGGGTGAGTTGTTGTGAGGGAGAGACCAGCTAGACGATCATGACAGTCGAACCATGATCATGTTTTTTATTCTTATGATGTTGCGCGGAAAATAAAATAAATTGATATGATTGATTCACTGTTTGTGATAGAACACAACAAAATAGACGAACGGACCGAGGGCTGTGGTTCGTGAAACATGATTTCTTTGGTCAGGTATTACCTATCTACGCTCTGCCTCGTTGATTGGCCTGTCGCATCCCAAACCGCCAAAGTCCCTCGCGCAATCAGCGCATTCAACGCCCTTCCAATATCCATCGTTCCACCCATTCATTCGTTGTGGTCGTCAGCTGCTGCTGCTGCCGCCTTCACCGCCCGACAAGTCCCGTCCCACGTTCTAGGCCGGGCTCCTCCTCCCCAGTGCCAGTGCCAGCGAATGTGGGGGTCAAAAGAAAGAAAGGACTTCGTGGAGGGTCTATTGGGTTTGCTTGCTTGCCTGTCCTTTAACGGGTCGAAGGTCGGTCAATGTCACGCCTTGTTATGTGTTGTTTGATGTGAATGGATGGATGTTCCATGCAGGTGCAATGAATACAGTAAGAGCTTAAAGCCCCGGAGTTGGTGGCTTGCTAAGTTGTCTTAAACCCCAGGGCGGGCGGTTTAGTGAATCAAGCACTAAAAATGATCACCGGTGCGGAGAAGCAGAGACAAAGATGACGGCATTGGTGCCCCCAGCTCCCATTGTCTTGGCAGATTTCAATCTTGATCATCAATCTATCACTTGCATTCAGTGGAACAAGATCGCCTTGAGCTGGTTGTACCTTTATTCCATTTCATCCATGATAGTCATCTATGAGCCGCTTTAGCAACTACCAGCATTGACCATGATGATTGAGACTAAGGGTCTGTAATGGCGCCAATAACCGCGCAATACCACCATGCGCATCGGCTTGCCCTATCTGGCATCTCCTACATGCGGCGTCATATGCATGTTACCAGGTACTGTACCTGGACAGCTGACGAACACAAGCGGCTCTTTGGACAAGATGAGTTCGGAACAAAACAACGCCAACATCGGCGATAAACCTTAAGGGCACGAGGTTGAGTGCATCGTTCCCTATTAGTTGCTCTAGCTTATTTCAATGTCCATATGCCAACAGCCGATTCCTCGCATCCAGTCTCTCCCACTGTCCCAGTGCCATCGATATAAATTCCTTTATTCTGAGCTACCTACTTGAATGCTTCTTGGGGCGACGAAGCACCATGCTTGCTTATTTACCTCCCTACTCAGAGGCTCCTTGCTTTCCTGGCTTTCCTAGAAACACATGACAGCATCGAGCTCAAAATGTGCTTCCATAACGAATGCAAGATTCTGGTACTATAGTTGCCTTCAATTAGCCTTCAATTGACTTTACAGAATAAAAAAGGTCTTTGCTCGAGACTCAATTTTAGTGATATTATAACGAAGCAATCAGTCTAATCATAAAGGAGTTATCACTGTACGATTGAAGCAGAGTACGTAGGGCTTACTTCACAAAGATGGCATCACAAGGGGTGCTTGCTCCCTTTCAACTGAATCATTCGACTAAGATCTTTCCCGTCTCACCGAAGTCAAACGGCTGTCATGTAGTCAAACTGCGCCACCGGCACATGGCAACCGAGACAATATGAGACAACCGTTGCGGTGAGAAGAGTTCCTGACCTCCACCCCCCCCCCCCCCCCCCCCCCCCCCCAATCGTTGCACCACAAGCACAGCTAAATCCCAAAACATGGCCGAGCCTCAGTCCAGCGGGGCAGTTGTCATCGTCGGAGCCGGGTCCATTGGTCTCTGCACGGCCTACAATCTTGCGAAGCGTGCGTTAGCAAAGTCGCAACATATCGACATCACGGTCGTCGATGCCTTTGCCAAACCCTTCGCAGGCGCATCATCAAACTGCACGGGATGTCTTCACTACGGCTTCCCAGATCCGCAATATCCCGCCATACCGCTCGGGATGTATTCGTTTGATCTGTGGGCTGCAGAAGCCGAGAACGAGCCGTTCAGAGAATCTACTGGTTATAGAGCGCAGTCCTCGTTTGGGGTCAGCCTCGGTTACGGACGTGGGCTCGAGCATCTCCCAGATTGGCTGAAGAAGGACAGCAATTGGGATGTCAACAACGAGGTCCTCGGTACCAGGACTGCAACAGTGTTAGTCTTAAATCGTAATATTAGCTTGATCCTCATTCTCACAAGATATGCACAGTAACCCCATCGGTGTCGGAGAATGGCTTACGGAGCAGTGCAAATCCATGGGCGTCAAGTTCAAACTAGACACGAAGATAGTCGCCGTGGGGCTGTCAGCGAACAACTGCGTACAGACAGTCACATGCGCCAACGCACGTCAAGAGCTAACAGCGACTACTTGCACTCAGCTCCTTCTCGCCTCCGGAGCCTGGACCCCAACAGTCTTCCACGACCTTTTTCCATCTTCACCAATCAAGCTCCAATGGACGACAGACGCGGGAGACTGGGCATGCTGGCAGAATCCATGCCCAACAACACAGGCTACAACGGCTTTCGTTACCTTTGCGAATATCGTCGGCGACAAGATGGAGTTCGCCGGCCGCGACGACGGGACGATCTGGGCTTGTGGACGACGAAATTATTCTGCTGAGCTCCCTTCACCTGGTCGCCAACAGGATCCTGATGAAGGCCTGGTTGGTGAGTTATCACGCTATGCGCAGAGGTGGATTAATTGGCAATGCAGCTGCGTCGCTGCTGAGAAGCATCAAGGAAACCATGACTTCAAGGAGGCTGAGCCCATCGGCAAAGGCCGCGCTTTCAGGCCAGCGACTGTATCCGGACTTCCTGTCATTGACCAAGTATCTCCCACGGATCTGACTAGAAATACCTTTGGCTACAACTCTTCTCTAGTCCATAGACACGCCAGCGGGGTGTTTGTGTGTTGGGGCCATGGGTCTTATGGCTTGACTCTGGGCATGGGCAGTGGGCGGTTGATGAGCCAACTCATGCGTGGTGAGCAGCTGGATATCGGGGTATCAGATTTCACATTGGAGCGCGGCTGTCAGCGGAATGGAGAGAAGAATGATGGTTTGAGTGGGGTACTGGGCTTGATCGGGCTATTGTACCACTCTCAATTTATCTTTCTTGGTCACTACATGCCTGATTAAGTAGATAAGTAGTCCCTCTACTTTACTTCACGACTTCCAGCAATTGATTCAACTCGTCGCATGAGCAAGAATGCTTTGCTTCGCCAACCCATATTACCAAGACCAGCCTACTTACTCAACCATCTGCATCCCGGGAATCTCAGTAAGCCCTGCGAGTTCAATCAGTCATGAGTAATCCATTTCACCAAGGGGGAGTATATGGCTATGACTTACATCCATCGATATCCTCATCGACGGCCCTCGACTTGGTGCACTTCATCGCGGCCTCGGCAGACTGCGTCTTCAATTGGCCGCACACGGCGCCGTTGCATCGAGCGTCCATCGCCCGCTGTAGGGAATCATCCTGCCATCCGAAGACATAGTCGCCGTGTTGCGAAAAGCCTTTCCTGTGGTGTTGTGTTCTATCGTTAGAGATTGCTGCTTGGGTGAGAGTGAAGATGGAAGTGAAGGTGAAGGTGGAGGTGAAGGTGATAGGGTCTTACTGGTCGTTGGTGCTCCAGACAAAAGGCTGCGAGCCATCTTCTGGCCACATTTCTGGGTCGTTGAAAATTCGTGTCTATGATAAATGGTCAGTATGACGTTTCGAGTAACAAGGGTGACCTGCGTTGAACAACATAGCCTTGTGACAGTCTATTCAGGGATGAAATGTCGCATATGGTGGCGCATAGGAGGGTTTGAAATAAGCGGAACTAGACACTTACATCCCACATAACCTCGTACATAACCTGCGGTATCTTGACCGGATGGCTCGCAGGACAAGTCCCGTACGCGCCAACAGACACCTCGTTAAAAGCCGAGGTCGGGTAGGCCACATGGCTCATATGGTCGGGGCTGTCCGTCGTCTTTCCGTCCCAGCACGTCGGGAATGTGATCACGGTCCGGATCCCGCCGGGACAAAACTCTTCCGGCAGGGACTGGCTGTCCGGGGCACCGCAGTTGATGTTGTTTCGGTCGCCTGTCGTCGGCATGCAGCGGTGGCACACCTTGCGCGCGTTGGGGTTGGTCGCGGTGGCGGTCGCGTCGCCCACGAGCATGCGGAAGCCCGGGGTGAAGGCTGTCACCTTCTCCTTCGCATCGGGCGACGGGATGTAGTAGACTGTGATGCCGCCGTCGGCGCGCAGGCCCTCGCTTACGAATTGGGGCACCCGTCTGTATGTCCCGTTGCGGGCTCGGAAGTACAGGACTGCTGTCTGCTATGTGTAAGTCAAGTTGTCATAACCAAGTTTCTCTGAGGGTTTGAAAACGATGCGGCACTACGGCAATTCACGCACTGGAGACGATTAGCATAGATCCAACATAGGTCGAGTAATGTACAGTAAACTGACCCCAGTAGTTCGAAAAGTCTTCCGAGAAGGTACAGCTAGTGCATGTCGAAGACGAGGGGAGATCGTGTGTCTCTGGGTTCATGGAGGCGTTGAATGAGTTGCCGCCCACGATCTGATGCAGGTGAGGCGACGGCACGACGCCGGGATTGACCAAGGGGTCCACACGGTCGACGACCAATTGCGAGCATTGGAATCTCATCATGGGCATGATCTGGCCGTAGCCGCGCTCCGCGAGGAGCGCCAGTATCAACGCCTTCCACTGCATTATGACCGGTCACAGACTGTTGCCGTGGTTGAGGAGTGCGGAGTCGTTGGGATGTCTGGTCTTACAGGTCACAGATCACAAATATTTGGCATCGTTCTGCTTTTTAAGACTTGGTTCTACCGAAGGCCCTCATAAGCCGCTTCGCGTTATCTGTGAAGTTGAAAGTGTGAGTGTTTAGATTAAATCACTTTAGGCGGAATAGAACACTGCATGAAATGCGACCCCAGAGCTCCTTATACCTCGACTCGCGCATATTCGTTCTGCCGATCGTAGTTGATTAGAGGCGAGTGAATCTATGAACCTGCAGCATGCAATAATCTCGTCCGGCTGGCATGTGCGGGAGCTGTATCAATCCCCGATATTGATCCATGACTCTATCCTGAGGTCAAAGCTTTAATCGGTCCGCAATCTATCCCCAAGGTCTTCCACCCAGTCCCTCGCACACCTTGAACGATCGGTTCTTATCCGATTAGCTAGTTTCATGATCGGGTTTCCCTTTCATCAATCAATGAAGAAAGATGCATGTCGAGTACGTGAAGTACAATGAATACGCATTGAGAAAGGATGAAAATGGTGACCGGCGTGTATGAAGGTTGCGAAAGGTGACATCCCTGGGATGCAGAAGCGCTAGAAATTTGTCTCATGGCACCAAGGGTCGTTTACGCATCGTCCACAGACCCTTTCAATGCTTGCCCCTGCGTTGTAGTAGCCATGAGAAACATTAGCCAGCGTCGTCTGTCTTGGAGGTAGTACCTACCTAGGTAGGTTATGCCATGCTGGTTCCAAAGGTTTTCTATTTTTGAGCGCTTTTGAAATGAGCACAATGGGCTATTTAGCTTACTTCTAGCCGTATTGCCCTAACATACCCCCTAGGTAGCCTAGACATGGCCTATAAGTTGCACTCGCTCAGGTGCCCATCTTGGCGCATCTGCAGGTGAACAGGGGCCAATAATTAGCCCCTGGGGATCGACCCCTAAACAAGAGTTTCTACCCAGAAATTTTGGTTGCATTGAGATATCAACTCGATTTTATTACACACATAATCAAAGAACATACAACTCTTGTTTTCACAAATCAAGGGGAGTTTGAGATTCTATAATTGCATAAGACTGCACTTGCGCTAGAACATCTGACATAACAACTAAACTCGAATAAACGAACCGTCGTCGTCGCAGCAGCATCAATCAGCAAGCTGGTCCCATTGATAGCTGGCTGCCGGACTGCACAAGAACGCAATGGTGTCCGACGAGCGAAGTTGCTAGTCTGCGCAAGAATTGAGATCACATACCTGCCATTATGGTGACTGCCATGAAAGCATGTTTGGAGATGGTGTACGAGCCTTTGCTGGGGAGGCCGATGAACGAGTTCGTGGATGCGAGGTTGATGATGACCCCGCGACCAATATGGCGTGTGATATTTCTGCTTCTCCAGGTCTTTGGTTCCTAATTCAGCATCGCAGCCACTTGGGCGCGAACACAGACGAGATTGCCGCGTGCGTTGATGTTCATGATGTGATCGAAATTGGCAATGTCTGTCTCTGCGATTGGCGCATGCACTCTGTTGTTGACCTTTCAGTAAGATAAGAGATGTTGGTCCTTCTACTCATTAGAATTACCGATGCCTGATATAAGATCAAACCTACTCCGGCAGCATCGACGGCGTAATCAATGCGACCAAACTTGGCTACCACAAAGTCAACCATGTCCTGGGCGGATTTATCGTCTTGAATGTTTATTTTAAAGATCGTAACTGTCTAATCCTTGTTGTTAGCAAAATTCTTGCTCTCTTCCGACGAGGATTTAGTAGTGGTTTCGTTCATATCCGCTCACATGACAGCCCTCGCACCAGCCTCGGCGAGAGGAAAGGCAGCCTCTCTGCCGATACCTCTTCCGGACCATCGTCAAACATGTCCGATAACTCCTTGACTACTGAGGCAGTGCCAGGGCTTGCCCCTACTACCAGAGCAACCCCGTCCTGAGTATTGTTGACCATAATCGCGGTCAATTGTGGATGGTGTTAGTTAGATTTGTATAGTATCTTGTACGATATGGTAAAAGGACTGGGTTGATAGAGCCAAGGTGGGGGAATGTCAAAACTTTGCAGTGGAATTTACCGTCATTACATATATCATAGAAGCGGACGAAGGGTGTTGGTAACTCTACGTGGGTTACACCCCGGAGGACAGGCGCAGCTAACAGCATTACTAAATTTAAACATAACAGTAAAAAGACGAACATAAAATGTAACCCCTCACTGGGGTAGTTTCTACTTGTTCCTACTCAAGTGCTCCTTAAACTATCAACTTTGATTCGAGGTTATAAACTATTGAATAACTTATTGTAGGCACAACCTCCGTCAGAAACCACGGCACAGCACATTTCCCGTATAAGAACTTTGCAAGACGTGTTGTTACCAACCGCTATTTGAGCCTATGATCGGTCTAAGGGCCAATATGAGACTATTGCTGCAGCCAAGGCCTCAGACTTGTTGATTGGAGTGCGATGCACAAATGACGGCACTGCGTGGTATCAAACGTACGAGTGCAGTCAATGCGCAGTGACGTGTTTTGTTTCACTCAAAGAGCTCTAACTTGATACTTTGTGACCTTTGTCAAGTGGGTGAGCTCACTGGTTTGAATTTGGCTGTTGGGTGCAATCCCTTGTCTCACTCAGGCCGTGCCAACAACCTCGGTTTACTTCTCGTTTCGATCTTGCCGAGGCCTAGCTTCACATCAACAACTCAACACAAAGGGCTGTGAGCTCTCATATTCGCTCAAACTGTTTGCGCCCATCGCAGAGGATGCAATATTAGATTCAAGCCCTTGGCCATCAAACAGTGTCGTTAGCAGCAACGCGCTCCTTAGTAGCTATCAACATCATGATGGACACGATCATAGCAGCGTCGAAGGGCGCCTTGCTCATATATGGGTTTTATGTATGATGCAAATCCAAAGCTAAAAGGTACTGCCTACTAATAATACACCGCAGTATCTCTTCTCAGTCTGCTACTATATTCTACTTCATCCTCTCAAGAACTACCCGGGACCAGTCGTAGCCAAGTTCAGCGACTGGTATGGTGGCTTCCATGCGTTATTGAAACGCCTTCATGTGACCACATATCAAGATCACAAGAAATATGGCAGTGTCATGAGATATGGCCCTGACAGATTGGTTTTCAACTCACATCAGGCCTTGCAAGGTAAGCTTCACGATAACCCTTACGGCCATATAAGAGCTCGCTACTAACAATGCAGATGTCTACAACAATGACCGAGTCACAAAATCGCACGTCTACCTACTCTCACTTCCGCCCAGCGGAGTCGACAGCATCTTCAACGCACTGGACCGGAGAAGACATGCCTCGAAGCGTAGACTTGTCGGCCGAGCCGTCACAGAGCGCGCGATGCGCGGCTTCGAGCCCATCATGACCGAGCAAATCGACGTGTTTCTGAAGACCCTTTACCAATCCTCGGCAACTTCACAGCCTCTCAATATGTCTCAGAAATCCAAACGGCTAGGTCTCGACATAGTCGGCCATCTCGCGTTCGGGTTCGCGCTCAACACGCAGACGGATCCGAGATACCGCTTCATCAGCGACGGCATCGCATTGGGCAACTACAGAGTCAACGCGTTCTTCCAGCTCCCTTTCCTCAAAAACCGCGTTCTCGACACCGTCTTGCATGCCCTGTCGCGCTCTAGCAGACTCGGCTATCTCCGCGCATTGGAGCACATGATAAGCACGCGTCTGAGCCTAGACAAGGACGTAAAAGACGACTTATACGCAGCTGTTGCGGATAACATCAACGTAGAAGGTCCCGATAGCATCAAGCTCAGCGAGCTGTGGTCGGAGGCCGTGTTCTTCTTCCCCGCAGGCGGAGACACCACGGCGACGGCTCTGAGCGGGCTATTCTTCTACCTGTCGCATTACCCGGCCGTATACCGCAAGCTATGCGACGAGATCCGCACCGCCTTCAGCGACGGCGCCGACGTCAAAGGCGGGCCCAAGCTCGCTGCGTGCAAGTACCTGCGCGCGTGCATCGACGAGTCTCTGCGCATGTCCTCGCCCGTGTCAGGAACGCTCTGGCGCCAGCTTGCGAAAGAGGAAGAGGGCAAGGGGCCGTGGGTGGTCGACGGCCATGTCATCCCGCGTGGCACCCAGGTCGGCGTCAACATCTACTCGCTGCACCACAACGAAGCCTATTTCCGCGACCCCTTCGTTTTCCGCCGGGAGCGCTGGCTTGTCAGCGACGAGGACGAGCTGCGCACCATGCACAGTGCTTTTGCGGCCTTTTCGACGGGGTCTCGCGGGTGTGCGGGGAAGCCGATGGCGTATCTGGAAACCAGCTTGGTGATTGCTAAGACGCTGTGGTTCTTTGATTTCGAGATTGCGCCTGGTGATGATGTTGGTAGCGGTACTGCTGGGGGTTTAGTAGGGGAGAAGCATCCGGCTGAGTTTGAGCTGCGCGATGTCTTTAGTGCGGCGCATGATGGGCCGAACTTGGTGTTTAAGCCGCGGGGTGGCAATTGTAAGATCTTCGATTGCTGAGGTGGTGTTTATTCTTACATTATGGACAATACGACAGACACTCACTACGTACCTAAGTACGCAAGACTAGGTAGTTACAAGAGATTGTATCGGAAGTTATACCAAACATCCAGTTATATACAATTACATTTAATACAGTGGCTTTACCAGCAAGCAGTATATCCAGACACACTTCTAATCCTCAAGCAACTCTATCCTCCTATTTTGCTCTATGCTCCTATTTTGTTCTAAACCTCTAATCAAATTAGGTACCGACAGCACAGTACTCGGAACATTCCTTTGTTGCCGCACTCTAATACTGCCCCGTAATCTGATACGGCCCTGCACCTGCACCTGCACCCTCATAGCACCCCTGTGCAGCAGCGCCCCCGTACCCGTACCCGTCATCGTCGACGAGACCACCGAGACCGCCGCCGTCGGCCCACGACTCGACGAACCTCTCCAGCTCTCTTTGGAAATCCGGGTCGACGTCCTGGATGATGTAGTTCGGGCCGCCACTCTCGTCGATCTTCTGGTGGTCGTCGTGGTTGTGGTGGCCGACCCCCAGCTGGTCCTGTCCAGCAGGGTCGCTCGTCGCCGGCTCTGCGACTCGCACAGCTGGTTCAGCGAATGGTGCAGTGTGAGGATTGTCACTGTTGACCCTTACCTGGTAATCCGCGACGTTCTGCACGTACGCGCCTCTGCCACCTGCACCTGCGCCTGCACCTGAACCACTTCGCGCGTTATGGGGCTCAACCCAGCCGCTAGACATGCTGATCTCAAAGTCTACGGTAGGCTGCTGCTGCTGCTGCTGCGGCGGCGCGTACACATTTGCGTCATCATAGACACCACCACCGCCGCCGACTGCGTTGTAGGCGTCGAGAGGTCCGGGCACAGGCATGTCGGGAAAGACGTGTTCATAGTGTTGTTGAAAGTGTTGCTGGTAGTGGTTTTGTATGTGCGCATAGTTAGCAGCTTGCGGCAGCATGTTGACGCCCTCGTTCATAAAGAGAGGCTGATTTAGCAGCGAGTTTTGGAACTCGGGGAATGCGCTGCTGTCGTCCAGAAAGTCTTGGTGTTGGTGTTGTTGTGCAACCCCCACATCTTCGGCGTGCTGCGGGCAGTAGTCGTCTGTGACGCTCGCCATGGGGAACTGGTTGAGGAAGCAAAGGCCTCTGCATAGCCGCTCTGCTCGCGTGGGAGTCAGGCAGATCCGGCAAAGATGGACTGTTGGGTAACACATTTTGGGAGTGGCGGAATTTCCTTGGTGTGATGTTGGTCAGTGCCAAGGGGGGTTTAGGAAGGCGGGATGGGAAAGGTGTGGTGGGTGTTGTTGCGTGAGAGGTCGAATGGTTGCTGAAGAAACTGAATTGTTGGCTTCGTTACTCGTCGAGGGGATGCGGGTTTCCTGGTGGTATTTAACTTTGATCTCTCGTCACCGGGGTGTTCATTCTTATGTATTGAATCATTGTCTGCCTTTCAGTGACCTTGAAACATGTAAAAGGGCAGAGTGAATGGACAACATTGCTTGTGACTACAGTCCGAAGTTGTCTTTTACAGCCCTTAGTGAAACAAAGTGCAACAACAAGGCCTTGTCCAGCCAGCTAATAAAGGATGGGTTACTCACACTACATAATTGAAGAATAACATTTATTCCTTGTTTGCTATTGCACAAGACTGTCGGAAAGCAAACAAGGCATTAACTGCTAACGTATAATTTGGTGATACAATTGCGCAAGTGACATGTGATCCCTTGAGGTAACATCGACTCGTACAACCCATCCGATTTTCTCATTGCTTCCGCTACGTGCCCCCCAAACTAGGCGTCTGGATCGGCCTCGAGAAATTCGATGGTTTCCTCGTAACCGCCCCTTCGCCATTCACTCCCTTAGCACCCACCCCACACTCTCCTCCATTCACACCAACTCCCTCTACGCCTTCATCACCCCCAGTGCCACCATCAACACTCTCCCTCTGCTTAGCTCTCTGCGCTTTCCTGACCAGTAGTACCGCTGGATCTGGTCTTCTGCTGCCACCATTGCCGCTTTTCACACCACTACCAGCCCCAGGAGTCAAAGCAAGCGGCCTATCCCCCTCGCTGCGCCTCGAGCCGCGGTACGCGGGGTTCGGCACCACCCGGATCTCCTGGCGCACGGCGATCTCGGGCTCCGCGGCGTACCGCACCGTCGACAGGTTCGAGCGCGCCGCGCTGGAGGCGATGCTCGTGCATGCCGTTATGGGACGCTGACGCTTTTCTTGTCGGTGTTGGTGTTGGTGTTGGTGTTGATGGGAGGAGGAGTGTCGGCGCGGGGTTTGGGGTCGGGTAGGAGGTGTTATGGTGGAGTTGGTGGATGTATTAGTGGTAGCAGGGGTCGGGATATCGCCAGTGGGGATGTCATTGTTGGCCTTGTTAGGCTGAGGAAGTCTTTGTCTTTGGGGGCTTGGTTCTGCTATTTGTAGGGATGGTGAGGGTTCTGTTGTTTGTGCTTGTGGGGGTGGGAGAGGAAATAGGGACAGGGATGGGGATGCGGAAGGGAACGGCGGCGCCGCTGTTGCTGCTACTAACTGTGATATGGTTGTCATCGGTGTACTTGACCGAGTCGGTGTTTCTGCTGGTGTCTCCTGCGGGCGATAAGGGGATGGCCAGATTGATGATGCATCGTCTGCCACGCTTTCAGGCAAGCTTTGCACACCGACCTCATGCGCGACGTTGTTCCACTCCGTGCGCCACCCGCCCGGGCAGTACGTAGGCTCTGGCACTGCCGGATCGGCGTGCGCTTGGGTTTGATCCATTGACATTCTAGGCGAGGGCGGATTGCTCGATAATGGGCCGCCGGTCTTGAAAACTGGAAGCAGAGATTCCTCTTTCTCATCCATGGATGGGAGATTCTCGACGGCCGCCGGTGCGGATTTGTGCTTCTTATTGTTGCTCTTCCGCTTCGCTTTCGCCAAGACTTTCTCGTACCGCGCCATGTCGCCTAGCTGGAAGATAGCCGCACTCGGGAGGGTCACTACTGTCTTTTCGGAGGGAGAGTCGCGTTTCTGCCGGTTAAACGAGGGCCGGCGGGAGACACTCAAGTCGGTGATTCTGTCTTCGTCGTCTGCGTACTCGCTGACACGGCATGAGAGGAATGCAGGGCTAGAAATGGCGGTTGTGGCGAATGGTGTGCGGTTTCTTTCGATGGTGACAGAGATGATGATGCAGGACGGGCTGTAGATATATCATACACGAGTAAGCCATGCCAACTGCGCCGTAAACGTATGGAAGATATGAAAAGGGAGGGAGGGAAGTATTTCTTACATTGCCCCAATACATATCACCAAATCTAGCCACGGTACCTTTGCCAGGAATCCCTCATCCGGCAAATCCCTCGCAATCATCACAACTGTAACAGTGAGAGCGATGGTCCAGCAGGCAATACCCAACCTCGCAACCAGCAACGCACTCGCGTGCAAATAGTGGCCGCGAAGTTGAGGCGGCCCCATGCTATCACGCTTATAGCTCCGCTTGGCGCCCCTGAGGTGCAAGACGATGTAAAGCAAGGACAGAATGGCCGCGAATAGAATAACATCTCGCGGGAGAGAAGCCGCGCCTATGTCTTCGAATTCGACCATGAGGACGATAGCAAGAGCGATACCGCCTGCAGCAGACAGGAAGAGAATAATGAGCGCGGTGAGGATGATAGAGGGCCGCCTCTTGTCATCTTGGTCTTGATTGTATTGGTCTAGCGATTGGTAGAGAAGCTTGGCTTCGTCGACGGATGTGGCAGACGCACGTCGCGACTCATCACCGCGAGCCATGGGCGCGTGGGAGTTTTTGGCTCAAGCAGACCGACCGGCGGATGGATAGCGAGTGAAAGGATGAAACGAAAGTGTGGTTGTTTGCTACCGAGATGGCATACCTCGCAAGTTCTTCGAATGTAAAATGTGAGGAAGGAAGGAGGAGTAGGAAGATCAAACAGGAGAAACGGTGAAGAAATTTGCACAGCCTTCGAACCCCGTTTTGTTCTCCTGCCCATGGTCTCATCGTGGTGAAAATAGAGAGGCAGGACATAGTCGGCGGGGGCTCAAGTCGGTGCTGGTAATCAGTGCTGGCCATGATGTGGAATGAGTGTGTGAACGGGGAGGCTGGGAACTCAAGGTTGTGAGAGAAGGTCGC
This sequence comes from Astrocystis sublimbata, assembly GCA_022453515.1. Lineage (NCBI taxonomy): Eukaryota > Fungi > Ascomycota > Sordariomycetes > Xylariales > Xylariaceae > Astrocystis > Astrocystis sublimbata. The sequence continues at coordinate 44,304 of JAJNNY010000035.1, read as the reverse complement.
ACTTAGATCTCGGTGCAGATGATCGACCTAAATCAGGAATATCAACGCGATAGATGCTGACCTGAGCTCGTTTATTAAGAGGCGACGAGACAAAAATTAGAAGTTTAAGATCATGTTGCTTTGTTCGTGATCAATGATTCGGGCGATTTCATGCATCGTTCTTCAGACCATAAACCTTTCTCATGTACCTTTGCTGATAAGTGCGAAAAGTGAGACAGGAATCGTCAAGCATGCCAACGAAAGACTGGCAAAGGAGAAAAAATAAAAAAGTTGCCGGTTCACTGGAATGGCGGGGAAGATTAGCTTGAGACAACACAGTCGCCACCCGCAATCGGCAACATCAATCAATCAGACTTGTCTAGTAATTTGTTAGCATTGGCATCAACGAGCACGGGGAAGTCGGCAAGCGATCATCAAAAGATTATCCAGCATGTTTGTACGGGGCGTTGAAGCTCCCAAAGCATGTGAGACATCGGGATTAACATTCGCAAAATGATCTGGCAAAGGGCAAGTAGAAAGCGGTCGCTTAATTGTATGTCAACTATACAGTCCCCGTTATTTCAACGCGGAGGCCAGGTAATCTTCTCATCCACAAATGCGCCTTGGTCCAAACGTCAATCATGAATCTCGACCACAATGGTATCCAGCAAGTTTCCAACGCCTTTTTCCATGCCGAGCCCGGTGGAGAGACCGGGATGAATAATATCAATAAGCAGCAAAGGCTATGTATCCAAAAACGCAAAAACGGGCTCTTCTAACAATGAAATGTAATTGGTTATCGGAGCATGTATGACAGATCAGGTAGGTTATGTAATATGTTTTGGATAATGATGTCATCTTGAGGGTTGGTCATAGGTTGGCTCACTTGGCCCGATATCTCTGCGGTTGCCCTCGATGGTATATTTGCAGGCAGGGCTTTCGTACTGGGTGCCTCGGCATGGTCTTGCTCAGGTAGCTTTGTATTTGTTCTCTCCCCAGGAGCTATGGCTTTTTCTTCAATCGAGAAAGCTGAGGCCTTAGGCGGGTTGGCTGGCTGCTCTTGGTTATCTAGCACTGAGAAGTCGGAGAACGACCAAGGATCTGACGATGCGGTCTGTGTGACCGCCTGAATGGGGGACTTGATATCCGGGGACGAATGGACGTTGGATATTGCCAGTGAGTTTCGAGGTGTCGACTCGTGAGTCGCAGTGTTTGTCTGGGGAGGCGGAACTGCGGAAAAGGTTTGCTCGCTAGTCGTCTCCGGCAACGGTGGAGAGAAGACCATTTCACCCCAATCATCCTCTTCTTCATCCGTAGGTATCTGAACTGGTTCTGGACGATGCGTCGCACGCTTTTCGGGTTGTGTTGCTGCTTTTGATACAGGGCTTATATGTTGACTGCTGGGATCACTAGGGGCCTCAGAACCCCAGCCGAAACTAGGAAAAGGCGGTATTGAGTGGAAGCTAGACGGCCGTTCCGCATTCGCAGGGATGGAAACATCAGTTGAATTCCTATATGGGCGCTCAACCACCGTTGGACTCTTCAAGGCGAAATTTACCGCCGGAGTTGATGTCGTCCGGGCATGATTTGACGCCGACTCTCTTCGTTTGAAGACCTCGTCCAATGCCACAGGAGCAGCATCCGAGTCCCAGTCGAAGAAGCCAGTTCGCTTGGCCCCTCCCAAGGTGGCCTTTCCCGCATACGAATCTTGTTCCATCCACCTTCGAGCGATCTTGATTGTGTCATCATGTAGTTGGGATGTCCGCCAAGTGACCCTGTGATAGCTTTCGTAACCTCCAGAGCTGTGCATGCGCATGGACCCCAGTCGAGAGATGCGATACCAACTTTTGCGTTCGGATATCGTTGTGAAGCTGTCGCCATTTCTGTCGTCCCATAGTTCCCGGTCTGCGGCCGATCCATTTGCAGGGAAATCCGAAAGGTTCGAAAACAATTTATCCAAATTGGCTATGTTCGGAATGAAGTTGAGATCTCCAAACTCGCTAGGGGGCTTAAGCGGAGGATCATATGTTGTTTCGACAACGGGGGTGTCCTCCTCCTCTTCCGTATGCCTAACCTTGCGTACAGTGATGCTGTCGGCCGCTGCTTTGGGCGTCGATGGAGAAACCGGAGGAAAGGTCTGCGCGGGTGAAACCAGGGCTTTTCCAGCATCGGTCGATGCGCCCTCGAAATCTCCGAAACCAGCATCATCGTCATCGCTTGCACTCTCGCTCTGTTCGCTTGATCTGTTGCGGCTTGCTGCCACTGACGTCGCACGCCGACCAAGAACTGGTGGCTCTTCCGACGCTGCTCTGGCCAGGCCGTCATATCTACCCACAAGCTCCTGCACCTTTCCCGAAGTCTTCCGCGCAACCTGTTGTCGAGTCCCGCGGCGGTCCTCATCTATAGAAGTAAGTGGGGATTCCGGGCGTTCAACAATGTCGCGGCTGTCGGCGGTGCACGTGGACGAAGTCCTGGAAGTCGATTCATAGACGGGATTCTCTCCTTTTGATATCGAACTTGAACCTCGGTGGACTGGCTCAGGTCTAGCCTTTGAGTTGCGACCTTGCAAGTCGTGTTTATCCTCGGCTTGAGGTTGCTTGTCGTTGTACTCAGCATCTTCCCTAAGTCCAAGCCCAGTCACCTCACGAGCGGCGTGCGAAACCTGATCGACTGGTCCAGCCGCGATCTTCAAAGCCTCACCAGCGCCGGCTTTCGTAGTGTTTGATAAGTCAAGATTGGATCGGTTGGTGGTGGAGAGCTCAGTAGCCCAAGGGTCGGGGGAGCTGTGCCGTAATATGGAAGGTGTCCGGGACCGGGAGTTTCCGAAGAAGGCAGGGGACGCCGCGGCACTTTCGGGCCAGGCGAGCGGGCTGTCTTTGCCGGAAGGGGTGAGTCGCGGGCTCAATCGCGGGGGGCGTGGGATGCCCGCTTCTGCCCAGGCTCCCCAATCACTCTGGCCGTCGGTAGGGTCTGCTCGGTCGGTGGTGGACCATACGTTGAAGCTGTCGTCATCTCCGCGACGGGGTGATAGCGAGGGCGAGCTCGAGCCGTTGCCGAAGAAGGCCTTGGGCGGCGGGCTGAGAAAGAAGTTGGTGGTCGAGGGTGGTCGAGGATCGTTATCGGAGGGCGCATCGTTCGACGCCCATGGCGAGCCCCAGGGATCGTCCATCTTCTCTCCCAATTGCTCTCATCGTAGGATCTCAAATGGCCCGGAATGCCGGATGCGCGGCGCGTTCGGGGCGCTGTGTCGATGGGCTGGGCGCGTGTGATGCTGATTCCAATGAGGGCATAACCGACAACCTCTCTTTGAGCAAGGACGCTACGGCGTAAGACTTGGGGTTTGTTGAAGTTGGGATTGGTGTATGTTGCTGTTCTTGTTGTTGTCGCATTGGAAGTTGTAATGGACCACGTCGCCAGGGGGTTCGTTCGTCTCAAGCTTGATTACTGCTGCCATCTGAAGCATGCAGCATGGAATGGGATCCTTGGCATGCAGTAGCCAGTCGAGCCAGTGACGGTGCCCAGCAGACAGGCCGGCGGGACAGGCACCTGCGGGCTTGCGACGCCAAGGCAAGTCTAAGCGCATCTGTCCCGCTGTCTGCAGTATACCGTGTCTATTGTACAGTAAGAGAGAGCATCCTGACGGTAATGCTAGCTGAACGCGGTGCCCGTCCAGGCCCTTCTCTTTTTAGCTTAGCGCCACGCATCCACTAGTATGTACAGTAGAGCAGCCCGGCTCTCGGGCCACTGCGTCATCAGCATTAGGTACCTCTGGCAGGTACCCTCGGTACCTTGCAGCGGGTTGGAGGGGTCGAAACTCATGGTTAGTGGGATGAAGCGGCTTTTGGCTTGCTGATAAATGCGCCTCCGATTCAGGATGCCAGGCATGCCTGCTCACGCCTGCTCACTAATTACTTCAAGTTCGAGAGCAGATCCTATCAATAGCAATTCTCGTCTTCCTCAAGTTTTCCGCGCAAGTTTCACTGAATTTGAGTTTTGAAGTTCAGTTCTGTCCCGTTCCTTGGACGATATCATTTCAACCACACACATACACGATGTCTCTCGCAAAGATAAAACACATTGTTCTGGTAAGTCATCATATCTATCTCCCTGTAGATATCACAGCTCTTATATGAGATCATCAGGTTCTATCGGGAAAGGGAGGTGTTGGTAAATCCTCAATCACCACGCAACTAGCCCTCTCGCTCTCACTTGCCGGCCACTCTGTCGGCGTGCTCGACATCGATCTCACGGGTCCTTCCATGCCCCGCATGTTTAACATCGAAAATGAGAAAGTAACACAAGCCCCCGGTGGCTGGCTCCCGGTGCAAGTCCACGCAGCCAATCCAGAGAAAGGTGTCGGGGAGCTACGTTGTATGAGTCTGGGCTTCCTGCTCCAGGCGCGGGGCGATGCCGTTGTCTGGCGCGGGCCCAAGAAAACCGCCATGATCCGACAGTTTCTCTCCGATGTCATGTGGGGCGAGATGGACTACCTTTTGATCGACACACCACCGGGGACATCGGACGAGCACATTTCCCTCGCGGAAACACTGTTGAAGGAGGCACGGCCGGGCCAGGTCGCCGGCGCCGTCGTGGTCACCACCCCTCAGGCTGTGGCTACCGCCGACGTGAGGAAAGAACTGAACTTCTGCGTCAAGACTAGCATCGCCGTTCTCGGCGTTGTCGAAAACATGGCCGGCTTCGTCTGCCCGAGCTGCGCCGAGTGTACCGACATTTTCGGCAAGGGCGGCGGGCAGGTCATGGCCAACGACTTCAATGTGCCGTTTCTTGGCAGAGTACCGATCGATCCACAATTCGTTATGTTGATCGAAACCGGGCGGACGCCAGAATATCCGCAAGGCACCGTCATACACGGCGAAGACTTTTCCAAGGCGCACGAGACTGGCCCTGTTGACTCGGCCGCTGAGGCGACCAAGGACGCAAGCCTGTTGGCCGAGCGATATCGAGGCTGCTCGCTTGAGCCGGTCTTTCGAAAGATAACGAACGACATCGTGACCGCCATTGGGTGATGAACCCAACCACCCAATCAGGCTAATCATGACACTCGCCTATCAAAAGTCATCGTGGCACAGCGCCAACGCGTTCGAGTTTCTCAAGTCAAACCTTGAAGCGACACAGATCGGTCGAACTGCATTGGATGCATTTATGAGGGAATGCCACGCAAGTGCATTCCACCAACATCAATATCCATCTATTGCGACATCCCGCCAACTGCCGTGAAGACAGACGACAATGTGTTTATAGTAGGAACCGCCGAAGCTGACACCGAGCGTGGGAGGTTCATGCGCACTCGGACAGAACCAGATATCGGTGTGCCATCTGTGTTGAGGGTGCGCGTTGTTATATATCCATGTGGGCCATGCAATAGTCTTGTTCAGGTTCTGGCCGTTTTTCGGGGATTCCTGATACCGGCAGTGCCTCAACAGCATCCATGCAGCCCTGCTTCACGACAGCTGCATCGAGGGGTAATTATCGCAATGCATAGTCGCGGTCGCATTGGAGTAGGCCTAATTCCTCGTTGAATGTGAGGAAGCAGACGGCGATATTGCTTGTCTGGCCGATCGGACGACACGCCCAGCTTGGGCCGTTGTCCTTGGCTATGCGAGCATACCAGCTATGTGACCCTCCTTCGGCCCTATTTCTGAGCGTTCATATTGAAGTGCTACTCTGATCTGCTCAGCTCATCTCCAGGCTAGCTATCAACAAAATGATAAAGGACCGGTCAGGAATATGGAATTGGAGATTTGTCTTACGCCCAGTCTTATTGCCTGCGTCTCATGCATTTCCCACGATAGACAGCTCGTGATTGATCTATCTATACTACTATCGAGGTGCGCGACTCCGAGTGAAGGTCGCTTGACATACTCCGGCGTCTGTATGCACCATCTATCTCCCTGCATACAGTGTTTTAGGTTTACAGTACTGTATGCGATTACACCTACCTACACCTGGGCTTCACAGTATCGTGGACTTCGACACTCACGAGATGTCACCTCCCTCGCCTCCTGGCCTAGATTGTCAGATAATTGCGAGTTGAGGATTGGTTCGCTCGTGGCAACCTCTCCTCCCTCGTCCACCCACGGATATGTGTACCCAACACAGGCGAACAGGCTGTCCCATGGACCAGTAACAGGCAAGATAATATCGGGCATAGACGCTAAGCACAGATGCAGGATGCCGGTCGAGAGCCGGTCCGTTCTACCAGTGACCTCATTTGTGGCCCTCTTTAATTTTTTTCGCTCTCCCTCCTCCACCTCCACCTCCACTCTTCTAGGCACTCTGGAGTCTGTCACCAAGGTACGCACGCCTGAGCTCACACGACACAGACAATGGCGGTCTCGATGCCGCCCTTTCCTTGTACCTTGCCTGCCGCCGCCCCAGCCATCTCACAGCAGTTGCAAGCCAAGGTACATGGTCATCGTCCAATGAGAGGAACAATGGCGGGTATATTGTACATACAGGGTGGACTTGATCATCTAGCGCAGGTACTTGTCGCCAGCAACGGGGCAATAGGGCCCACTGCTGGCTGCGAATACACCAAAATCCATTCTCTCCCCCACAACACACTCTCGCGCAACAACTTTTGACGAGCCCTTCATTTCGCATGTGCTCATCGACCGCCAACTGACTACATCGCCCTCCCTCACAATCGTCTCTGCAGTCGCACTGCGCCCTTCAATCTGCTGCTGTTGCATCCCTTCTTCACTCCGCTGCATACATATATGCCAGCACATCGCCACTGTCGTCGATTTTGTCCCCAAACCCAGTAGATGCACGCTGCTCGTGACCTCTGACCGACCGACCAGTTCATTCCGCCGCGCTTGTGGTCTTCCATGAACCCCGTCGAACTACTTCGTTTCCTCTCTAAGCCCGCAAAGTAGGCAGAATTTCTTGATTCTTCTTCCTCTCCTTCTCTTCTCCGCCCTCGTCGAAGCGACTGGCTAACCGCGCCGACCACTCTAGGCCTCGATAACACCCGCCTTGACTGCCTTACCGTTGCGTCCTCGCTTCGTCACCAGCTTTCCAGCCCCCCAAACTGCAGATTCCCTCGTCTGCTGGGTCCGATACTCCTCCATAGGTATCGGTGTCTGTCAGCACGAGGTCACACTTCTGATCACCATTCCTTGGCCAAAGGACTTCTTCCTGCACCCCCGCGGTCGCCCCCCTTAACGTCTACTTCGTGAGACGTTCGACCCCTATAAATCGATTATTGTAGCTGGCTTCCGCCAGCACTCGTCGCACCCCACCGATCTGTGGGCCTACTCTCTCAAACGAACGCCGCAAAGTTCGTTTGGGTGGCAGTCAGTGCTCCGCAGCCGCTCTCGCCGCAGCAGCCTCCACGAGGCATCTCGCTTGACGTCCAACCGCCTTTGCTAGCAACTCAATCAGCAGGCTCCTCGCCCGCGAAGCAAGGCTCCACGGAGATGGTGAACCCCACTATCCCTACCGATTACACGTTCTCGCCGTCAGAGGCCACGCCTCATCTGACTATCAATCATGATGTTGCTGCGGATCTAGACTCCAGCAATGCCTTTGAAGGTGAGAGATGATCTTATCAATTTCTTGGTGCCGCTTTGATGGCCAACCAGTTGACATTTTGCAGGCCCCGAAAAGCTGCTCGAGGTTTGGTTTGCTCCGAACCCCAACTGCTTGCCTCCGGGCGTCAAGCCCAATGGCTTGAAGGCTGTCTCCAGCGAGACCTGGGTTGGCGTGCTTGACATGGTCAACTGCAAAATTTTGTCCGTGCTTGAAGCCGAACACATGGATGCCTACCTATTGTCCGAGTCGAGCATGTTTGTCTTCCCACACAAGCTCATTCTGAAGACATGTGGCACGACCACTCTGCTCCTCGGTCTTCGTAGGCTTTTGCGCATCGCCGCCGAGCATGCGGGCTTTCCTTTCTACAACGCCAAGTCTCTGGAGGACATCCACGTTGCCGCGTCGCCCTACCGTGTCTTCTACTCTAGGAAGAACTTCCTGTTTCCGGATAAGCAGCGCGGACCTCACAGAAGCTGGAAGGAGGAGGTCAAATACTTGGATGGCATCTTCGAGGGTGGCAGCGCCTACATGGTGGGCAAAATGAACGGCGATCATTGGTACTTGTACATGACCTCGCCTGACACTACCGTCACCCCCCCTCGAACCCCCGATGAGAACAAGACTGTGACGTCCAAGATTCCCACCAACATCGCGTCCATGTTTAAGGGCGGACTCGAAAGTAACGATGAGACTCTTGAGATTTTGATGACGGATCTGGACCCCGAGAATGCGAAGCAGTTCTACCTGGAGCACGCGAGTGCGGTCGCGAGCACCAGGCTCTATTCGCAAGCTCAGGAGGCTCGAAAGATAGCCATTGAAAACCTTGGAGACTTGTCGGGTAGTACCATTACTCTCAAGACAAACGACACCGTGGAGAGCTCCAACGATGACGCGCTCGATGTCTTCGACAACGGTAGCGACTCGGATCTTCACAGCTCTTACACCCCGATATCCGAACAGGTCGACGGGGATTGTATGACAACCGAAGGACATGCTCTAGGAACGGTGGTCTCGGATGCATGTGGCCTGTCAGAGGTGTATCCCACCTCGGTGTACCCGGATGCGCGAGTGGATGCTTACCTGTTCTCCCCCTGCGGCTTCTCCGCCAATGGCATTGTTCCTGCACCCCAGCAGCAGGATGAGAGTGATGTTACCAAGCCCGCCCACTACTTCACTGTTCACGTCACCCCTGAGCCAATCTGCTCATTTGCATCATTTGAGACCAATGTTCCAGGTGGGCAGAACGGTCGTGACACATCTGAGATCATTGAACACGTTGTGCGCATCTTCAAGCCAGGCCGTTTCAGCGTCACCCTCTTTGAGGCCAAGGCTGTCCTTAAGGATGACAGTGATGAGGTCCCCATTGGTCTGGCTCGCAGGAAGCGCATGGAGAAGATCGAAGGATACCGACGCATTGATCGCATCGTCCACGACTTTGATGACTATGAACTCATCTTCCGCTTTTACGAGCGCGAGGGCTGGACTGGCGGTAACAGCATTCGAGTTGGGGAGGATATGTGATGCAATATACAGTCAGTATCTACGCAGGATCTGAAGTGATTTGATGCCAACTTGTCGTCTCTCGTTCCACCTCGCTCATTGCTCCAACAATCTCGGTCTAGTGCAGGAAGGCACGAAAGTGAGGAAATTTGAACTATTGCGCATTGCGTAACAAGAAGTTTGCCTTCTGTAACACTCGCTAGCCTATGATTAATTACATAGTCACACACGTGGCTACTTGAATAACAGCGAACACTCATTGAACACTGAAAATCACCTGATCATGTGTCTTGAAGCTTTCTGAACCATCTCGTGCTCTAATAAAAGTTTGGTAACCCCCAAGACTTCTTGCTGGTAGGCGATGCTTTGTAAGCGTTACTCTGAGACTACTACCGAATCGACCGCGACGCATGGGCTCGGTATAGTTTGAGACAATGAGCTTGTAGACAGCAAATCTTTCGATTGACAAACCTGGGAATACAGACAAACAATAAGATGAAACAAATCGTCCGTCGATGGGAGGCGAGTCCGTGATGCTGGAAGCGAGTGTTTTGTTTTGTCTTCGATCTCGACACTAGACGGACGACTCATAAATAGCCATGATCAGCATCACTAAGGTCCGCCTTGACCTCGTTACAGACGAACATCAGGCACCCTCATTCCTTTCCTTCTCAAGTCAATTATTCCTTCTCGCTTCCTTGGAATCACTATAGGATCCTGGGTTGTCTACTTAAGGGTAGGTACCGACAACTTCCCTTATTTGCACAATACCCTACTTACTTACTTCCCAAACAGGGCCAATATCATAACCAATCAAACAAGATACCAGCCCAAATCTAAACCCAACCCAATCCCAGGCCAAAGCCAAACATGCCTCTAAAGACCTACCTCAACCTCCTAGCCCCGCTCTTCCTCCTCGGAGTGGCGGTGGTGGCGGCAACCGTGCACCACCCACACCACCATGACACGAGCTTGGAACTGGGAAAGAGACAGCAGCAGGAGGACTCGGCCGACCTCTACCTGTGCTCGAACCCGGACTTCAACCACGACTGCGACGGCTGCGCGTGCGAGCGGCTGACGGAGATCGTCACGGCGGGGGGGTATGAGGGGCCGCCTTGTTGTATGTTTTGTTTGTCCAGATAACGATACTATCCTTCTCTTGATTCTTTCGTCTTGCATATATTTGGTGAGTAGACGGAGCTAACCAGTGACGAACACACAGACCCCCTACCCGACGACCTGCGCGTTGGCCCGCCACAGGGCGTGTCGTCTGCGCGCTCTTATTCGAAGTGGAATTGCACGTTGTATGAGTAAGTGGTGGCGGTGGTGGTGCTGATAGTTCCTTACCTCTTACCTCTCCCTTTTTCAATTACTCACTTCTTCTGTATTAACTGCTGACTGCCAAAATCCTTTTATTAGCAACGCAAGCTGCAACAGCACCCGCCCAGGCAGCACTCTCAACATCCCCTCCGGCCCGCCGGGCTTGATGTCCCTGGGCGCCTTTGACGATCGCGCCGTGACGTACCGGTGTTATGCCTTGCCTTGACCACCTCGTCTCGTCTCGTCTTGGCCCTAAGTCGCTGATCGATCGGTTGGCTTTGAGAAATGGACTGAAGTTTCTTTTCTTTATTTTCTTTTCTCTTTTGTCTGTGTTATGGGGATATGGGGTTATCGCACACGTGGAGGTGGAGGTGACGAGGCACATGGATGCCATTTAGCTTAGCTGGGTAGGCAGGTAGGGATTCAGGAAAAGAAACAATGGCATATCTCTTTGCTAGGATTTTACTCTTCAGCCTCGTAGCCAAACGCATCGTACATGGGATTAGAGGGTTCCAAAGGCCACCCGTTTGTCACGTGATTCTTGCATAAGCTTTTCATCCTTCTGGAATATTGGTTCGTGATATAACTAGAGCGTAGCCACCCCGGCATGCCCGGTCCCCTCTCATCCCCAGGTGTCTTGTATCATATGTCCCTCCACTCGTGGGTCGCTGCACACGACCCAGACGACTGATGAGTATCGCATCTGACCAAATTCAACCATTTCGGTAACTACCTAGCATCCAGTTATAGATAGACCTTTGCTGACACACAAGACAGACACAAGTTGTTGAAAGCGGCGAAATCCTTGTCATTACCCCGCTCAAGAGTGAAACCATCGATCCCACCGAGCCCATCACTGAGCCAAGACGACGATGGGCCATTAAAACAACCGGGATTTGACCAACTACATCAACATCTGTAGACAATCATGTCCTTCCTTGCTCTTCCTCTCGAGATAATTGGCCTAGTCGTAACGTACCTTGACTTCGCTGATATCTTGAGTCTGCGACTTGCCTGCCGTGCAATGCTTTGTCAGAGGAGTATCGACTCCCGCATTTTTGCTCAGAAGCAGGTCTATCTTACTCCAGCTTCATTGGCCACCCTGGTACAAATGACGAGTCCTGATATAGCGGGGTGTGTTTTGCAGCACTGTACTATTACCGGTCTCGCCGGCGCGAGGCTCACCCCGAGTCGTATTGAAGAGTGCAAACAGCTATTGACTGCGGCTTTCCGAAATTTGAAGGAACATTCTACCAATGGCAGTCTTGCTTCCCTACGCTTGCACGTAATTTGGAAAGCCACTCATGAAATGTTGGAACCCGAAGACGAAGAGCCATATATGCCTCGTTTCGATGCGACACACTGGGTCAGGTGGGAAACTGCCCTTTGCACGTTTAATGTCACCATGGCTGCGTTGCAGGAGTCTGGATTACGTGTGGATGATTACTTAAACATATTCGACGACATTGAGGGGTGCAGTCTACCTTACGATGCATTAGTGTCTCTCAGCTGCCAAGTCCCAACAACAACAGTTCTCAGTGGCCTCAAACGACTCAATGTGAGTTTATCGTCGCCATGCAGCGATAGTGTCGCCGAGGGAAGTCACGAAGAGCTAGATCGTCCGATAGAATACTGGAGAATACCAATTCAAGCCAGGCACGGTACAAATGCTCTTCAGGGCCTGTTGGCGATGTCCACGATCATGCCCAGCCTGGAGAGTTTGGGCGTGCATTGGTACAACCTCCTGGACTATGCCGCTGCGACACTGGACGAAACCAAAGTCGAGATCCAACCCCAGCCAGCTTTCAAACAACTTACCAGCTGTCACGTCCGAGGTCTTGAAACTACCGAGAGTGATCTCCTCCAGTTCATGAAGAATCTTCATCCACAAGACATTTGCTTGGCTGACATCAGTCTATATACCGGTGGTTTTTCCTCGATTTTTCGTTATCTAACAACGCCGGTATGTCTATAGCGCCTCCCAATTTTCACTGTTTCAAATGCCTAGACACTTGATATGAATGGATGCTAACTTTATTCAAAGTGAGTAACCCCTTGGCTTGGCTAAAGCCTATCACTTCCTCTAACACGTGCCAGGGGATCTTCGGTTACACACTTCCACCTTGACGACCTCTTTCACAAATATAGGCTACTGCATTTCAAAGTACCCGGTGAGCCAAAGTTTCCTTATCTGAGAAAGGAAATGGGTCCAAGCACACTCAAGAGCTGTGATCACGATCTGAAAGAAGGAATCAGCTATCATATACGTCATTTTAGAACTGTTGGATCTCCTGCATTATCTCGGTGGACACGAAGCAAAGTCGCCGCGTATGGAGCACGACCCGGAACCCACCGCTAATGTTGTTTCTGTCCTATTATAATGAAGGATACGAAGTTCGAGTTGTGGGTGTCACTACGTGCTACTTAGAACCAAGACAAAAACAAAACAAATGCAACACCAGGGGCTCATTGATTGTCACCAACGGGTTCGATTAGCTTCCACACATGAGTTAATATCATCTATGTTTGTAACTCTTATCACTACTTTGCTAGACCGGCAAGGCTGTGCCCTTCTTCGGCACGTAACCGAGCCGGATCAAAAGCTTCAGGGCCGATATAAGAGGTGATGTCCAGTTCGCCGTCTTTCTTGATCAGACAGCTTACATACGTCTGCATTCCTTTGCCGCTTTCGAGGTGGCGGTGTGGAGCTAAGCCCTGCAACATGGACAAAAACCTATCCCCATAGCCAGCCCGTCCGTGAGAGTTCATCCAGTCGACAGTAGCCTGTGCCAAGCTCCAGTCGTCGCGCCCGTACCGACGCACCGGGCTGTATAACTTGACGTCGGGGAAAGCGGCGCCGGGGGCGATGTCGACGTAGTAAAGATACCCGGATAGCAGGATGGGGAGCTCGACGAAGTTGTCTTTGGCCGCTGGGTTGTACTCGGCTGCACAGGGCACCTCTTCGTTCTCTGGAAAATCGTCGCCGATGCCGGTGATGGCGGCAATCAGGCTACGAAAGTCTTGCATTGCGTTTTCGGGCACTGAGATGCGGCCTCCGAGAGTCATGATCTCGCGCACGGACGCGAAGCTGGTATGTGGCGTCTGGAAATAAAACTTGAGACGTGACTTGGCCGGTACAACATCATCAACGGCTAACATACTACACAGGAACAAATATGGTTAGTGAGTAGTCTGATGTCTTAATACGTGCCGAGGGACAACTGGCTTGGTGCTACTTACAAGGGCGACAACAGCTTTCCTTCGGGATTCTCCTCGAGGAACTTGTTGAGTGCCTCACGGGCAGGGTTGTTGGGGTCCAGCTTGGCGAGAGACTCTTCCCATTGCGCCAATGAGATCTGCCCTTCGGTCTGGCCTAGCTTGCGTGGTAGAAAGTATGTTTTCAGTGATAGACCCCTGGGAAGAAACTCAGCGGCATGGAGAATCGTCGAGCTAAAATGTGCCCCTTCCTCAGCCTCTTTGACGTATTTGGAGACATCGTGATCAAACAACGTTGCAAGAAAATGGTTGACCCAGGTGAGGTCGACGGTCGGGACGATCTGGGAGATGCGGTGCAGCATCTCCTTAGACGGGGCTTGATTCAAGGGATCCATAGCAGTACCGGTGAACTGATTGATCGGCTCCATTGTGTACCGAACATCAGGTCCTTTTGTCGGCGTGTTCCATTTCCAAGAGTACTCAATTGGAGAACCCTCGACGCCGAGGAGAGATGGCCATTGCAGAGTGCCGTCGGCCCTTGGTTTCGGACCCAGGTACGGAACCTTGAGTTGAATGAAGTTAGCAGGAGAGATCATCTCATAACCGCGGAGCTGTGTCTCCTTACGATCAAGTGATAGTGAAACAGTAAAGCGCTATATTGCCTCTCTGTGGTGTATCCAGCGGCCTCGAGCATGCGCGCGAGATGCTCGCCCGTCAACTTCCACCAGTAATCACTATCGGCGTCGCGGGACGGGAGCCATTGGTTCAATGCCAACCAAGGGGGTGTTTGCTCCATCTTTTTAGAGAAAGACTTGGGATCTATCGATCGCGAGGGTTCAACAGCGGATGGGGACATGGTGGCTACGAAGTGATGCGGTTTTGGGCGCTGATGTGTATCGACGCGGTCAAATTGGCATTGGGTCAAGTATTTCCTCTGTTATATCTAGACACATAGCACTTCTAGTATTCCCGTTCGATCACAGCAGTACAAATGTACTGGTTCCGATGAACTACGCAAGCTAAATCGGTCGCTCGTCGCAAAACGGACTCAACGTCTCCGGAGACAGTGCCCGAATCGCAAGTGCGCGGCAAGAAGTCGGCAAAGCCGTGTATGTTTTCTTCTCACCCGGCGCACTCGGTACAAGGTAATGCCGGCGCTCGGGAAGTCGGGCATGCATGTCGGTCACTGATCGGTGTATTCGCCAGCATCGCCAGATCGCCAAGATGCTCCATCCGGCTCTCATAGTACTGAGCTTCCAAGATTGATTGGCATCTCGGTTTAAGGAGCGATGCCGTTTCGCGACAGTACCTGAATCGCCTCATCACCCGTTCCATTGCAATGTCTAGCTGTACGCATCAGGTGTCGCAAGTGTTTATATTTATCTGGTCAATGCTTATCAACGTTTGAACCTAAACCCCGTTACAAGCATTTGGGTGGGAAAAGAAACAGGGGACAGGGGTGGCAGCTTAGGGTCAATCCTGGCGTGCCTGGTCTACAAAAGTGAAATGGGTTTCAGATTGAATGAGATTGCTGGATGTTTTGGAAAAGACTGATTGAAGTGCCAGCGCTAGATTTTACTGAGTCTACAAGAAATGGCCCACGTCCACATACCTAGTGATGGTGATCACTCAGACTTGATTGACACTCGAGACACTCATCCATCAACTGCAAAAGCTCACAATCGAGGCATGGAGCAGATGTCAGTGCGGACAGGTAGGTACTTATGCATGTATGAAATGCACCGCAAGGCATCTCTAGCGTATTCCTCGCGCGTTTTTAATGTGTTTATCTGCAGCAAATTCAATTATTTTTTATGACTAGCTATCTAGACCTGTATACCATATTTTTATCATCTCAAACATGTTGTACTCTTCAACACGTCTCACTCTCCCTCTATATGCATTCGTGAACTGACAACTTCCATGGCCAGGTCTCGCAAAGACTCGATTGTGCAAGATGGCCCCAGCAGCATGACTAGAGGAATATCGACCTCCATACTTTTGTAGAACCAGACTCTGAACTCAGCGCCGATCATAGAATCCATGCCGTACTGCGCTAGTGGTTTCTTGACATCCACGGCATCGTACTTCATGAGAACAAGGTTTCCAAACCGCTTTCGAATGAAGCTCAGAACCGCCTCAGACGGCGTCTGTCCGGACTGCACTAGCGCCTCGACCTCAACAGGGAGACCGCCCGTTGAGTTTACAATCTGAGCGTCACCGTCGAGCGCACTAGCTAAAAGCTTGGCGCGAGGGTCTTCCATGGCAGGCTGCGTACCCTCAAACCCCTTTTTGCGCAGCTCCTTTATGCCATGCGGCTCCATGCCGGTGAGCATATGCGCAATGGCTTGTTCATCGTAGCCGTGCGCAATGGAGAGCGTGGCGCTTGTCGACAGAGCAAGGTCAGTCAGTTGAATTAGTTCATCTGCGTCGATTGCCTGGATGCCCTTGCGTACGAGAAGCTTCTCAATGTCAGGATTGTCGTGGAGGTATCCGACTTCTGATATCATTCCGAAACCAATGGCCACGGCCGGGATTCCATGGGCTGTCCGCAAATGTCGGGCGAAGATGTCCAGGAAGTGATTTGCAGCGCAGTAGTTGGCTTCGGTAGCGGTGCCCACGCTGCCCGACACGGAAGAGGTCATCAGGAAGAAATCGAGTTCGGATTCCCGACTATCTTTTTTCAGGCTGTTGAGCAAGTTCCACGACCCATGGACCTTAGGGTCGATCCCAGTGTGCCAATCTAGACATGCTGAGTTAGTTTCATCATCTTGTGTTTTGAGACGTTTCCTGAATGCTCAGATACTCACTAAAACATCAGAGTTAGCAGATGTTCATCATCAACGAGAATAGTGTTTGGGCACGTACCATTTATTGGGCATGGTTGAGA
The DNA here is from genome assembly GCA_022453515.1 of Astrocystis sublimbata. NCBI lineage: Eukaryota > Fungi > Ascomycota > Sordariomycetes > Xylariales > Xylariaceae > Astrocystis > Astrocystis sublimbata. The sequence goes on along the minus strand of JAJNNY010000035.1, from coordinate 27,842 downwards.
AGATGGCTTCGTTGAGACCCATAGCAGCTTGCACGACTCCTCCAATCTGCCCCATGCTTGCCGCCGCCGCCGCCACAGACTCGACATCCGTGGGACTGCACACGTCACCTCTCACAACCTCGCACTTGGCACCTGCTGCCTCTAGGTCCTCCACTAAGCTGCGAGCTGCAGACTTATCTGTGCCTGACCGACCCAAGAAAGCAAACTTCCTGGCGCCGCGGCTCATCATCCATCGTGAAAGAGTGCGGCCCAGGCCCCCCAGGCAGCCTACCATAAGGTAGGACTTATCACTATTTAACTGGGTGGCATGTTTCTGTGGTTGAAGCTCAATCACTGCGTCGCGTCTCTTCAGGCTGACGGCCACTTTCCCGATACGGTTACGAGACGAAAAGTGTCGATAGGCGTCCTGAATCTCATCGATGCCGAACACCTTCAGCGGCTGAAAGGCAGAAATATGACCCTTGCGGTAAAGATCAAAGACTTCAGCAAGTAGGTCACTCCATTGCTGATGAAGGTGCTCATCATCCGAATGGTACAAGTGGCTTAGGTCGAAAGCAGAGAAGGTGGTGCCTTTTAGGAATGGCTCCATGTCGAGGCGGCCGGCAGCAGTGAGATCAGCTTTGCCGATTTCGACGAAGCGGCCGAATGGCGCACAACACTTCCACGTCGCATGAAGCTGATCCCCAGTGAGCGAGTTGAGTACTACATCTACACCCCGACCGCAGGTCGCATCGAGAAGTTCTGCCATGAACGATGTATCAGTAGAGCTGAAGATATGGGAAGGTTCAACCCCGAAATTCTCAACTAGAAACTTCCTCTTTGCCTCTGTGGACACAGTCGTGTAAACCTGGTCGCTCAACCTGTCAGCTATCATGGGAGTTGGAGTAAGGGGGTACAGAGAAAGCTCACCTTTGCTCCCGCTCGAATAGCGATCTGAATAGCTGCAATGCCAACGCCACCTGCCCCAGAGTGGATCAATACAGACTCCCCAGCACGGATATTAGCACGGCGATGCAAAGCATAGATAGCTGTTGCATAGACTAGCGGTAAGGTGGCAGCAAGGTCAAAGCTCTCAGTGTCTGCGAGTTTGTGACAGGCCCATTGGGGTAGGACCTGGTATGATCCAAAGTACGACGGTGCCATAGCGACCACTCGATCACCAGCAGAAAAGGACGTCACGGCGGAACCGACTTCGGTGATTGTCCCGGAGCATTCCAGCTGGCATGTAGCGTCTGGTGTGTCGACGCGGCCAACTAGGACGTAATAGTCTTTTGCATTGAGTCCGACTGACGCAACTTTGATGCGGACTTCATCAGGGCCTATAGGTGACTTCTCTGTCGCATGATGCTTGAAATAAATGGTGTCCAATTGGCCCGCTTGCCGAACAGAAAGCCTAAAGTCGCCGGCCTCTTCCAATGTGCGCTTGGCTGTCGTTAAACCCTGTTTAGACCGAAAGTCCTGATTGACTGCTTCATGAGGTACAAACCGGCTGACGTGGACAGTGTTCTGATACTGTACAAACTCATAGTCTGGATCCTTGCTAGTCTGTGAGAGCACAGCAATGAGTCGCTGTGCAGTCGATGCGACATGCTGGTCTGGGTCGTCGATGTCATAAGTAAAGATCTTAAGAGACGGTTGTTCTAGCATGAGAGCCCTCGAGAGACCTGAGATGAGAGCGTGCTCTGGCCGGCTACCGCGAAGTGTATCTGCACTCGTCGTCCAGATCAAGAAAGAGGCATTGTCAGTAATGATTTTAACCTTCTGCATTTCATCATCAGTGATGACCGATAGCAATGGCGAATGGAGTTCGCAGAGGTTGAATACAGTTGCTCCACTGGGGACAGTTTCGTTCGTGACATCCTGAAGACGGATGCGAGGCACCGCAAGACCTTGGTCTTTGAGTGTTGCTGCCAGTGCTGAACCGAGTTTCGAGTCTTCTCTCTCGATAATGACACAGTGGCGCTGTAGTGTAAGCTGAGTCTGTGTCTTTTCCTGCATCTTGCCATATACTAACGTAGGCGTTCCTTGAGAGATGCTGGCTGGTAGGACGTCTAGTCCCTGCGAGCTGAGAGCCTGGCCGCCTTCTGATGAGCACAAGGATATCGCATATGAGTCGGCACCCATCAAGCCGGGTAGCTTTTTTGAAACGATTTTGATTAATGGTTCGTCCCTGGTCAAGATAAGAATTAGGTCGTATGTCCCTGCGATCGCGGCCGGATTCGAAGCTCTTTCTCCAGTTTTCAGATTCACCTCGCCCCCTAAAAGCTCGCCGTCTGCGAGACAATCGACCGTGCTATAGGCCGAGAGGCGCTTGAAGTCTCTCTGTGACGATAGTAGCTCAAGTACGGCAAGCGTTAACTCATGAGACGGGTTTCCAAGTTCAAGAATGCGTAGGCACGGGTTCTTGTGCGCGAAGAGATCTAGAATGGCTCCCATCTTCAGCAGATCCTTGTCCGAGACAGGAGAGTGCGCTTCATCCGCGAACTTTTGCGCATATTGCTGAGCAGCTTCAGAAGACATGAGCCCTAGCCCGTGAACATCTGGTTTCCAAAGGACACGCAGCACCGGGTGACGAGAATCTTCTTCTTCGCCTTGGGCTGTAGACGAGTAAGGCGAGAGAGAAATCCCATCAAGGCGGGCTGTGACGAGGCCACTTTGATCAACCAGCTCCGCGTCGCCTTGATGGTACCCGAAACCGACACGCTTAGTCGCAGCATGCATCTGACAGTCCATCCCAGAGCCATTTGGCGAAGCCCTGACGAGGACAGAGGATATCCTAGTGGGAACCAAGGCACACATGTCTTTTGGCACCCCTTTCGATGTTGAAACTATAGCTAGTTGAATCAAAGTATCTAGGCTGATAGGGTGAGCGGCATAATTCGTCGACGGATCGCCCAAGGACACCAACAATGGAGCTGTTGCGCTTGCAAAACTGGCATCTTTCAAACGCGGCGTTCGACATTCCGAAATCGACTGGAAGGTTGGGCCGTAATTCAAGCCGCCCTTGACGAAACTGTCGTACCAAAGACGCTTATGGGTAGTCTCAAGGACGCAGCTCGGTTTCTGAAATTTTGCATCCATTTTTATGCTGCTCTGTGAGCTTGAGTGCACAGCTATAGACCCTGAAGCGTGAGTTGTTGATTGGCCGTTATCGTGTGTAGTAATAGCCCAGTCCCACCAGATGTTAGAGGCGACTGCCTTGCTAAGAGGTGACTTCTGAAGAGAGGTGAAGATTTCCACGGGATCATCTGTAGTAAGTGGCAGAGCATTGATGATGTTGACGTTAGTAATCTGGAATATCTTCTCTGTTCGTTCCTCCTCACGAGCAGGATCCATGACCTGCAGTGCAGCTTCCATAGCCATGCTAAGATAGCCAGACCCGGGGAACACGACCGTTTCCACCAGCTTATGGTCTTTTAACCAAGGAACATCGTCGAGTCTAAGGAAATTGCGGAAGATGAAATCGTGTCCGCTGCCACCAGTGATAAGCGAGCCTAAAAGTTCATGGCGGATGTATTTTCGCTGACGATACTCCACGCTTGCGCGGCTTTCATTCCATAGTGTTTCGCCGTAGTTGAACCTATAGGCCGGAAGGTCTGTGACGACATTGAGCGGATTATAAAAGGTCTTGTAAGCCGAAGCTAGGCCGTTCACTTTAGCCCAGTTGATGTCAAACCCTCTAAGCCAAAGATTACCTGCGAAGGTCATTGCTTGCTCGGCGGAGTTGACATTGCGCTTGATCGGCCCATCGTATCTCGACTCTGCCCCTGAATTGGCTAACGTTTGTTTGATGGGCAGCTCCATGGTTGTATGAGGGCCCAGCTCGATAAGGAAATGCTCCGAAATACTGTTGATGTTTTCGATAGCAGAGGAAAACCGTACTTTGCTTTCCAAGTTGGTGCGCCAGTAAGCGCTGTTGAATCCGGACGCTTTTATTGTCCCTGACACTGAAGACACGACACGAGGTCCTAGTGGCTGCTTTACAGACGGATCCAAAGTAGGCAACACCTGGTCTAGAAGCCTTTGATACTCGGGGCCGATGGCCAGCATATGGTGCGAGTGGTAGGCTTGACCCCCTGTCTTCAGCTTCCGTGCAAAGACCTTCTTTTGCTGTAGATGCACCAAAAGCAGGTCAATGTGCTCCTCGTCACCAGAAACAGTAACTCCGTCAGGAGAGTTGACACAGCCAACACAGACGTTTGATTGAACTCCCGCGAGGGAGATTTCGTCGTTGACAGCGGCCTCCGATAGTCCAACCGCCATCATAGCTCCAGCTTGGGGGTTCTTAGTGGCACAGTATCCCCGGTAATAGGCAATGACAATTGCTTCTGCAGCGGAAAGGTGCCCCGCAGCGAATGCAGCCGCAATTTCACCAGATGAGTGGCCAACAGTTGTTTCGGGTAAAATATCCCAAGACTCCAATAAGCGCACGAGGGCAATCTGAACCGCTGTACAGCAAGCCTGGGATCGCTCTGGCTTATTGATGAGGGTCGGGCTGTCATCCAGAATGGCATCCGCTAATAGCCAGTCAGGAGCATTAGGTATCGTTTTCAAAACCGTTTCCATTTCAATCATCGTTTCTCGAAAGATCTGGAATTCGGAGAAAAGCTCGCGGCACATACCGGGCCATTGAGACCCCTGGCCAGTGAAAACGAAAGCGAAAGGGAGAGATAGAGCGCTGGTAACAGACCTCGGTGCTTTTTTGAATGTCCGTTGCTTGAATGCGTTGGCAATCGTCTCATTTCGCGAGGCCAAGATGAAACCCCGTTCTAAGAAGTGCGTTCTCCGCGATCCCAGAGTGTGAGCCAGGTCGTCCAGATCCACGCCTTCGAAATCGAAACGCTGGAAATCCTGCTCTCTCGCCTCAAGAGACTCATGTGTCGCGGCAGAGAGTGGCAAAAGAACGGAGGATTGTGTGATTGGCTCGTTGAGAAATTTCGTCCTCTCGGGTGGCTCCTCGATAATCACATGAGCATTGGCCCCTCCTATGATCTTAATTAGCTTTACTCAACTTTCAACGGAAATATTCACATCCAACTTCGTAGTGAAACTGACCATAACCAAAAGAGTTAACACCAACTCGTCGTGGCGATCTCTCTGGCCAATCTATTGTCTTGGTTGGAATTTCGAAGTTCCTCTCGCCAAGTCTCAATTTCGGATTGATGTTTTCCAAGCCGTAGGTTGGCGGGATCTTGCCGTGCTCCAAGGCCAGTGTTGCCTTGATCACACTAGAGATACCACTAGCCGCTTCAGAGTGGCCAATATTGCTCTTGATAGACCCAATGTAAAGAGGTTGCTCAGGCCGGCGCTTGAAGACGTCAGCCAAACCATCAAGTTCGATGGCGTCTCCAACTTTCGTGCCGGTGCCATGACATTCCACATAGGTAATGTCATCAGGACAAATGCCCCCCTTTTCCATGGCTTTTCGGATAACGGCCGATTGACCAGCGGCACTTGGTAGAGTGATGCCAGAGGTATGACCATTCCTAATCATCGTTAAATCAGTTTGATGTCTGGCTGGATGCCAGGTTTTGCTTACGCATTGATTGCCGAGCTGCGAATCACGCTACGGACGGGGTCACCGTCTCTTAGAGCATCCGAAAGTCTTTTGAGATAGAGTGCCCCAATCCCTTCACCTCGGCCGTAACCGTCGGCAGAGGCGTCGAATGTGTGACATGCAGATGTGGGGGAAAGTACACCAGCCTTCATCGTTGCCATATGTTGCTCTGCTGATTGAATAAGATTGGCGCCAGCAACGATGGCCGCATCGCATTCGCCTTGTTCTAGTGCCGTGCAAGCTGCATGAAGACAGTAGAGTGACGACGAACAGGCCGTATCCATCACTAGACTGTCGTTTTCTATGAGCACGGTTTTCTAACTTAGCAAAGTTACGGGACTTACCTTGGTCCCGTAAGATTGAAGACATGGCTGATACGGTTCGAGAGAATCGTAGTGCCAAGACCTGTTGCAGAATAACGACTCAAACTACAGTGGCCGTTAGTGATACGGCACACCACCAAACCACAAACTTGACTCACTAATCTGGATCTCGCATCTGCATAACCATATAGTCGAATGTGAAGTTTCCAACGTAACATCCAGTATTCGACCCCGATGCGTGGTCAAGAGTGACACCCGCATTCTCAAAGCACTCATACACCGTCTCTAGGAGTTTTCGCTGTTGTGGATCCATGTATGTGGCCTCTGAAAACAGTCAATAATAAGCGATGATAATCAAAGACTCTGACATTAACAGTAAACTTGCCTAGATTGTTAATGCCAAAGAAAGAGTTCTCAAACTTGCGAATGTCTTCGTCGAGAAAATAACCTCCATCCATGCTGATGCTGCCGGCGCGATCCTTGCCCTCTGGATGGTAGAAACCATCGACGTTGAACCTTGAGCTCGGGACTCTCCTGCACGCAGACCTTGCGTTTGAAACGAGTTCCCAAAGGGTACGAGGGTTCGACGCCTGCCCCGGCAAGCGGCAACCTATGTTTCTGTCAGCAAATCAAATCACTTGAAGCATCTGCGTGGATTTCGAAGACATCATACCAATACCACATATTGCTATAGGCTCGCAGTAGCTTTCATCTGACTTAGAAGAGTCGCTTGGAAGCATATATGGGGCCATAATTCAAATTTATAGGACTGAAAGAACTTGGCGCCGCTGGAGCTTGTATCAAGATACCCTAGAAAATGTAAGTCAGAAAAAGAATGGATTTGACCCATATACGAGATATATACGAGCTCTGTATTCTACGTCCGGCAAATGCTCTTACCTAATATGTTCATAATATCGTTCAGATAGGGGTTCGACAATTGTAAGAAATGCACCGGCAGATAACAAACTCCTACAGAATCCAAGCTTTCCGGCAACAGCATTGTGTAGAATTATCTGGAGCCCGAAAGATCATCTTCTTCACCGGGTACCCAGATAGCGGAAGCCGAAAAGACTAAAATTGCACAGGCTTGAGTGACAGTGATAGTAACACGTACAGTCCCATCTACTTCCGGGGCAAAAATGAAAATGCAGTCATCTCGGCATTAGTTCCTTGTCTATTTGAAGCGGGAAATGTCGGACATGTGTTATCACCGGTCATTCGTACACCATAAGCTCAACAAAATGGCTATTGATAATCAATTTCAAGTCAAAAGCTCTTCAGGGTATTTCGGGAACACAGGGTCACCGACAAAGTTCTAATGGATCAAGGTTTAACGAAGTGCCCAATGGTATTAAAAATGGACAACCGCATAGCTTATTGTATTAAGTAGGTGTTGCGTGCCACTTCACATCCTCGAAGCGGCTTGTGTCCTGTCTAGAACCGAATCTTCTACGAGTTTCTTTCGGACTATAGGCTCCTTCAGCTTCTGATCATGGCAACGGAGAAGCACCAGCGCTCAGTGCTAATCACAGGGTAATATTCCAAGCATGCATCACCGGATGAGGTTGCCTGCTTACGGTGAGGGATACAGATGCGGCAAAGGGGGCATAGGCCATGCGCTAGCGGTTGAGTTCAAGTCTCAGGGTACGTCATCCAGAAATATTGACACGAAGCTAAAGGCAAAGAACTGACTGAGGTTTCTAGGATTCAATGTTTTTACTACAGTCTTGGCCCACGAGTCACGGGAGCATCTGACCGACATGGATGTTCATACCTTTTCATCAGATGTGACGAAAGATGACGAGGTTGCTGGTCTAAAAGAGGCTATCTCCATCCAAACGAATTCAAGCCTGGACGTTTTGGTGAACTGCGCGTGAGTTGAAGCCTTTTCCGGTATTCAGGTACAGTATACTAATGCCACCCTGATGATTCAGGGGCATCTGTAAGTGGGAGACCCTTGTACCACTACTCCCAGTATTGACTAGCCCGCAAACAGGCTATACTATGACGGCTATTGATACCGACGTGAAAGAGGTCGAGAAGATGTTTGCTGTCAATGTTTTTGGTCCTATGCGGATGGTCAAAGTATTCCATCCATTACTCATACGCTCAAAAGGCACTGTCGTCAACATTGGTAGTGTGGGTGGCGTCGTCCCCTACGTATATGGAGGTAACCTGCCCCATCTTTCATACACAGAAGTCTCGAAGATTATGTTTAATGGTATCCAAAGCTAGCTATAATGCCACGAAGGCTGCTCTGCACCACTGGGGCAATACACTCAGAGTCGAGATGAAACCATTTGAGTAAGCAGTCGTATCTAAGGATACTGGTCAACCAACATTCGGAACTAGACCTTACAAAAGCTGACATGAGATTTGCAGTGTGAAAGTCATCAATGTTATCTCCGGTGAAGTTGGTACGAACATCTTGAAGCGGGATCAGACGTCGCTCCGAAAGCTTCCCGAGGATTCCTACTACCAGCCGCTGGAGAAAGAATTTCAGAGCCACATAAGCAGAACCCCAGGTGCGCTTTTACGCCACCCCGGCCACATTCCTGTTTGATTAATAACACTAACATCAAATCAGCGACCACCACACCGGCGGAATATGCGCGCTCAGTCGTCGCCGAGGTGATGCGGGCCAGTCCTCGGGCTTGGTTCTGGACCGGTGCCCGGGCGGGCGAGGTGCGCTTTGGTAATGCTTTTTTCCCGGTAACCTTTTGGGTACGTACATATCTGTCTGACATGATGACTATGAAAGACATTGAGTGCTGACAGGAGTTGGGCAGGACTGGCTCTTCACGCGGGAATTCGGCCTAAACAAGTTAAGATCGACAACATAGGCCATTCCAATAGTATACATCTCACTAGGCAACGAGCTCTATAGCATTTAAGTGCGATGACCAGTAATAGTGCGTTGAACTGTAATGAAACAGTGAATATTTGGGCCTAGTGATACGATTTCGTAACAAGATCTTGCCGTATGCCAATTACCACTGCAGCAAAATGTATGAGTGTATGGTCGATGTACTCCAGCGTATGGTGCAAGCATGTACTTGACAAGCACTTGGCTAAGTGATGGATATCTCACCCGCCGTCTCTGTATCTAGCAAATCTTTATGTTCTTTACTTAGCTACCTTCCAGCCAAGCTTGTCGACCAAGATAGCACATCAACTTACTTAACAATAAGAGCCACTTCTTGAAGACGAAAACACAAAACAGACAAGTGTAATGTAAGATATGATGTAAGGCTGCTTTAGGCGGCTATATAAACGGGTATTCCCCCAATCAAAAAGCCTTAAATCCTCGAAAATCCGAATGGTACGACGGCATTATTCTGTAAACGTATTGTTTGAGAAATCAACAAAAACTCAAACTCCTAAGTGGTCATTAGGGCCTCTCCTCCGACAAAACTAATCTATCTTGCAGCATGAAACTCCCAACGAGGACTATTCAGTCCCACCAATTGTTATATACAAATCAAGACATACTTGACGTGACTAAGTATAACATAGGGATGCTAAGTGCGTTATAATACATGTTCTTGTATCAAAGTCGTCACTTGAGTTAGAAATTACCTGGAGGAGTAACCTTGCATTTGCACTACAGTTGTCACGATGATTAGCTCGGCTTGTAGTATGGGCGGGATGGAGGACCAGCCGAGATTGTCAATGTCCCTAGTCCCTTTCAATATCTAAGCCGTGTGAGACTTTTTCGGTACCGAAACGCCAAGTACACTAGACAGGGTCTATGCACCCAATTCTATAGTTTTAAAGTTTGGTGTGTGCTTGTTGATAGGGGGTGCGTGAGGAATTCAGATTTAATTCAAGGGTGTTAGTGTCGGAAAAGGTCGTCAAAGGCATAGGCGAAGCTTAGTAATAGAGTGTGAATCTAGATTTATTGCCAAGAACATCGCCCCGGCTTTGGTTCACCCGGAGATCGACGACCGAGTTGCCGGGGGAAAGCCGGGAAACCCCACCCACTTGAGGATATTCATCGGGCACGCTAAACTAGAAACATAAATTCCCGGCACGGAACTCTCGGGTCAGCATCCCCGACTTGGTCGAAATGTTGTCCTCCAGGAAAGAACTTACGTCGTTGGAAATTGGTCTAGGGCAAAGACCACAGAGAAACGCCTGGAGCGTTGTGTTCTTGTCTATACTCACACACCGTTCTCTCACATCATCCTGGAGATACCCATGGCGCCTCACTTCTACGGTGTCGCCCTGGTTACAGGGGCCGGTGTGTAGCACTCTCCAGTTTCTTCCATTCTTGGTGAAACTGAAACTAACCTCTCACTAGGAAGTGGCATTGGAAAAGCAAGCATCCTTGCCTACGCATCAGAGGGTGCACGTGGCGTTATAGTAGCAGATTTGAACTATGACTCTGCCCTGAAAACGGCCCAGGAGGCGGAAGGCCTTGCGACCAGCCCGGAATTCAAGGCGATTGCAGTGGCTGTAGATGTGACCGACGCTTCGAGCGTTAAAGAGCTGATCGTGAAAGCCATCGAACAGTTCGGACGGATCGACTGTCTCGTAAACAGCGCTGGCATTGGCGTCAAAGAGCATCAACCCGTTGACCAAGTGAGCCCAGCCGAGATGAACCGCTTCTGGCAAGTCAACATAATCGGAACCCTGAACTGTATCCAAGCTGTCACACCCGTGATGAAGAAACAGAGCGTAACCACGATGACCATCAGAGGGGTGCAGCGTGAGATCGGCCGTGGCGTGATTCTCAACCTAGGGTCTGCGAACTCGTACATGGCAACTCCTGAGGTATCATCCTATGTAACGACAAAGCATGCTGTCATTGGTCTGACTAAGAGCTCTGGTAAGCTATCTTGGCATCATTCCAATATTTTATTGATTATTGACGCCCAAGTGCTTAGCTTTAGATCTTGCACAGCATCAGATCCGCGTCAATGCCATCTGTCCTGGATGGACACGTACGCCAATGGTACAAGATGCTATGGATAGCAACCCAAACTTGTCCGGAATGATGGACTCTGTTATCCCGTTACGCCGAATTGCATCACCTGAAGAGATTGCAGATGTGGTCGTATTTATGACCAGCCCGCGATCGAGCTATGTCACTGGCGTGGGATGGATAGTTGACGGTGGAATGACGCTTCAGGTGCAAACCTGCTGAATCAGAGTACCAAATGAGACTAAAACACAGATTTGTTGTCGAGTACAGGGGCCTGAAGCACACTACAATAGATGATACGACATAACTCACCACGAATATACTGCGCACCACTTATAGAGTGCAATTTCAGCTCTTGCTCTGAAGCGATCGGGATGGTCTTGAAATCCTGCAGAATAGTCTAGCTGCACGGTGAATTCTGCGTAGGGTCTGCAATTCACAACAAATAGTGCCTAGTAGGCCATGGAAATTTTGATAATTATTCAACACAGCCATGTATATTTCCGATACAAGCCCAAAACGAGGATCTCTGTCCATCAGGACAGCCACCGGGAGATCAATGGCAAAATACCGGCTCTCGGCAATGTACTCCACCAGCGAAGGTCAGATTCCCGACAATTCTCAGAAACGCAGACATGTCTGGCTTATAACTTCATGAGTGCTCATTGATTTCATTTGATCAAAGTATAACACGAACCAAACCCAAGGATACATGCCGAAGATTTGGTACTAGCGTCGATGAAACTTAGACAGATCGGTTTTATTTCCCAGCTGATAAGGCCAACACCATGTCTGCCCTCTCATTCCTATGGTCTCAGCTGTTCGTCACCATACCTCTTCCAACGTATGACTTCAGTGGTCAGACGATTATCATTACTGGTTCAAACAGAGGTTTGGGCCTAGAAGCCGCTCGCCATTTGCTTCGACTGCGTACCAAAACCATCATCCTTGCCGTCCGCTCCACAGAAAAGGGATACACTGCGTTACGTGATCTTGAAGCTTCCACGGGACGACACGGAGCGGTTATTGTCGAAGAATTGGATATGTCATCTCATTCCTCTGTTGAGTCATTCGCTAGACGCATGGAAAAGTTGGTTTCTCTAGACGCTGTATTATTGAATGCCGGTATCTACACACATAAGTTCTCGACACTTGAAGGATTCGAAAGCCACCTCACAGTCAATGTGATAAACACTTTCTATCTAGCATTCCTTCTTTTGCCAATTCTGAAAGCTTCGGCCGAAGCCCAAAGCACTTACGCCCGAATCAGTTTCGTGTCATCAGATCGCCATGTCATGTTCAACCTGCCGAAGTGGGAGGAAGAAAACCTATTCAAGGTTCTCAGTGATCAAAGGACCGCAAATATGCACCAACGGTTAGTTTGTGTCCTGTAATACAGACTGGAACATTAACTCATGTGTCATTGAAAGCTACATGATATCGAAATTGATGGAGATCCTTCTGGTCAGAGAGATGGCAGCTCAGATCCAGAGGACTGACGTCATTATTAACTCATTTACGCCGGGCTACTGTGACTCGGGTCTCGTTAATGCTATCAAAGGGCCCACGCGCATGGCTCTCGATTTGTTGAAAAACGCAACCGCCCGCACAGCTGAGGTTGGTGGTCGAGCACTCGTGGCCGCGATTGTTCCATGTCCAGAGAGTCACGGGCGATACTTGAACGATTCCCGCATCGATGAGTAAGTGGTATTCTATTGATTTATTCACCTTCGTCTCGTGTTACGTAGCTTACTTTTCGGGTTGGCAGTTCAGCTCTGTCTCCATTTGTGCGAAGCGCAGAAGGTACCCAGGCCCAGATCAAGTTATGGAAGAACTTGCTGGATGTTCTCGAGCTTATAAATCCGATGATATCTTCGCTCATCAATCAGGAAACTTCAGGAGACTGAAATGGTACTCACAAACAATGCCTCTTCTTAGAGTGCCCAGCAAAATTTAAAATAATAACTACCTACATAAGTAGTCTGGGGGTTAGCAAACCTAGACCATTCAAAATAGATTATCTAAATAACCTTTGCATATTGATAATTACTATCGCTGGGTCAGTATCTCATAGGAAGATGATAACCATTCAAAATGTAACACATCCGACATTCCACAGTGTTCTAGACACTTGCTCATAAACTTCGCGTCCATAGTATAATCACTCATATATTTATCAAAAAGTATGGAGTAAATGAAGAGGAGTACTCGTATTCATAAAATGTTTATTATGTAAATAAACTATAGCCAAAGGCCAAGAGCTTATATTTGGAAATATTCTAGCCATTAGCGTGGGAAGTTAGACTACACCGTGTGGAATACGGCCACCTTGTACACAGACTGTACGATTCCAGGTACAAAGTAGCGTGCACACACATAAGGAGCACACACCAATGGCTAGATCGATTGGCGGCGCATTCGTCTTTCGACAATTAGCAATAAAAGTTAGTGTTGATTTCATAATAATATTGTCTTTTCTTAATGAATTGATATCTTCATAAACATTTCTATCTGTTTTTTTTTAGATTTGGTATTCTAAACATTGTTCAATGATCAGTCATGAATGATTAATAGTAAGCGGCGTGCTTGCTTGGTCTTTCTACAACATCGGGCATTCTATTGTCATGGAGAGTTAGCGTATCAGTCGGGGAAAATATGATGATGCACATGTCCGTGCCCAATTGAGGTCCCACGCCGATCCCGACAGGCCCGGAGTCCGGCTATCTCAATGAGTGGAGCGCCAATAAGCCGGAATTTGTAGATGACACAACAAGACAAAAAAGAAAGATAAAAGTCTCCAGCCTGCGGAGAGAAGTTCATAAATATTTGACAGAATCATTTTATAGTTCTCTAAACACTCATCGCTTTCATACAAAGAAATAGAGTCACCGATCAACACACAAATCACCAAGGGAAAATCGATCGCCATGGTTAAAGGAGCAATTACCAAATTCCCCGCCGACGGTCTTCGTCCCATTCACCGCCTCATCACAGGCCACAACACCGATGGCAAGGGAGTTTTCATCGCTGATGATGCAGGTGACCATCATCGCCTGTTGGTAGACGGCGAGGCTGCCGCAAACATCATCTACAGCACTCGCGACTGCCCTGTGGACATGAACGATGATAAAGATGTCGTATTCGCGAGAGAGAACGAGGTACTTATGATGATATTTCCGTCTTTGTATAGATAAGAGAGAGAATAGACACTGACTTATCTTTTTCTCCACCTCCTAGCCTCCTATTCACGTGCCCAATGGCAGCTGCGTCCGCCTCATTGATTTTGCCCCGGGCATGGAGTCGCCCATTCATCGGGCTATGTCAATTGACTACGGCGTGGTCATTGAGGGCAAGTTCCAGCTTACCCTAGACAGCGGCGAGAAGAAGGTGATGTTACCTGGAGACATGAGTAAGACAGATCCCCACTACCGTATTTTTGTTCACACTCAGAAATGTCTGACTATAATAGGCGTCAATCGAGGCTGTATGCACATGTGGAAGAACTTGGACGAGGAGAAGCCTGGGCGCATGGTTTTCATATTGTTAGATGTTGCACCGCTCAAGGTCAACGGCGAGATTGTCCAAGAGTTCCTGGGTGAGATGGAGAAGGACTATGTTCATGCCAAGCATTAAGAGACTGAGTTTGTAGCTAGATGACTATCACTGATGTGGCATCATCAACTGGTTCACCTTCGGAAATGAATGAGGTTCAGTCTTTGATGATGGGTCGCCCGTAGCCATCGTGAACTTCTGCTTAACATTATGTGCACGCTGCTCAAGCCACATATGCATGTGATTCGACACCAGTATCTGCTGCGCGATGGCTTGGTCCATCTGCTCATGTTTCATTCCCTTGGTGCGGTCCTGCATGCCTTGTAGGACGGCCCCTACTCGCTGGAACTGAACTAGCCACATGTGCCGCTTCAGTAATGCCAGCTCCGTGCTGTCATCGATTCGTAAAGCGCCCCAGCTGAACTGGGGTTGCTGTGTAGTCGCGATGTTAGGCGACTCGGTGTCGGCCTCCCCGGGCTCATTCAGTGCCTCCAACGACTTCTCAAACCCTTTGATGATGCTGCATACAAGTGTGCTGATGATCAACGGCACAATGTCGTCGCAGTCGGTCCGACTAAGTCTCAGACTTTCCTCGGCAAAGGTCAATGCTGTCTTGAGATGCGAAAGTTGGACATCGAGGGGATATCCTTGGCCAAATAGAGGTACTGCTGTTGATGCTAGTTTCAACATGAACCTGGAGGTACGACACCCAGAACCTTCATTTCCCAACGCAGACTCCCCACTTGGCGTGGATAGTGTGAGATCCATACCTGACGGGATTTCCAGCCCCATGTCAGAGAAGTCAGATGCACTCAGGCCAAGATCAAGTCCACCGTTTTGATCCTGGAGTACTGTGTTGACTAGCGATGGTGACCCTGAGAAGAGATTTGCACCAATCCCCGAATCCAGGCTAGTGTTCTCCGGGAAGGCGAGGAGGGACATCCACGGTGTAACGTGGATGTTATCTCCAATATCAATTGGGGACTGAGTGCCATTGGTCTGCGTGTTTGTTGCATTGGAGCTCGGGGTGCTCATCGGCTGCTGCTGTTCGGGATGCTGCCATTGATCTATATTTTGCTGTTGTTTTTGCTGCTGCTTCTCTTGTTGTTCATGATTAGACGCCCCAGGGCGGTTGGCCGATCTATGTGAACGACGCGAGAGACCGTATATGCAGGTGCGTTGAGACTTCTGGCACCGGGCACAAGTAGGTTTCTCCTGGCTGCATCGGACCTTAGCCTCGTTGCAGGAATCGCACGAGGCCCTGTATTTAGAGGTGCCTTGGCTATGCTCGGCCTGCCAGCGGATTGGATCACTCATGGCTCGTGTTGAATGTGAAGTATGATGCAAAAGTCAGGACGATTTTTTATATACCAAGGCAGGTAACAAGTTTGCTATAGTGTTGAATTAAAAGCCTAATTCCGAAATGTTTGACCAGGAGATCCTCAAAGCATGTATCCCATGCAACTTCTTGTAAGTTATCCAGCAGAGGACATAACAGGAGCGAAATACTCCTAGGATTGCCAAAGCGTCTTTATCGCGCCATGGGCCCTGTCTAGCGCGAAAAGTTCATGCAGTTGTCGTCAACTCTGCGGGAGGGGCTGGACAAGATATGCTATGAGCGACAGGGATTTGAACCAATCGGGAGGGTTGGACGCCCCAGACTCTAGTTTGTGGTCACTGGTAAGAAAGATAAAGGACTAAGTGCCGTGTTTCAAACAGCACGACTCAATTGAATTGAGGATCTTTCTTGCCTCAGTTGTAAAATATGATAAGACAGCGTTTGGTTCAGCTCTACAACGACGTTACAAATGCTTATGCCAAAAGATTCGACTGTGGAAATGGCACCCCAATGTTTCAATTTCTCCAACTAAAAGCTTGTAATTGGGGCACAACAATACAGTCCGGCTACAGCCAATGCGAAATGAATCTAGAACGACTGTGTCAGCGGCTACCATCTTAACAGAGAAGGGCAGATCCTCCCAAGCCCGAAAATGAGTGATAATTTAGGACTATCAATAAGCTTACTCGATCACTGGAGGATTCCAGTGATTGGCTGTGTATATCAGATACATAAGCTTATTATCAACCCAAGTGCGTCACTCTTACAATATCCTGATCAAGTAAGCAGCAACTTGTAGACATCCAGAACATCTCCCCCCAAAAGAACAATTGTTAGCTGTAATACCGTGTTATCTTTATCAGAGTAGGACAATTGTAGGCTCATTACTTATTATAACACTACACTCGAGCTACGAGGGCGGCTGGATTTATCCCATTGTACGTGTTGCACGACTCGGGACTGATCGCGTGCTTACGTAGCTGCCTAAAAGCGAGCTGACTTTGCCCCCGACGCCACACTATTCCATCTCACGCTATCCAAAATATTACGTGCATGCATATACGGTTATTCGAATGTCCCACGAGTCTGCAGATAAGACCAATAACATATGCATCTTGAACCTATATTCTACTTCTATATCACTTCTCGGGAAGATGTTCTTGTCGACCCGTGGTCCTTTGAACAGACATTGCTGACCATCGCGTAATGCACGCGGAACTGCATCTGCCATAATTCAGCGGTACGCCGCAGTCATCCCGCGATCGTCTAGCTTCCCATCGCGGAAACACGCAATCGGGAATCCTTATTCCCGCCAGCGGCTACTGCCGGTGCTGCGGGAAATCCCATCTAGATGTCGGTTTGATTGTTAGCTGATCGCTTCGGTGATGGAAGTGCATGTTTCTCGGAGTTGATTACTTACCTATAGGTACCTAGTCAATCGTGGAGAATGATCGCAAAAGTCTCTTCCAGGGCCCGATTGGCCAGGTAGGATCACGATGTCCCGGGTGGCGGTTCCCGCTCAGGGAAGAGACTAGTGGCTGAAAGGCGGACACCCTGGAGACTTTGTTCCCGAAGCTGTGGCACAATCCGTGAAGAATTATTGAGATGAAGCAGAATATGCATAGTTGATACATCAGTTGCCGAAACTGACATCAAATTGGACTGCACATTGTTTCATAGTCTCGGAGTGCCTCGACAATCAACATTTGAGCAGAGCACTTAATCACGAGTGAGTGAACAGGCCAACCTTACTTCATGTCTTTCATCATCGATTACGCAACATGAGCTTCAGGACTAAGGAACATGACGTCTTCTATGCCGGCTGCAAGAAGATACACTATCACACAGCCGGCCCTGTGCTTGGGCCGCTCATCATCTTTATCCATGGCTGGGTTGGCACGGGTATCTTATGGAAGGCCCAGATCAACACCTTCGCTGCCCTTGGCTTTCGTGTCATTGCCCCCGACATGCCTGGCTACGGCCAATCCACGTCGAGGCGCGTCATCGATGATTACCATCAGGAGGCCATTGTGGAAGGCATGAAAGCCCTACTAGAAGCGCAGGGTCGCGACGCTGCCATATGGGTTGGCCACGACTGGGGCGCTGGCGTGGTCTCCTCGGTTGCTACACAGCACCCAGAGGTCGTCAAAGCTCTTATCACTGCTTGCGTCCCATTTCGTAGCATCGAATTAGGTTGGGGAAGCTTGTTACCCCTCGTTAATCGCGATTTATACCCAGTAGGGGAGTACGAATTGGGCCAGTGGGATTACATGAAGAAATACGAGGAGGATTTCGAGAATGTCGTCAAATGGTTCGAAGACAACGTCACAAATTTCTGCAAAATCGCAATGCTGCACCCGCAACCACCTCAGAGTCGTTTCGCCTCTATGTTCTCGACTGTACGCAAATACGGCTGGTTCGGCGGCATACCAAACCTCTCTACAATAGCGACGAACGGCCAGTCTTTACTTCCTCCAGATGTTTATGATTCTTTCGTTGGTGGTATGCAGAAGACAGGATTCTGGGGCCCGTGCGCGTATTACATGCACCACGAGCGCAACGCGCAGTTCAATGGCCGAAAGTCCAATAATGCGCTGACACAGCCGGTTCTGTTCATCCACGCCGCATGGGACGTTGTATGCGACACCAAGACTTCGCGGTTGGCTGAGCCGATGAGACGCGCTTGTAGTAACTTGACAGAGGCAACTATCCAGTCAGATCACTATCCTCAATATCAAAAGCCAAGCGAGTTCAATGCCGTGGTATGTCGATTCATCATTGAGAAAGTGCCAAGCGAGTGGCCGGGATTTTGGGATACGGGATATATGAGCAGAAGAAATAGCGGACGGTCACCTGTGTGATCATGATGATAAAGACTTATCCTTTACTTATGTTCTTGCTTCCAAGTCTTTCTATTTTGACTAGTAGTGACATGATGCCCGCGAAGAAAAGAAGTTTTGATGTACGTTGCTGGGATTGCCAAGTGATCGAACACAACAATGGGTAACCACAAACATCATAAACACAAAATTATTCTCAAAATCAATCCACCTGGTCTTTGGGGACTTTAATAAAATAATGACTGACAATAAACTGCCCTACACTGTTTGGACTTCTGAGTATAATGGCATGAAGATCGACACTCAAGGTCGCCGCCGAGCACTTCATGGCTAGGTGATGAACTCACCTAAGCGTAAATTTAAGACGCAACCTTGCAACCTGATACTACCTAGTAGCTTGAGTCCTTAGAGTGACGTAACTGTTATACGGCAGGTGAGCAACTCATGAATCGATACATACAATCTTTATCGCCTGATGTGACATAGGAGTTATCTTTGATGGCTATACGACTACATAGTTATTACCAACAGAAAGTCAAGAATCTGAGAGCCGGCAATGCAGTCAGGTTTCGAGGCCCTTGCCGTTCCGTGTCTTTTCCTATCCCATTGGTATCCACCTTGACCTCGTTGTTGATCACCGACATGCTCGAGGTATCTCCCGATCACCGAGACGGAAACATCCTAATGCGTTGAATCCCCTCCAGAGCCAATCAAAACCTATCCTCGGACTATTTGGGCTTTTCGTCGAGTCACCGGCGAGCGCAGCAACAGGAGTCGCGGGGATTGCGATAAGATAAGATCCGAGTTTTAGCATTCATCGGGCGCTTGATCGGTTTTAAGTGGACATTAATTGATGGGCAAAATAGGGGGGGGGACGAAATGCCCTTAGTCCTCACCAATATACAGCCTGAGTATGATGTTTGTGAATATTTAATGATGCTCATGAGTGCATTGCATTTGCCTACACAGATGCACCATCGGAAATATAGGGGCTATTAACAATATACGCTAGAATTCTTTATTATTCCGTAATTTGAAGCACTATCTACCAACACAATTTCGTGACTTTGAACCGTACGGCAAACGTGTTTTTCGGCTCCTTAAACTTCCGCCTGCGGTACTCAAAAAGGTATAAATAGGTCTACTGCACGATGAGTGGAAGAAAACTTCCCCTATCTTACCAACATATCTTGTAATGAATGAACAGGAAGAAACAAAATGAAAACTCTCTACGTGGCTATTGGGATCGTGGTACTAGTCCTCTGGGTCCGCTCAGGCTCACGCAAGCCTCTACCGCCTGGTACGTGGTAGTCGTGATCGAGTCCAAGAATAGCAGAATGGCTAACCATGTTTAGGCCCGCCAACTATCCCCTTCCTTGGAAATCTTCACCTAATACCAAGTACTGGTATACACTTGAAGTCAGAGTGCCCTTCTAATCACCAGTATTTTACTAACTAATTATCTTGACAGGTATACAAAATGGGCTCAGACTTACGGGTCCATCTTTTCACTCAAAATTGGCAGCTGGCCGATGATCGTGTTGAACACGGCGGCCGATGCTGGCCGTGTGATGGATAAGCGCTCTCTACACTATAGTGACCGGCCTGCATCGCACGTCATCGGTGATCTTGTCTTTAACAGCAATCATCCGATGTTCATGGACGCTAATGAACGATGGAAGCTGAGACGAAAGCTTTACCATCAAATACTTCAAGAGTCCAAGTGTAACAGCCAGCATCTATCATTGCTCGAAGCCGAATCAATTCAGCTTGTCCGAGACATAGCTCTCAAACCGAACGATTTGATGCTACATCCAGGTCGATTTACTAACAGTATTATGATGAGCTTGAGTGAGTTAATCAACAGCTCTCGCTTATGAGTATCTACATAGGACTCTGACTGACATTCGCGCGTTTCAAGTCTTCGGAATCCGAACTCCTGCGCACGATGCACCCCATTATCTCAAGCTCCGCGACTTAATGACTACCTTGATCGGTCTTGGCGAGATAGGCGCGACACCACCAGTCGATATTATGCCAATGCTCAAATACCTACCGGAAAGGCTCTGGAGAAACTGGAGAACGCGAGCCCGAGTATTGCGCGATAAGGTTTTCGATCTATACAGTCCATTAGTGGATCGTGTTATCGAGAGGCGAAAAATGGGCCAGCAGCGGAACAGCTTTCTCGATGGCGTCCTAGATCAGAATGGGGAATTAGAGTTGAGCCGGGATGAGATCGATGTCATGTGTGGCAATCTCCTTGAAGGGGGCACAGATACGATGGCAACTCTGATCCTGACACTTGCCCAGGCCATGGCTCTACATCCTCAAATTCAGACTGATATTCATGCACATATCGACTCGGTTACTGGTGAAAATAAGCTCCCTACCTGGGGAGACTATGAGCGTCTGCCTTATGTCTCAATGGTCGTGAAAGAGCTTCACCGTTGGAGACCTCCAGCCCCAGCGGGATTTCCACACGTCGTGGACAAAGGTATGTCCGGTTTCTGTGATAGGTTCTATGAACTTTTTCACTGACATCGAGAATCTTTTAGATGATGAAATAGACGGCTTGAGAATCCCTAGAGGGTCGGCAGTCATTATGAATATCTGGGGTATCCATCACGATCCCAAAAGATTCGAGAATCCCGACACATTCAACCCAGATCGGTATCAAGGACAAACACAGCTTGCATCTGTTTACGCTAACTCTGGGGACTACCAAAACCGAGATCATTTTGGCTACGGGATCGGTCGACGTATCTGTCCAGGGATTCACCTTGCCGAGAGGGCTCTCTGGCTAGCTGTAGTGAAGCTCATGTGGGCGTTCGAATTCAAGCCCGCGAAGGATAAGAAAGGGGATCCCATACCGATTGACGTTGAGCCGAATAGCGGATATCGGGATGGGTTCCTCAACCAATGCTATCCCTTCGAAGTGGATATTACGGTGCGATCGCAAAGACGCCTCGATACTATCACCACTAGTTTTTCTGAGGCAGAGAGTCAAGTATTTAGCCATTTCTTGTGATAGCGGCATAAGTCAATGTGTATCATTAGACTTTGGAAGTCTTACTATAAGATGTAACCGGTTTACAGGCACCGCTCGATATGGGGAATGTTCTATAATCAGGAAGAAAATCGAACAGTTTGTGGATAGAGTTACAAGTACCCTAGCATTCACTACGGTTACTCTAGCCACTTTTTGTATGTAATGCTAGAATATAGCCTACTTCGGCTTGCATAGCCTAACATGCTGCCTTCATTTGCAGTACCCTTGACCCTGCAAGATAAGGGCCTCGTTTTCCCGTGCTGAGTTGTTAATGCGCTACAGCAGCTTCATGCGAGTGCGTCTAGTCCTTCATAGAAAGTAAGGTAACCACGGTGATTCCGTGGAGGGTTTAGTTGGCCTTTTCGTGATTGATTCCAGGACCCAGAGCCCGTTATGGCTGGTACCGGATAGCTCATAGTTATATTGCAGTTACTGATTTCTGTCTCACTTGGATGAATCGCTGAACTCGCCATATAGACATCAGTACCATGAGATTCGAGCTACCATTTGTTAACTAAAATATCCCTTCAAGTCGATCCCTGAACCGAAAGCGCCAAGAGAACATTCTCGCGCCACCAATAGACAGCGATCCAGCATGCAGCCGGGCCGATTATAGGACTCCCAAGCAATACAGTGCCAACTACTTGAAGACACCTTTTGGTAGAGATATATCCCTGCCGTTGAAGCTCGGATACTAGATGCAACTGATTAACCATAGCCCCAGCATTGATTCGAATGAGCTCAGTTCCCAGAGAAGAAGGAGGCTGGTCGAACATGATTGGCAATGCCAACGTGACTCTGGAGGACTGGTAGCTTGACACAACTGTCGCTACAGCTGTAGAAGCCTGAATAAAGAAGACAAGCTTGTAAAGAGTGTTCAAAGAGGGCATATCATCTGCGCTGTACCAGTTTGTGTGTTTCTCTGGGTCATCGGAGCTACTCCGTTGTTCAAAACACTTCAATGCCACTCTCACCACACTCAGGACAGCGTAAAACGCGACGAGAATTGTTAGCGGGGCGGCCGCCCGCCATCGGCACGCATCAGCATTGACAGACGTAAGGCTCAACCCCACTGCAGGCAGAAGGAAGCCCAAGACAGTAGCAGGGATCAACGACCTTGCACAGCTGGTTGGGACAGGTCGATCTATTGTGATCAAGGGGGAATGGAGCATAGAGAGAAGTGCATAAGAAAGCGTTGATCTCCCGACACCACGGGTAGCCATCTCGATCATGAGAATAAGTGGAAGACTCATAAAAGAGCCCTGCCGGCCGATTCGAAAGCCCTCGATATTATAAATAAGCAGGGGCGAAAGTATGCTGACCAAGTAGTTGATGAACGCCACTGGTGTATCGTTTGGAGATTCCAGTTCACAACCTTCCACTTCCAGGCTTGAACGGTTTCTATAAATGAGAAATATGACTGTAGCGCAGAATAGTGAGCGTATAATAAAGCTACAATAACCTGTTATAGGTTTTGAAGGGAGCTCGTGATCGTAAGGAATAGCTCGCTGCCGAGAAGGTAGGTCGAGATGCTTGAGGCGGGAGCCCCCGACTATGCGACTGGACAGATCGCGGAAGAAATTGTGCTTTCCTGCAAGCGGTAAGAGAACGCGCAGCGCGATGGTTGCCAGAATGGGCTTCTCCATTGCTAGCAAACTTTGAAGTTCATGAGAGGCGGCTACAGTGAAGTTGGCTCTCTGAAACCGGGAGTCCTGCACGTGTTTGAAGATGTCTCGAATCTCGTCAACAGTGAGACTATCAAGCTTTTTGTCTCGTTTCTCTCTGACATCCACCAGCGCGTTGACCAGTTCCGCGGCCGTCTCGATCGCTGCATTGCCACCCATCCCACCAATTGGGTTTGGCTGTTGTAAGATAAGTTCATTAGTGTCTTTGAGCTTGCGATATCGGTTTTAGATGCTTGCAGGGGATACGTACCTTGTGCACGGCGTCGCCAATGAGTAGCACGCGATCAAGGAACCACTTATTGAACACAACCTCGTGGAGTGGAGTGAGTCCCGAGGTGACTCGCTTCGCGTAGAGCTGGCCGAATGCCAATCCCTCGCGTACCATCAGATTGCGGTGTTCGTTCACGAAATTGGCCTCGTCTTCTGGCGAGTACCTCGGAATATCGCTTCCATACTTTGGACGAGGATACCTGACAAACAAGAACCAGTAACATCGTCCTTCTGGGCCGGATACGACAAGAAACGACTTCCCGCGGCCAGATGTAAAACACTGTTCACTTTGCGGCCAGCCCTCGACATCCTGGGCGATCCCGAAGCTGCACTGATAGTAGCATGGAACGTTGTCTTCTTCATCATGTTCCGACAATTCGGCCGTTTTATACAACGTTTTGCGAATTGTGCTATGGATCCCATCTGCGCCTACGACAATATCGCCCATGTGAGACTGGCCATCTTTGGTCTTCACCCGAACACCTTTGTCGAACTGCTCAAGATGGCAGACCTTGCTGTTGCAAATGACTTTATCTTTGTGCTTAAGCTGCTCGAAGAGAACCTCAAGGAATACCCGCCTATCGAAAAATAGCATGGGATATCCGTGTCTAGTCACTGGTTAGCTCGTAGTACCTTCCCGCTATATTTTCATTATATCTACCTTATGTTTTGATGGTACATCATGTGCTTAAGACTTATGATGGGCTTGCCTGTGCTATCACGGATGTGAGAGTCCTGAATCTCCGCGTCAGGCGCGGCGGCTTTGATGGCCTCGAATAGACCGAGCTGCTCCAGTATGAAGCTGCCATTTGGCATGAGACCAATGGCTGCCCCCTCCCTAGGAGCAATTTCATCGCGTGCCTCTAACAAGACATACTCTATATCGAACTTTTCGAGCATGTTCGCCAGAGATAACCCCGCTATACCACCCCCTACGATGATAACTTTGAATGTTGACGACATGTTTGTTGCTCTTTGAGATCTGAAGGAGGATGAAGCGCGGAAGGTATAGTATGATCTTGATGTGGCTTCAGGGGTATTCGAATGGAGGCACTAAAATGTAGCAGCCGCCAAGATGGAAGCTAGCGATCCGCGTCATCCACTCAGATCTCATTCTCCAGCGTATTCCCTGCTTCAGTGGCCTTGCCGGCCATCTATCCGTCCCACAAGATTATGAGCCCGGAACCCGAGCACCGACACCCCGACTGTAACTGATTCGCCGTTGTCGGTTACCAAATTACCCCTATCAGCTCTGAGAAGCTTAGCGCCAAAGAGAAATCTAGGACTGACGAGTGATCATCCAAATGGCCAAGCCACAACCTATGATGGCTGAAGGCGGCCATTTACGTTTTGGTGATTAATGTCGTAAACTGTTAATTGAATGTCCTTAGCCGCTCAGAAAACTTGTCTTCCACCTTTATGATACACGTTGGTTTTACTTCAACGGTGATTAATCGGAGATCTTGAACGAGATTATTCTTCTTAGGACGGGCATCATCACATGGGATGCAATTTTCGCGTAAGCCAAACATCATTGTTTCAATGAACCAATGTCCGCCAATATGTAGTCCGCTGACTCTCAGTGCCATGAGACAGTTCGTAATAATTTCCCACTGGAAGTAAGCAAGACAGCCGAGCTATGTTAAACGCGACATGACACAGATAAAAATGACAATGTATGTTTGGATCACGCCTCAGATGTAATCAACGGATTTTCATTGAATAGCGATGTGTGTAGTGAATAGTCGCCCTAACGACAAAATGCTTTGGATTTGCTCCCACTGATCTACTCCTGTGTTGATATTGGATAAAACCAGACGGCATATGTCCCCTATTACAATCGTTCTCAACATCAATGAGTTCATCAAGTGTTTACAGGTACCATAGGATGGTATCGATCTCCGCTAGGGGTGAAAGTAGACAGGATAGCATCAATCTGGGACATGTCTTCGCCTGTAAGATCAACGGCCTTGGAGTTCTCTTCCACGCGCGCCTTGGTAGTGGCACCTGGAATCGGAATGATTACTGGCATGCCGGGCTTCCGCGAGAGTGCTCGGGTCCAGCTGATGGCTAGTTGAGCAGGCGTGCAGCCTTTCTGTCGAGCCAACGCCGAGACCTTCTCAACGAGCTGCATGTTCTTGTCGAAATTGGCCTCCTCAAACCGGGGAAACTTGAACTGTTTGATAATAGAGTCTACGTCATCGAGTTTCTTGATCTGCCCGGTAAGCATACCTCTTCCGATCGGAGAGTAGGCTACCAGGGGGATGTTGTACTCAGCGCATGCGGCCGCAACACCATTGTCCAGAACTTCTGTTGAGAAGCTGTTGCAATTGAGATTAACAAATAGACCAGGCATAAGACGGGTGCTGAAACCTACAGAGAAAGCTCAACCTCGACTGCAGCGACTTTGGTATACTTCATAGCCTCATGTATAGTCTCTGCTCGAACCTCGGAGAGTGAAATGCCTCCGATCTTGCCAGTTTGGATATACTCTGTGCTCTGCGAGTTAGAACTGAGATCGGTCATACTACACGAGATAAACGAAATAAGACATGGGGTGAACGAATAAAAGGATGATGGCCGTGAAAGGAAGGCGTCACTTGGCTGCGTCTGGCCTACCTACCCTTTTCAATAACACCAAAGGTGACCTCCAATGGTGTGTTCGGGTCTCGTCGTGCGAACTCGAACAAGTCAATCTTCTTGCGACCCTTCAATTGGGCTATGCAGTTGTCGATGCTTCGACGTGTATTCTCAGGGGACCCATCAATACCATGCGTATCAGGGTTGACTCCTCCCTTGATACTGAGAATGACTTTGTCTGAATCCTCAGGGTATTTCTCGAAGTACCGTTCCAATAGTGTAAGACTACTGTAGTCAGGCGGTCCGTAGTTCTCGCCACCGTTCCAAAAGTTACCTGGGTACGGTTTAGGTCACTTGCGCCAGGATGACTTATCGTATACGAGACGAGGGTGAATTTGGAATGATTCAAGACAACTACTTACATCCGTGCTCCAAGGCAGTTCGCATGGTCTCAAAGGCCTGCTCTTGGGAGCAGGGTTTCTCTCGCCATGTGAGACCCATGAGGCCGAAGCCTGTAGGGCCAGACTCTTTACTAGCGAGTTGGGGCATTCTCAAACGCTCAAGAGTAGGACAAAGAAGTTCGGGCAATACCAGAGAAGCAGAACGGTCAGACGGAAATGGGACGCTAGAGAATACTCAATAGAAGTCTAATGAAGAAGCAATGAGCTTTACATCTACAGATTATTTTGTAAATGAGGGGTCGTGCAACCTGAGTAAGTCCAGTACGTCGCTACTGCCTGCGGTTTTTCACCGATGCACGATGCTGGATAGGGCCAATTCACGTCGGTGGAAGGGCCAATGGTGTGGACGGACGGCCTTCGGTTCGGGAAAGGACACGGGGTTAGGAGGAGAAGGGAGGGGAGTCCCGGCCAGCAGCTGAATTCAGGGGCACAACGGAGAAACCGGGTACAACGGACTTAGATACTTGCACTTCTTGGGGTGTTGGTATAATTACGAATATCGATCGGAAGCGTGCCCGAATAGCATTTCCAGAGCCAAAAACTTTCCTCGCAAAACTAGCCTAATAGCCCATTATAAGCGACCTGTCAGCTTACTTCATCCCTTACAAAAGACCAGTGCATTATCACCTGGGGTAACGTCATACTTTTACGTAGGACTTCTTACCATGTTAGCAATACCACACAGCACTCAGTCACCAGGACTGGTTACAGAATATAAATATCTATAATGCTTGTTACATAATGCCTGTCATGGAGCTTATCACGCAGGCCCCCCACCTGGGGCATGCAGTGTTCGAACCTACCTAGCCTAGGTACGTCTAGGTTTCCACCTACGCAGCCCACACAGCCATGGCGCCAGGGCCTAGCCACACTTGCCACAGAAGCTACATAGCCGCGAGGCGCATGCGCCTTATCCCTTTGGGAGCACCACTACCCGCAAATGACCAAAACAACTCGTCCAATGGCGCCGTTTGGAGGAATCGAACCCAACTAACACGTCATTTGTGTACGGCCACTGTGGCCGTCCTCAATCCCGCCAAGCGACTACTTAGATTCACTCAGTCTTATAGAACTACTTAGCTTAGGTAGTCTTACTTAGTAGCCCCCTATTACTCACATAGAAAACTGTGCATCATAGAAAAATGACTATAATACACAAGAGCTGGTATAATTCTATTCAGAAGGGTTTGTTGGTCTATGAGAGATATAAAGCTTAAGTTGTGCTAATGTGTACTTCAAGAACTGTTAAACAACAA